>BMAV01001491.1:279128-299872 GCA_019973955.1 Trichonephila inaurata madagascariensis | reverse complement strand
CATACTCTATCAAATTATTGATAATGTCACTGTCATTGAAAGTTTCGTCTTCAATCAAGCTTGGGCTGCTGGAGCGTTGAAAGAAAGCAACTGAACAGAGCGTCTTGAAGTGTCTACATTTCAGTGGCGTAACGTACACCCCCGCATCACGGGAGGGGGGCAGGACTCTAAGGGCCCAAAACCTGACTAACTCTAAATACGTATTTACCCAATTTATAAAATATTAAAGGCAAAACCTGACTTTCAGGGAAGGGGGGTTCCTAACATTCTCCGTTACACCACTGATAAATAGATAGAAAATATTACAGTGGCGCAAAAGCCATTGAAGCATAAGAAAACCACCGTATAAGAAAGCCACCGCATAAGAAAAAGATCGCACATAAAAAATCGCACAAAACAATTCGCACAAAAATAAAATCGCATTAAAAAAGATAGCACAAAATCAGGTAATACTGTACCTAATACATAGAAATTAGAAAAAAAATTATTCTTTTTCCTGCAGGTTGCTTTTTTGTAAAAATTACGCACGTTAACTACTTTTTTAAAAATATTTTTACTTAAACTGTTACTGGTTTGAAAAACTATATTTATACCTGTTTTGATTTTCATATTAAGAAATTGTATAAACTGCCCATAGTTACGTAGAATTTAATATTTAAATTAGAGCGCATTCACAAAAAAATGTCAACGGATATTTTTCCCTATCGGAAATTCTTGTGTTATATAAGTTTTGAAACATGAAATGAAAAAGTGCTCATTTTTCTTGTTTCAAAAATGCTAAAACAAATACATGAAAAATATGTTTTGTAACTATCAAGACTAGAAATAATATTATCTTTCATTTCATTCACTTCTGCAACTTATTTTATATTTTGACACCATTTTGAAGCAAACAATAAAATGCACTCGTTTTTCATTTGCTCTCCTATCTAATATTTTATCCAATAATAAAAGGTCAATCTCATCTAAAAGAGTATCAATCATAACGGATTAACTAGAGTATATCCAATTTTATCTCTCGATTTCATGGAAGAAGCAGTAAATGTCATTTCACCTAAAACTGGATACCATTCTCAAATATATATCCTCTCCCCTTTCCTTCAAGAATAGTTAATACAGAAACTGTGTAGTCTTTGTGAAAGACGGAAAAAAGCATAGAATTCTAATATTTTGTTTTAAAAAATACAAATCAAAAGAAAACGCATCCTCTATCGTATAACATTTCATTTGTTACAGTTTTAGAAAAACAATTACCGCGTAACTTTTTTTCTCAAAAAGTAATATAATTTACATGTCAACCAAAGCTGCAGAGATTAATATTTTTATCGCCATTTCCATCTTTGATCATACATAGTAATTCTTTTCATTTTTAATTTTCTTTATTCAAATTATAGTTTCCCAGTTTCGAGAAAAATATTCAATTAATCTTCCAAAATGGTTTTAAATTAACTTACGAATTTCTAAAATAGCAAAATTAACACTTTCAACATCAATCGACTTCCATGTACTTGAAAGAAATATTGCAAATAGCTGTTATGTCATCACGCCCCCTCCTCCTTTAAACGGCATACGTTCAGGGAAATTAATTTCCTTCTTTTAACATGAAAGTAATTGATTTTCTACAGTGGTTAGTAATGTGTAACGTTACTTATGTAATGGAAGTACTATATCACGCGGAAGCATTTACTTGTTTTCAATATACTATAAACTAAAAAAGATACCTCTCAGATAATTTTTATCTTTAAATATGTGTGAATTCTAAAAAGAACACGTAGAAATCTATGGATGTCATCTAAGTGCACCTTAAAAATGTTAAGGTCAAAAAAATAAAAGCTTTGATTAAACTAATAGTCAAATTTTTACGAAACAAGAATTAATATTTTACGCAAGAAAAAGTAATAATGTTCGGAAATATTTTTTAAAAAAGAATCAATTTAAACATTTTACAGGGATGAAAAATAAACTCTTGTTTGGAGAGAGCAACAACAATAAGGATACGATTAGCAAATTAAATTTCTTTAAATTGTATTTAAATAATAACTGAAGAGTTTTTCTTTTAATTCCATAAACTAACTTCACAAAATGAATATATGCTAGTTTAATACTAACCCCCTACTTATTTCATAGTTATCGGTTTACAATCTGACGAGACAGCGTGGACCATAACGTTTGCACAATACTTTGCTGCAGCAGTAATAATTTCACTCATACTGATAGAAACAGAAAAAAAAAAGTCTTTAATTCCAATAAGTTAAAAAGAAACGCTTGTAAAGCCAACAACTATTTCAATTCTGCTAATGGAATACCAAACCCAAGACCATTTTATCCCAAAACACACTCTCGTTTACCCTCTTTCCTATCAAAAGAAACAAGTACCACAGTATCTTTAGATTCAATCTTTGTTTCCATTGTTCATTCAATGAATGTAACCTTCTGTGCTTAATCAGTTCTGCTACCTACCGTTAATTATTCCTCAGCTTCATTGAAAAAAAAAGTCTTAATTCAACTACTTGTTTCGGTTGCTAACCAGAACGCAAATAGAAGGAAGATAAATCACAGACAACTAGAGGGCACTAACTAGTAATAATAGGCAAGACAAAAGAAGAGCTACAACAAAGGATACTTAGAAGGCTGCGTGATTTCTTTCCATCTTGTGGAACGTAATGACACTGTGAATGAGAAAATAAAGCTTCACTAAAAGGGAGTTTTGTGCTATTTCCAGGTAAAAACAGCGTGACGTCGCTTGTCGTGTCGGTAACTTATGTCAGAGCCCAATGGATTAGGGAGAGGGGACCTTAAAGGTGCAGTAGAGCACCTGGTGGTACTCAGACGCAAATGTGGAAAGGATATTGTCATATTGTGTGAGGGTAATATTTCGTGGTGTGAAATGAAGGAGAAGTAAGAAGAAACGTGGGGAATGGGAATGTTATTTTTCACTGGAAAAAAGATGCTATGGGAGAGTACATTATCGATTTGTGTATATTGCATTACTAGATATGATTTGTGTGGGTGGCAGGGGATTTGAAAGCGTGGGTGGGAGCAGCGAGATGTGACTAATCTAATCCGAAGGATCAGGAACATAAACATGTCTTGATATTAAGATTACTGAAGCGGTAGATTTTCAAAATTTCTTGCTTGCAGTTTCTCTGAAGAGAAAATATCTTTCTGAAAATACCTTCCGTAAAATCCGGTGTATAATAAGCACTTTTAACACAAAAAATAAGATTGAAATCTATGGGTGCGCGTTATACGCTGGGTGTAAAAATGAGGGCTTTAAAAATAAAAATTTAAAAAAAGATGCGCTGAAATTACATACCTTACAAACTTAAGAGGTTGTAGTTCTAAAATTACACTATTTTTTTTAATTGTTTGAATAATACCTCGAATAAAAATGACTTCAAAACATACGTACATACGCACGTACGTTTCATGTTGTTTCTTAGCAAAAAAACGGGGTGCGTGTTATGCGGTGAATATACCTGAAAATTATATATATATAAAAATTGCACCTTGAAAGTATAGGTGTGCGTAGTACGGAAGTGCATGTTATACGCCGGATTTTACGGTATATGGTAACCATTATTCAAGCAGAACTATTATTTGAGAAGAAAATATTTTTATCCTTAAAATTAAAATTAAGTAGGCAATAAGTTTAAATAAAAATACCTACTATTAAAGATATTTTAGTATAGATTAAAATTTGAGTAATAAATAATTAATAAAAAAATTATTTATTATGCTGTTTACAAAATATGAGTGATAGAATTACATAAATGAGTGTTACCATAAATTCGAAAGATTAAATCTCTACCGATTCGAGCAGATGTTTTTGAAAATAAATCAGTACTTTTAAAATAAAATTCTTAACCAGGTCAAAATAATTCTAAAACACGTATATCTCATTATTCTAGCTTACCTTTATAAGTTGTTTTTGTAAAACTACATTGAAAATGCTGTGAGAATACAAAATAGCTTTAAAAATAATCCCCTAAACTCATTGGATGAATTCAAGGGATGAATGTTGCATACATATTGGCTTTAATATTTACGTGTATAAACATTAAAATGTAAATATTGAAATTAATACAATGTAGTATAGCTTAAAAAGATTAATGTTAAAAATGTATGCTTTTGTAAAAATTTGTAATTATACTTTTTTTCATTTATCATATTTCTAATGCGTGACATTAAAATACATCAGTTCATTTACATACAAATTATAGAGATCGTTTATATCACATATATCCGGTAAATTTTTGCAATAACGATAATCTTTTATAATTTTCACTTCAGGGATTTCTACTGATTTATACCTAAATTGTATTCCTCAGTGAATTCAAAATATTTTTTGCAGCTAATAAATATGTTTTGAAGTATATGTTACATTTTTAAACAATTCTATAACACATATGCATGAAACACATTCACATACACATGTACGAATTGCATGCGTGTGTAAAATTACGTCTAACTCGAGTCTAAAAAAAGATTATAAATTTATTTTGTTGTGCAGTTATAACTTACTACCCTTATTTATAATGGACTAAATTCATGATGGTCACATGATACAGGCAATCATGTTTTCTTCATTGAATTCAAAACAAACTGACATTAGATTTGAGCTCGTTGTTCTATTTGTAAAAATTAGATAAAAATTCAAACTTGCTGAATGGACAATGTTCAAGTATTAAGATTCTTCAAAAAGTGTTTCAAAATTAAAAAGATATACTATACGTGTACTCAATAATCGAGAGCATTTTGTTTATTTAAGAACGTTAATATTAATGACAAAAATTTATTTTTTAAAAGAAAGTTTCTACAAAAAGCAATCATTGGCAACAGCAAAAGACTTGAACTGATTGACTGGAAACACTTGGCTGTGAGTCTCATAAATTCATGATTTGAATTTGGCTGGAACGTGATTTTTACTATCATGTGACTATGATGTCGCAAGAATTTAATCCATTGATGTAGTCTAATCTCTTTTAGTATAAGCCTACTTTTTTTTACATTTTATGCTAAGAATGGAGAATATATTTGACAAGTAAATGCGTCACTCGATTCTAAGTACATAACAGAAAAATTAATCAAAATAATTTCACAGGGATTCACATGTAATTATTTTTATGTTGTAAACATGAGTTTTCCTTTATAATCAATACACACTGAAAATACCTTATTATGCAGTTACATTTAGAATAAATCAAAATAGCTACATATAATTTTTGAAAATATTCAATACTAAAAATTGCTTTTAGAAATAAACATATCAAAAAATTTTCTATTTTAGTTTTTCTTAAATCATTTTTCTAAAAAAATTATTTTCATTTCTAAAAATAACATTCGTACCAGAAATTAATTCTGTCCACTTTTGAAAATTTCGATTCTTAAAATGAATCCTTAAGTTACGATAAAGTTCGTAATTCATCGCTAACTTACAAAGCAAACATTACGTTACGACAATATTTGGCTAGCAAATTAATAATGTTTGCCTTAGATGATTATCTTTAGAAATGAGTTAATTCACAAGAGAAGTTAACCCTAATTTGAAAATTAAGGTGTATAAGGGAATAGATGAAAGACACATCGAATGATTCAATAAGAAAGTTTTTAATACTTGATTTTATAACCAAATACTTTTCATTCTACCCAACATATACCGAAATGTAACCAGAACATTTTTGAAAACTACTCATGTAAATAGTATATAAATCACATTAAAAAAAATAACAAAAAAGGTTATACACATAATTTTTGCAAAAAAAGGAAAGTATTATTATTATTATTATTTTAGTTTTATATTTTAATTGTAAAAAAATGTTTGGGTTCTTAGCATATTTTTACAATTTTTTGAGAGCAATTTCCATATATGCAAGAATATTATTGTCATGTTAGTATAAAAAATAGCAATTAATTACTTTCGAATAATAATAACAGGTTAATATAATAATAATTTATAATTCTAGTATTCGAATAATCATTATGTATATCACTCAAAAAATAAACTTATATCATATTACAGAGGTAAAAATTCCGTTTAAAATTTACTATATAGTAGTAAATATGGTCATAGGAAATTTAAATGTATACAACTATTTGAACTTTAATATAATACAATCTAATGACAGTTAACATTCTCACAGAAGAATTTGGATTAAAATATTTAAATCGTTTTTGAAACAGTTAAATTCTTTATTAAACAGTTCATTTTTGATTATGAACTATTTTTATAAAAGAAATACGTAGAATCTTAAGTTACAATCATTATACATAATTCTAAGGAATGTATACAGCAGTTTTTCTGAAATGTTTGGAGAATTCTTAAATTAGAACTTTTGAGGTACGTCGAACTGAAATAAAACCATAACGATTTCTTAGAGCAAAAGCCTCTCTTTCTTTTGTATTACATAAGACTTTATTTCTACTTTATTATACAGTGGAGAAAAAGTAAAGCTTAAAGGCAGAGACCAAATGATATTAAACGAAAATAAAATAACGACATGAAGGGAATAAAACCACTATTAAGGAAACCAAGAAGAAAAAAAAAATTATTCGGTAACAATGAGTGAGAATAAAATGTATAAAAGAACACTTCAAAAGCAGACGATAATAGTAACATTGGAACGGAAGAAACCATCATTAAATGAGGTAACTTGGTAATTTAACTTTGGCAATAGCATTTTCGTTTGGCGATTTTAAGAAAAAGCTCTTTGATAAAATTTTCTTTTAATGATATTTTCCAACTTTGCTGAAAATGGACTTATTATCTTTTTCGTAATGGCAATGCAACTTTTCCATGAATTATTATTTTATTGCCCAAATATGATAAGGAAAAAGAATTTTAAACTCAAAAATATAAGCGGACATTTTTTGTCGTTTCTTTTAAAGTGTAGTGTTTCAGAATTTAAGTAAAATTAATTTAAACCGTTTTTTTTTTTTTTTTTTTTCTTGTTTTATAAGTCGTTATGCAAGTTTTAGAAACCTTTTAACGAAGTGCAAACGTTTAAAAAGGAAAAACTTACAAGTAGTAATATGATAAAAATTTGTTTTTAGAAAAGTACAAAATAAAGAAATTGGGGTTAAGAAATTGATTTCATTTTTGGAAGTCAAAGGAAGTTTTGTAAATAAATTCTTATTAGCAGTGACATAAAAAAAATAAGTTAAAAAGCTACTCTTATTTGTGTATGTTTTATCTTTGCGAGTATAAATTGTTGTAGTCCGTTGATATTCCTTTTACGAGAATCAGTAAACACAAGGGCATGTTTTTGTTTTCATGATCTTCCAACGCCATTTAAGGCTTTCTTTGATCAATTATTTTGTAATTATTTTAATTAGTGTCTACTTTCCTCCTCTATTCTAAACAATAATACTTATTCGTGCAGAATAATTTGCATTCGAATCTACAAAAATAATGAACCTTTCTGTAAAATTATATTTTTGCTCCAATTTTTGAAAATAAATTAGATAATTTTAACTGTCTGAAACAACACAAACGCTCCATTAAAATATACATAGAAAGATTTCCAAAACTCAAAAGAGAAATTTAAGAAGTCAAAAACCTTTACTGTGTCTTGTTCTTTCGGGTGCACTTCATTGGATTGTAATACAACATTCCAGATTTGAGAAAGAATAAAGAAATTCCATAGAATTTTAACACTTCCATCTGCAAGCTCAAAATGACTGCTTGACACAGCGGCCTTAAGCACCTTAACTGAATTCTGAAATGTCAGTTAATGTCAAATTTATATTTCTCCAGTTGGGAAAGTTTTATTAACGTCGCATTATAAAGCAACAGGAGAGCTATTGCAAACGGACCTCGTAATTTTGAACCTTAGCCAAGTGATTACAAGGATACCTGAGCTGGCACCCCCTCTTCTAACCTCCACACCACGCCAACGGGAGGACGTTAAAGCCTCAACACATTTATCGTGCATTGGCTTCCTCTACACAGCAGGTCTTCAGCGGTACTAGGTTCGAACTCCTGACATGCAAACTACGAGGCCGTGACCTTGACCACTAGGCTACCGCGGCCTCTTCAGAGTACCTCACCATACCAACGGGAGGAATTGGGGCCAAGACAGATTTAACATGTATAGACCCTTCTTTTAGGTGGGTCTTCAGTTTTACCAGGACTACAGCCCGCAACACGTCTGCCACTAGTTTGCGATTATAAACACTATGCTACCACGATCACTATATATACATCAATATTAATTACCGCTAAAAAAATAGCTACTTCATTAAATAAAATGCATAAAATTTAACAAAATATCATATACAAACTAATTGTTTTAGCTCTTTCTACTGGTATGTATATGTACTTCATCTTCAATGTAAAAACAACTTATTTCACTTCTTTCACTGAATTTTTTTTTTAAAAAAAACCTTTAACAAAGTGAACGAGTCTCTTTTATTTTCTGCAATAGTAAAAGTGATATAAACATTGTAATATAAAAACTACTTCACGCCCTCGTGCCAGATAACTATCATTTATAGTACCCCAAACCCAGATCGATACGCATTGTTTTAGATACAACTTAAACAAACTAAACAATTACCACTAATGCTCTACAATCTACCAAGGCGTCTGCTTGACCACTAATACAGCTCAAATTTCCTCTTTTAGGTAACCATATAGACCTGCCGACAGAAATTACGACCCATTAGCCATCCAAAACATCACATAAACATCCCTTTTACTGGGTATGACGTAGAGGTATGAATAAAATAATAAGAACAGAAGGTATAAAAAAAAGTATTTTCGAAAAAGGAAAAAAAGATGAATCGATCGATCAGACACAGATCCATCAAGGTGAGGGAGGGATGGTATCACAAGGGGCGGGGGAGGTCCTTTAAGTGATAGCCGCAACATGGAGTATTCACACTGACTTTGGGGAGATGAACGTGATGAGGCGAAAACCTCTTGAGATGGTTCCCAGGTTTTCCCGGGAGAGAGAAATCCGAATTGCAGTTTCATAAAAGGTCACAAGGGCCATAAATAACTAAGGATCGGTTTCCTGTCTTCCAATAATCGTTTTCGGTGTACTCCATGGAATTTATTGGGTTTAAGTGGTTTTTAAGGGCATGAGCGATTCAAGCTAGTGGTCGATTAGCAACTACTGTGAGTTCTTGCACACCAATCGAGGGTGGGTCTGACGGTAAGTCGAGCAACTATTAAATATTTTGAGGAAGCGAAAGTGTTTTGAGAAAGTGGTATAATTCACATAATTTCATTAAGGAAGTCTATTTGTTTAATTTTTGCTGATATTAGTGCTGTAATATTTTAATCGAAAAAATCTGTACGTAATGCATTTTAATTCATTTGATACCACATAGATTCTCTTTGTAAAAATGTAAATCAAGCCAACAAGATTTATACTATCTATAAAATTGTTAATGAGCTCAATTCATGTGACGTCATTAGTCACATGATAATGATAACTGTGTTTTTAGCCAATCAGCTCAAAAACTCATGTGATGTCATAGTCACACGATAAAAGTAATCACGCGTTACTAGCTAATCCGTTCATGCGCTTCGTCGTTGCCTACTTTTGATCTTTTCAGGAACTTTCTCTTAAAAAATGCAAATTTGTCAATAACAATAACGCACATATGTAGACAATTAATTTAAAAATACATGCAAAAAAAAAAAAAAATTTAATTTTAATTTTAAAATTTTTTGAAGAAATTTATTTTTTTTTTTTATAAAATTTGAAATTTTACCCAAGTTTTACAATTAGAGCAACAAGCACAGTTAGTTTGATATCTGTTTTGAATTCAATGGAGAACACGCGTTTGTCTTTATCATATGACCGTAATGAATCGAGCCCATTGGCAACGGATTTAATTCCTGGATTATAAAAGCAAATACATATCTGCCGCTATACGAGTATGTAATAAAATGCACCGTTAATTATTATATCATACTTTTATAATCACGTATTGTTTTCGCTCGTGAAAGTTCATTCATTACAGTGGGATAAATTCATGTAACGCCATAGTAATGAGCTTACAATCACGTGTTTCCAGTCTATTAATTCATAAATTCATATGACGACATAATAATATGATAAAATCAATTACATTTTTTTTCAGCCAATACATTCATGCGTTTCACTGTTGCCAAATTTTCCTTTTTGCAGAAATTTTCATTTCAAAAAGCACATATTTGTCAACATCACACGCAAGTAAAGAAAATGCACTCTTGATTTAAAAAATCAATATTATAAAAGAATTTATTTATTTATTTTTGGAAAACTTTTTGAAGAATCTTAATACTTGCACATCTTTACACAACTATCAGGTTTGAAATTTTAACTAAATTTAAAAATAAATAAATAAAAGTGTCTACTGTGTCAATTGTGAATTCAATTGCATTTAATTTTATTCATATTTGCTTTTATCATGAACTTAGGTCATTAATCAGTTAATTTTTCTTTACCTTTAAGAAGGAAATTTATATTCAAGAAATTTATAAGACATAAAAGTCATAAAATTGCTATTGGGAAAAAATTCTCTTAATAATAGAGTTGAAAATAATTTCCTAGTAATGAATATAATATTTTATTGCAATAAACAAATTTTAAAAAGTTTTAACAGTACAACGATCCTCTAGTTAAAAAAAAATGCCGGATCAAGTAAAATAACAACATAATAATTTATTTATTTTAGAATACGTGTGATTATTTCTACAATTGGAACTAATGTGTGCGTATAATCATTTTAAAATTCTTCATTCATACGCGTTACAACGTTAGCGCTTGTAAATTGTTCAAAACTGATTCTAAACACACAGTTTTCAGGAAATATATTTATCACACTTATCATGCCATTTGTAAAATTGAGTACTCGTAATTTTTTCAAGTAAAAGATTGAAAATATTTTTTTTATAAATTATCATTTATGATTTTCAGTAAGATGTTACTTTTATCAAAGAACAATAGCAAATATCTTGGCATTTTCCATTTAAAAAATTCATATTGAAATATTTACATAAATAAAGAGAAACAATAACAAAGTAATATATAATTCATTCAATAACAACACCAGCAAATGATTGCAAATAAAAAAGGTAGTTTTGGTTCTTTGTGTTCAAGGATTATTTTCAAACATTTCAATCAATAAAATCGATTCATATTCAAATAATTTTCCATTAAGTTCACAAAAAAAAAAAAAAAAAAAAAAAGATTACCGGAAAATTCGATAGTAAATTATTTATTTAAAAGATTGGTTGAAAAAAATTTAAAATTTTAAGACGATCAAACAAATGCATTTTAAGTAAAAATTGAATTCAATATTGGTAAAATTGCAAAACATAAATATTTATATCATGTTTGTGTGTGTTTTAAATGCATCTATCTGCATACTGTTTTTAAAAAAGAAAAATTACTCTGATTACTAATGCAAAAATGATAACAGATTATTTTTTTTAAATAATGTATTCTAATATTTATTTAAGAAGTTCAGTTCGTTCTGAAATAACTGCACATGTATGAATTGTGCACACATTATTTGTTTTTATTTTCTCCGAAATTCATGTGCATGTAATAGTTTTTTTTAAAAAAATGAAATATAAATTTAAACATGTTTTACAGCAATCAATGTCTGCTAAATCTACACAAAAGTTTACACGCTATTCTCCAAACAGAATTAATCATTATTTAACGAGACATTCAAGCATAACTGTATGAATATATTACATTAAAATTGCCAGCTTCAATTCTAAAAAAAAATCAAACCGATCGAAATCACTACGGTCAGAGGGGGAGAGAGAGAATCTAATTATTGACTTTTTTAGAAATAATGTTTGCTTATAGTAAAAAAAAAATCTGCATCCTTTTCCGTGAAAAAGCAATTAATCATTTCACGAAGCAGACGCAGAAGATAAATAAAATACAAGTATTGTTTCCCTATAAAACACGACGTTGACAAACGCAGACTATTGTTTTCGTGGAAAAAACTACTTCAAAAAATTTATAAAAAGGGAAATATATAACTTCGAGAATGATACATTTAAAAAATGGGTTCTAATAATTCAAAATTGCTCACAATGGTGATTAATCATAACTAATTTTGGATAAAACGAATAAAAAAATTAACTTTTTTTAAACGTAATTGAGTTTAACATTTTGGCGTGTATTTATTTACCTTCAATTACTTATTAGTTAATGTATTTCAATTTGAAAAGTTTTTCCACATGCTTTGAACAAAGCAGTTAATTTAAATAAGATTTATTGTTATTTAAATGATACTTTCCAAAATATATGCAACGCATAAAGAATAACAAATCAATAAATTTTATTGATTATTTCATATTGCATTTAGAAATAAAGACAATTCTTTTAAATATATATATTTATATAACTTCTTAAATGCTCTGAAAGAAAAATAAGTAATATTAAAAAAAAATTGTAAATTCCTAATTAAATCAACAAAGAAAAATTTAATTTTAGCTACTTTTTATTAAGGGGACACATTACCCTAAAAATGTATATAATATAAATATGTATATCATGTATATAATATAAATATGTATATACATATGACAGAATCCCAACATTAAGTGGTCATTATTTTTTATTCATTATCATTAAAGTATCGTATTGTCATCCAAAACAATCATGTATATAAATTTCAGTTCAACTGAATGCTTTGAAACGCGAGAAAAAAAACCTTTTCAAGTTTTAACACAAGTCGCCAAAAGGGTCACTAAGTCGCCAAAAATGATGCCAACGTGGTTGTACTTGTAATTCTTTAAATAATAAGTTTTAATGAATTAGTTTTTATTAATTATTATTATATTATTGTATTGTCATCCAAAATAATCATGTATATAAAATTTCAGCTCAATTGAACGCTTTAAAATGTATTTTATTAAAGATTGAAAATTCCACCAAGATAAATAAATAAATAAACAAATATATAAATAAATAAATATATAGAGATTGTGAGCTAATAGTAGGAATTGAAAAACAACCTTTAAATTTAAATTTCCGAATTTATAATACAATAGCATTTTTAATATCATTTAAAATACATAAAATGTTCAATAAACAAATTAATATTCTTGAAATGCTTTCAAAGCAAGGCAATTGTAAAATACTGCCATTAAATTTTACTGCTCAATCTCATAAAGTTATAGCTCAATAGAGACCAAATAAAGTAACTATGCGTAAGAAAAGAATTCTTTTTTCAACATATATTATTACGATATATCTCTGAGCAGAGAAGTAATCTAAGTGCAAAAATTTGGTTGCGTATTGAATGAATTATATACAACAATTACAATAAAAATTGTGTTATGCCTCTTTTTCAAATCCAATTAGTTCACTCTCTCTGTCTGTCTCTCTCTCTCTATATATATATATCTTGTTCAAATTTTCAATCGTTAATAAAATACTTTCTTATCCATTTAAGTTGAAATACATTTTTTTAAACTTGTAGTGGATGACACTTAATGTTAATACAGTTTTTTCAAATAATAATTCATTCATTAAATTAAAAAATAAATAAATAGTAACAAACAAAAATAATAGTCCAACATCATATATAGAAAGGAAAAGCTTTCGTTGTGTCCCTGTAGAGCAATGGATAACATGTTGGACTCCTAATCGAATGGATGGGGGGTTCGAATTCCAACTGGGAAGGCCTAATTTCTGAGAATGTGATTTATTTTTTACTGCACTATTTTATTAGAATAATTAATTTAATAAATGAATAAATAGTAACAAATAAAAATAATAGTCCAACATCCTATATAAAAAGGAAAATGGAAAATTGCAAGGAAAATCGCTTTATATTTTGTCACTTAATATTGTGATTTTGTCATATGCATATACATATTTATATTAATTGTAACTATTTAATAAAAAGAAACTAAAATAAAAGTTTTCTTTGTTAACGTAAGTAGGAGAATTGACTTAATTTTTTTAATTATTTGTTTAGCTATGTTCTTTATGCCAAAGTTCACCCTCAATTTTATTTTTTTTTAAATTTAAAAATTATGTTGATTTCTATTTTGTAAAATCTAGAAGTGAAAACAATTGGCTGTTTGGATCAATTATATGTTAGAATTTTTTCCTATCTGTCTTATGTCTAAATCATTCCCTCCAACAAATCCCTTTTTTTAAAAAAAAAAAATATATATATATATTTAATTAATTTGTCGATTATCGTTCTATGGTGAGCACACAACATATCAGTATGATCAAAACAAACCGAACATCACTAAACGTTGTTCAGTCGTTCCTGTTTATCAGTTTGATGCAAACTGATTCATCCGTTTACTTTTTCTTGGTCACAAACAAATTGTATAGCATTCTTAAAACGTAAAATCTCAAAGTATCAACCAAAATATCAAAAAACGAAACCCTTCCATAAATCAAAAGAAACAGAATCATGCTCGCATTTAACTAACTAGAAACAAGAATGCCAAAAGTACAAATGATCATGTTTATATACGAAAGTCACTCCAACTTTTGAGATACGGGTAAATTTTAAAAGTAAAGTTTATCAAATTGTAAGAGTGTTCAAAGTAGTTCCTTCCAGCATCAATGCATTTTGTAATTGAATTTTTCGAAGATCATATACTTCAAGCCCTTCGTTACTTGAAATCGATGAAAGATACGGTTTAATAGCCTTCTTAATATCGTCTGCGGAATGAAAAATGACATCGCCTTTTTTTTTGTCTGAAAAATAGCTAGAATCACACACTGCGAGATCAGGAAAATAAGGCGAATAGTTATCACTTCCATTAATGTGTCACTTTTAGCTGAATGAAAAGACGAATTGGCATGATGAAGCACGAGTCCTCTGACATTCGCTTATAGAAGAATTTATCGAAGATACTTAGTAGTGTGCAATCACCCGCTGTGTCACTGGATTTGGCAAGTCCTTAGTTTCTGAAGAAAATAGCATCCATTACTTTTTTTCATAGATCGTTATCAACAATGTTGATTTGAGGTCATCTTCAAAGATTAATACTTTGATGAGCTTGTAGAAAAAATACATAAAACCGAAAAGAGTATACACGGTACATCAGCAAATATGATTTTAGAAATGATGCACAGTCTACTATTACTTAATAAGTTAAAGGTTGCTTTACTGAATTTTATAGGCTCCCTTTTTGGGTCTATTAAATTATAAGGCATGAGGGCAACGGGCCTCATCATTTTGAGCCACGGTCAAGTGCCGAGGACGCTCTATCTGAGTTGATATCTCTTCTCTAAATTACCACACCACGTCAATGTGAAGACTTTGAGCTCAACAAATTTAACTCGCCCACACTACACTTAAATTGTAGGAGACCAAACGGCAAATTAGTTTTCATATGTAGATTTTCATAAATAATTTTGATGTATAGCGGCCAATTCAACGTTAAGATCCTTTTGTATTATTTGGAATGCATAGCTATTGTTATCTATTAACGTTTTTCGTACGGCTAACACATTTTCTGGGGCTACAGCTGACTAAATTCTTCCTGTGTTCTTCATTCTAAAGAGAACTTCAAAATCTATTAAATTATATTACACGCCTGAATACAGAAGGGATGGAGCTTCATTTCCATTAAAACCGTAAACATTAAAACCACTCCTCATGACCGAGTCTCAATTTAAACTTATAAAAACGATAAGACTCCTTCTCAAACAAATTTTCCTTTATTTTTAAAAATATATATTTGTGACAGTTGCAATGCAGTTGATCTATAAATTATGATCTGCGGAAATATAGTACAAAACTTCATATTTACATATTAATCTATTATTTTTTTCGATGACATTCACTGTCTGTGCCTGTCTCAAAAATTTCAGTGATGCCTTCATTTATGAGGAAATCCCTATGATGATGCTGATACTACTATTTAAAATAATTTCTATTCTTTATTCAAACAACAACTTTATTTTGCATCTACTAAATCTAAATTGCCTTACATCTCAAAAAATTTCCAAAAACCTTTCTTTCAGACTCTCACATACTTCCCTCCCTCTCTCTCTCTCTTCTGTCATATACATCACTCTATTGCTCTGTTGGGGATACAATTTCACAACACCGATGTTGAAACTGCGCCCTCTATTTCCTAAACACGCTATAATATAATTCTGCTACCCTGTACTTACATTATTTATAAATATGTTTACAATATAACAACCATGAAACATTAGAAGTGTATTTATTTAAAGAATTGACATAATATAATTTTTCTTGGTATTAACTGTTAATCTAAGCAACACTTTTTATATTGCTTTCTCAAATATATTAAATGCTTCATGTATCTGATTCAAATATAGTTAGCAATAACTATAGTATAATAGTAACTAATAGTATAATAGTATGAAAACCAACTTCATATATTGTACGTTTTGGGGTTTTTTTAAATCCTTTTTGTGCGAATAAATCTTACGTATTTTAAATTACAGTAAATATCATAAGTGAGGATGACGTGAGAAAATTTTTCAAAATAATTTCGGATAAATCAGAAGCTTATATCCCCGTGAATTATGTATACCGTACAATAACAGCGTGTACACTTATTTCTTAGGAAAGAAAACGTGTTTATGTTTCTTATTTAAATCTGCCACTGAGTAACAAATTAATTTAACAGTAAACTACGCTTAGTCTTAAAATGCGTGCTGAACGTGATTTGTTTTAAATCAACAACTCTAACACCTTTCACCCCTTTGTATTCGAAAAGAATGTGAGTGAGTGAATGAATATTGACGTCGCAATGTTCAGCTACACGAGGGCTTTTGGCGATGGACCACGTAATTTTGGACCATGGTCAAGTGACGTGGACGACACCTGAGCTGGCACCCCCATCTCCTAACTACCACACCACACCAACGGGAGGACGTTTCAGCTCTCGACAGATTTAACGTGAATCGTTGCCCTATACGGCGGGACTTTAGTGGTACTGGGCTCGAACTCATGACATGTCTGCCATGATCCGATACCTTCACCACTAGGCTACCGCAGCCCGTATTCCAAAAGAAAAACAAACAAAAACACAAGGATTGAAAAATGCTCAGTTCTCCTTCTTTCGAAGAATTAACTTACAGTTACTCTTAACTAATTACCAACTCTCTTTAAAAAGATAAAACATTAAAAGGGTTTGTTTCAATCAATAAAGAAGACTTAATATTACAGGACAGGAAAAGTAAAATGTGCTATAAGGATATTGTGAGTGTTCCAGCACTTTAAACATTTTTATTTTGACGTCAGAAAACACATTGCTTATTTGAACGATTTTCCGATGTTGCTGTCTTGTTGTTGTTGCGTGCAGTCAATCAATTTTCAATGAACTACATGTACATTTTTCATCCGAACAACCCAAATATCTCTCGAACGCAATTCAGAATCGATATCAAAATTAAGAAATCCCCAATCGCCGACCACTTTGACCGATTATCGATGTTCGAAGCAGAACCGCCCATCGATCTCAACGAGGCGTCCCAATAACGACCTAATGAAGCCGTTTACGAGTGACTTGCCGATCCAATGGAAATTCCTGGGACGTCAGAGCACTTTAACCACAATTTGGACCGGGATTCTTATCAAAAAGCTAATTTAGCGGTCAGGAGCGTCTCCTTTTATGATTCCATCAACCGAGGATTCGGTAGACTCCCGCACTCAGTTTGCAATTTGGATATTTTACGGTATGAAGGAATTTTATGTTCCTTATTGGAATTATGTTATATCTCCCCAGTCTCTGTCGCAGCTTGTTTATTTTCACGCACGTAAACTTGTTCGTAATGCCACTATTTAATATAAACTCAAAAATACCAAAATTTGTAATATAATTTATATCAAGAAGCGAGAGAATGACTGTTGTATTTCATGAATAATCTTAATATAATATAATGGGGTTAGTCAATAAAATGTATGAAATGTGGTCCATAAATTCATTATACGTTTTTATGCGTGATCGAAAATGTGAGAGTATAATTTTAAATATTTTTCTTCGGGTTTTATTTATTTACTTATTTATTTTACTTTCTCTTTTGATTTTAAATCTATTAAGTGTATATATTTTGATAGCAATGAAGTATTTATTTATAGTATTCTTAGTATTTTCATAAAGAAGGAAATTTTTAATTCAATGGTACAATTTAAGAAATACGACTAGTTTTGGATAAAGAATATTTTAATTCATGAACTGATTTTGTATAATATAATACTGGTTAATTAATTATATCTTCATTATTAAAAACATTATTAGTCCAAGTATTTTAAATAACAAAAAATTAGCAATATTATAGCGTAAAAATATCTCCACAACAAAAATAATGCACCACTTATTTAAAAAAAATTCATAAAAAAGCTAACTCACATATAATTTAACAATTCACTCAAAAATATCAATAATTCCTTTTCAAATGCAACTTTTTTTATCAGTTTTATAAGTATCCATTTTGAATATTTATGAATATATAACTCTCTCTCCAATTGTTTTTATAAACTGAAATTACAAAAAAAATATAGCAAAAAAAAGGATATGATATAAATAAAAGGGATATTTAAATTAACTTTCAATTCACTCTTTCTGAAAATCATTTTTACAAATTAAAAGCATAATGTAAAATTCGGTGTATAACGCGCACTTTTAACACTAAAAATAGGATCGAAATTTACGGGTGCGCGTAATACGCCGGGTATAAAAATGGTAGCTTTAAAAATAAAGAGATGAAAAGAGCATAACAAAAATTACTTCTACATACGAGTATATCAAAATACTGTCTATTTAAACGAAATGGCATACCTATTCATCTTAGAATTGTATTTCTAGAAGTATACTACATTATTTTCGAAACCAGGGAATAATACATCGAATAAATGACTTCAAAAATTAAGAGCACTGCGCACTTACGTTTCAGGTTTCTTGGTAAAAAAGGTAGTGCGCGTTACACGACGGATATACCAAAATTGAGCCCAATGAACTAAATTCAAGATGTCACATGATAAAAACAAACACGTGTCTTCCACTGTGTTCAAAACAAACATTAAACTAATTGTACTTGTTGTTCTATTTGTAAAACTCAGATAAAATTTCAAATTTCATATTTGGGTAAAGATGTTTAAATATTACGGAGGAAAAATTTCTTCAAAAAGATTTTTTAAAATTAAAAAAAAATCGTATTTTATACTTATACTTTTAAATAAAATGCATTTTGTATACAAATGTACTTTTTAAGAGGAAGTTTCTGCAAAGAGCAAAACTTGGCAACACCAGAGTGCGTGAATTGATTGCTGGTAACACAAGATAGTTTTCATCGTGTGACTATGACGTCACATGAGTTTTTGAATTGATTGGCTAAAATCACGTGGCTTTCACTATCATGTGACTATGACGTCACATGAATTTAGACCATTGCAGCTTGAAAGCATAGGAGCGCGTTATCCGCCGGATTTTACGGTACTTAAAAAAAAAATCTTTACAAAATTGTAATAATTTTGATAAATTATTAAATATGATAATTAATTATGATATATAAATAATTAAAGTGTTAATTAATTATAATTAATTGTGAGAAAAATGTCACTTAAAAACTTTATTATAATATAAAAAAAAATAATGTAAATTGTTTCGCGTGTTTTCTAGAAAAGAATTTTAAAAAAAACTGAACAAGCTGCAAATGTCCAATATTAATTCTTTACCTCGATAATCAAAAAGATGCTTTTAAATGCTGAAAGCTGTAGCAGATGTATAGATGACTCTTTAAGCAGCACTTTGTTCCAGACAAAAGTAACTACTAAACAAGAAAGAAAGAGTATCTTGACAATGCATCGATCAATGTCATCTTAATACGAAGTCTATGAAATGTATAGCTAAAAAAGAACAATGCTAAAAACTTTTCTGGACAGCACGCATACACATACATTACAATGAAACTAGGCACCTAATACAAGCTGACAGTAATGGTTTCAAGAGTAGTGAACACGCTGTCATTTGTTTTCTAAAACTATAATATTGCTATAGAATCTGATATAAGAATTGTTGCTCTTTGATATCATGAATTTGATAAAACTAGAAAAGCGATACTCAACGTGTGGTCCACCGAGCCTTTTTAAGTGGCCCGGTCCTGACCCATTGCTCTTGAGAAATTCACTTATTAATGAACAATGTCTTAGAAATTTGGTAGGAAATTCTTTGACAAGAAATCAAGTATATCGATTTTGCTTTATTGCTGTCGATGTCGTACGGCTGCGAATTGATATGCTTTTTCTATTTGTAACGATTACGGTTAGTGATAACAGACAACAGTGAAGTAGCGACTATTTTATGGGAGGAACTATTTTTAACAATCTCTCATACCTTGCAAGAGAAAAATATTCGAACATTTTGGAGGTTGACTGTTTTGTAGTGAAAAAACTAATATAGAGATCAGTATTCGTTTGATTTGTCACGAAAGTACTGTATTTACAAAATACCAATAAACAGGAATCATTCAATGACAGTTTTCCTCCAAGATCTCTTTCATGAGGTGATAAATAGGTTTTATTGAATATTCTTTGCAACAGCAACAAAGTGTTTTGACAGTGGTAATGCCACAGCAGCAACAAAGACGTCCTATGAAGTTTGTTATATTATTGATAATCATATGAAACCGTTTACTGATGCAAGAATTGTGAAAGAATGTTTCTTAAATTCTTTTAATTTAGTGTTCGTGACAAAAATAAAAAATGTAAAAAAAAAATAATAATAATAATAATTAAAAAAAGCAAAACAGGAGTTATAATATTTTGATCAA
>BMAV01001491.1:266067-279028 GCA_019973955.1 Trichonephila inaurata madagascariensis | reverse complement strand
AAATGGCTGACATATGTTTGCGGCCCAGCAGAAAAAAAGATTGAGTACCCCTGAACTAGAATAAAGCTGAAGCCTAGTGGTCGAGTATCACGCTCCCACGCCGGGGCTTGACCTTCGGACTGGGCAAGGTCAACTCATCCTTTTATCACTTCAATGGGTCGATAAAATGAGTACCAAGCTTGTGCTAGGGAACTGAAAAATGAGGTTTCACGTCAGACTGAGCACCTGACCGGAACATCTGCTCTTGAACGTCATCGCTCAAGGTCACGAAAACTGAGATGAGCCCAGTAGGCCTTGGCCCTTATGGGCTGCTGCGCCACTGAGTTTCGTTTAGTGTAAGGTTATTAAAGATTTGTAGAGATTCAGAACACATATAAACTACAAGCTGCGGAACCCTCTAAAACTGGAGAAGAATTTCTAGGCAAAACTCTTCGAAGATATTTAAGAAATTTAAAGTATATTTTTAATATTTCTGTACACTCGAATTTCTTTATTTAGTTTTATTTAAAAGCAGACTTTAAATGAATTTTGTTGCCAATGAACAATGTGTATAGCATGCAAATTTTGGCTTTGCTTCAAAATATCTTTTTTTCAAAAATTCAAATCAATTTTGGAAAACAGTGTGAGAACGATGATATTTAGAGTTAAATTACGGCAAAGAATTTCGCGCGTGATGTGATATTTCGCTCGTTAAAGTATAATTAATGTTAATTTCGATTGTTTAAATTTAATATACTTGTAAATATATAACCACACACTTGATGACTGAAGCTAGAAGTATAAATTAACAGTTATTGCATTTAAAATTAAATGAAAATTTTTTTTTTCAATAAACTTGCATTTGGATGCAAACTAGTCAATAAACTCCACAGATCGGGATGACTATAAAAGTATATCTACTCACATATATATTTTATATAAACTCTCTCGTGTTTTTTTTATATTCTAAGATTTCTTGTCTTGATTTAATCATCAGTGTCAAAAAACGAAAAAGAGAATTATATAGATGTGCCAAAAAGAATGAATTACTCCTCACCCACCTTTTGTATGTGTTTTAATACTACAGTCAATTCCAACTTTAAATGTATTATGTATAGATATGTTAAAACACATCAATTGATCTGCTTTTACACTGCATGATAAAATTTAAAACTAAATGGCAAATCTGCAAAAAAAGTTGTTTTTTTTCTTTAAATTTTTTACCTCTAAAAATGACTTTTTAAATAATTTTTAAATTCTTCTTCTAATAATATAATAAAAAACAATAATATAATATTTCAAAACTTATATTTTAAGAAGACATTATTAAATCCTGTACTTAATTCAAGAGCAATTTATTAACAAATACCTGCCAAATTTCCAGAAAATTTATTTCGAGGTATTTTTAATAGAAGTACTATAAAAAAAGGGAATAAATATATACCAATTCCTTTGTATAAGCTATCTACCAACTTTTTTTAAATAAATTTATTTTCAATATCTGTCGAAAAAAAATAAATTGCCCTCTCCGATGCATAAATAAGTAAATATAAAAAAATTAAACCCTTGTTAGCAATTTCTTACTATTCATACCATAAGTAAACAACTCTTCACCGATAAATCTTCTTATAACATTTCTTTCCAAAAGAACGGATAGAACGTCGGGTAAATTTAATTTTCAAAACCGCCGGCTTCATTAAATTTGTTTTTTCAGACAATATAGCTACTAGTTTATAAAAACTAGTGCCTAGGCATGTGCATCCAACAAAGGGGGAAAAAAAGAGGAAACGGTAATTCATTCTGGCATAAAACATGACTGAAGAATGAAACAAAGAAGATTTTTGTGGGAATACACCGAAGCTTAGATCGATTTTTCAAAAGGGTAACAACGCTCAAAAAAGTATCAATTTATGGGCATGTTTCTCCAAAAGAAAAAGACCTTACTAACTTTTCCATTCGAACAAACTCATCGATCGGGGGTTGTGAGCAGACGGAAATAACAAACGTTAAAAAAAGAAGTCTTTGCAGTGATTTATTGCATCCATTATTTGATCATTCTCAATCCCATATTTTTCCTAAATGTACTGAGCGAGGCTATTAGTTTTCGTTTTGTTCGGCAAATAATAAGTAAGTATTGAAATAGAACCCTTACCGTGTGGTAAATACCCGTTGCTTTCAGACCATACTTTTCCATTTTTTTTTTTTTTAAATGCAGAGAACTGTTTAAATTTTCCGAGGAAAAAAATTGTTCAGTTAAACAAATACATTAAGGAAGCATTAAGATTGCATTTGTTTATATACGAATATTTTAGATAACATACATTTTAATGAAGGATTGCATCGTCAAATGTTTACACTAAAAAAATCACTAAAAAAATTTAAAAACTGCTCGACCATAAAATTAAAATTCTGTCAATGTTTTTAAAAGTTTCTTGCTCTTGAAGAGAAAATGTTTCTTAATCTAAATACCACTGCATTTTTATGTGAAACACATGATGTTTCATAATTTAAAATGTTTGAATATGTAAACATACAAAAATAAATGTAATGCTAACTTTGAACATTTTCGATTACTAAATGTGTGATCATCTCGTCACCATCCACGCGACCTATATTTGAGGGAATGAAGTATTGACGACTAAACTCTGCAATAATAAAATTAGTTTATTATGATCTTAATACATATTCAATAAAACAACACTAGACTAGGGGGCTTATGATCAGGAGTGATGCGACGTAAACCGCAATTACGACAAATAGCGCAATAAACCAATGTTCCACATTTCCTAACTTATTAGAATCCGCTCTAGTCTTAAAGCTTAAACAAACTGTCTTCCCGCTATTTCCTCGGCGGACAGCTACAGTCCTTATATCTTCAATTTATTCTTCGATCCAATTTGATCCGGCTAAGGGTCTTCTTCTGGTCTCGGACCCTCTTATTAACTTCACTGGCACTATTAGACCGACTCATAGAACTCATAAATACACTAAGACTCTTCTCCTAGAACCTCACCTAGAGCTTTACCTCACTTCACTTAGCTTTACTTCTCCACTTAGAGCTCAACGCGAATACTAACGTTCCAATACATATCATTCCTAATCTGCATAACCACGCTCTCTTCTTGGGTTGGTTGGAAAGAATCGCCATTCTGGCCCCAAAGATATCCCAAGAGGATTATTAGAAGAAGTACCGATAAAGCCCCCTCACAAATGTAGCATATAATATTGTAGATGGATACATATACATTCTTGTAGGTTGTTTATTAATGTAGCACTAAGAATCAACACGATGGCTATTGGCGATGGAACTTGCAGAGAGTGTGTGAGTGTTTATTAACGTCAGTATGAAGCAACACGAGGGCTACAGGCAATGGACCACATAACCTGGTCAGATGACGACGACAACACCTGGAATAACGCCTCCTCTCCAAATTATTACACCACGCGAACTGGAGTTTAATCTAGACAAGTTTAATGTGCATCAGTTCCTCTGTAGGACGGAACTGATCACTAGGGCTCCAGCCCGCGTCTCGACAACGCAGGGCACAAGTTCGTGACCACGACCACTTAGCAGCCGCGGCCACACGATAGAACTTCTAACTTCAAACCACATTTAAGTGACAAGGATGACTCCCAAGCTGTCCCTGAAACACCAGACTTCCACTCTACGTCAATATGAGGACTCTGGGCCTTGACAGATTTAACTCCCAGCATTCCTTCTTTGAACCATGTCAAAAGTGGCACAAGACTCGATAGAAACAATGCCAGACACCGGTTCAAAAACCATGATTACTCTGATAGTGTAGCCACTATATGTTTTTGCAGGAAGGGCATACCTGCTAATGTTAGTTAAATGCAGCCTAAATTTTTCAAAAATTTCTTACACAGTAAAACATTACTTTCCTGTACTTAAACCCATTCCCATAAAAAAAAAATTTCTGTGATTTTCTGAGGATTAAAAAAAAATATCACAATTCTAAATTAAATGCATTTGTTATTTTATTTAAATATATAAGCTGGTAACTAACACAGATCGAAAAAACAAAATTGTTGATTAAAATCTATAGATGATGCATATTTAACCCGTATAAGTCTTCTAGACTAGTTACTGTGGAAATGAACACTCGACCAGACAAAGAAACAAAGAAATGACCGATTCTAGGAAATATACAAAACTAGTAACTAAGAACAGATATTCAAATACGTCACAGGTATATAATAATAATAATAAAATCTGAACGACACTCCATTCCTGTTACTTAACTATTAAGAGCAGTTAACCGAAACAAATATGCAGCGCGTAATGCAAATAAGTGGCATACCGTTGGATAAAGCATAATTCAAATTAGCATTTAATTTCAGTGGCATTCCTGTTTAGTAATTTTG
This sequence comes from Trichonephila inaurata madagascariensis, assembly GCA_019973955.1. Taxonomy (NCBI): domain Eukaryota; kingdom Metazoa; phylum Arthropoda; class Arachnida; order Araneae; family Nephilidae; genus Trichonephila; species Trichonephila inaurata. Next base: position 274,663 of record BMAV01001491.1, on the reverse strand, counting down.
AAAATACAGTGCCCAGGATGCTTTCATTCAGTGAAAGTACCCGATAGTTTTTCGGATTAACAAAGGGAATAAGAAATCTCACACAAACACGTAAGTTGCAATCGAAAAAACAAAACATCGGAAGAAACATCGCAATCGTAAGAACACTCCTCAGAGACAAGAAAAGATGGATAGCTAGGGTTTTGCTGATGTCAAGCTAGGACAAGGCCCGAGTGAATAAATAAAATAAACATACATCTTACTGTAAGAAAAGAATGAAAAATAGTACACTGACAAGTAAAAACAAAGCAAACAGCAAAATACATGTAACTCCAAATCTGACATAAAAATAAACAATAGTTTCTCTAATTTAATAAGACTAATATCAAAATTCCAATCGCAATTCTTTATTTAAATTGGAATGTATTAGCTCTACATTTTCCATTGTCTGAATGTAACTCTTTCACGTCACATTCTTACCTAAATTCTCTTTCCGTAAGGAATTTTAAAAGAAACATTTCACAAAAATGATATTTAAATAAATATAATTCAAACAACATCACTCATTTTTTAGTTATCAGGAGGGAAAAAAATTCACATAAGATATATTATTCAATAAAAGGTAAAGCATACCACACAGAATCAGATCGAACAGAATTTAATGATATTATTCAGACGTAGAGTGAATAACATCATTTTCAATAAAATGTTGATATATCTGAATCCTATGAATCCATAAAGCCCAAATTCCATTTTAATGGAATCAAAATAATGTTTTAAGGGAGAAGGGGCGAAAAACTGAATTATTCAACGGCGGATGTAAAACAGGAAAATAAGACCCGGCAAGCAATATGTGAAAAAAAAAGCCCAAAGTTTTTAAACTAACAAGTAAAACCGACTTTTTCGACTTTCAAAGCACGTTGCTGCTACTTTCACAAGATTAGAGGCTTACCACAGCGTGGCGAAAAATGGATAATTCAATTTTTGTTTTATTTGCGGAAATACATTTAACGGGGAGGGGGAAGGAGGGAATGATATACTTATAAGAAATAAAAATAGACTAGAAATAAGAAAAGCAGCTTCATGTAACTCATCGATTTACAAGTTTCATCGACGGTTTTGACTACCCTTATCCTGTAATGGTAACTGCCTAATTTATTCGTTTTATAAGGGTTGTCCTACTAAAAAGTGGATAGATGGGATGGCATCAGTTTGAGAGCAGCAACGGCAGAGCCACCAAACAGGGACACGAAGAACCGTAGGAAGTCTACACTGCATACGACCTTTAACCCTTTAACTGTCATTTTGATGATTTGGGTACACAAATTGTCAAATTTTTTTGAACCAAAGAACTTCTAACCTCTAACCTTTGAAGTCTTCAGTAAAGTGCTGCCATCTATTGAATTGACCGCACATTAACTTTTCCCGAGAATCAGTCGGGTTTGACAAAGAGATGAAGCCGAAATAAACGTCTCCCGATATATATTCGGATAAAACAATACGATGCACTCAAAAAAAATTACCCCGAGTAATACTCGGACGTGACAGTTTTGAACAGCAGTGCTGTGCCCGAGATTATCTCGAGCATGACAGTTAAAAGGTTAATAGTGAAACCTGTTTGTGGAAGAGGAAAATAATCGAAAGTAAAGTCGTGCCATATAGGGATGCATCCAAATCGGAACAACGCGGGGGAGTATGGTTTCTGATTGCAGGAGGTGAGTTTAATGCGGACATTTATCGACGAATAGTGGAATGGCGATCACTGTTTAGGTCGAACGTCCGGGAACAGTTGATGTAAAAGTTTTCGAAAAAAAAGAGCAGCAAACCATATCGGATCTACATGGCAAAGTCCGCCAACACATCTCCCACGAAACCAAGGTAACTTTAAAAAATCCATTGGGAAATTTTAAAACATCCACCATATAGTCCGTATTTGTCACTCTGTGACTTCTAGGCTTTTAGGCCACTTAAGAGAGTATTACGTTTCATTTGAACGACGAAATGGAGAAAGCTGGGCAGGACTTCCTCAAGAATCAATCACGTTCTTTCTAGAGTGAAGGCGCAAACCTAATACCGAAATGATAGGATCTGTTTCGCAACACCCATGGAAATTTCTTTTGATTTCCAAGAAAAGTGTTCCTCTTTTATTAAACTTGTCCCTTTCCCTTTTGGGCAACCCTTATATATATATGGTTTTAGAAGAAACTTTTGCTTAAAAGAGTAAATATTTCTAAATTTTTCAAAGAATGTTTTTTTTTTATTTCCACAATGGATTTTATGTCAAAGTTTTATTAGTAAAATTATATACTCATGTAGCCTCAATTCATCAATAAGATTCTTCCCTATGATTCATTACAATACTTTTAGAAAAGATTAGTGGCAGCCATCACAAAGATTGAGTGGTTCTGGTCACAAATTCGTATCCGGCATTGTCAAGTTATAGTATCAAGACACGGTGTCACTGAAGACCCACCGTGCAGAAAAGCACGTTAAATCTGTAGAAAAATACGAAGACAGTAGCGTGGTGTGGATCTTTAGAATGGAGGTCATCTCAGGTGTCGTCCTCATCACATGGCCGAGATTCAAGAGCTGTTGCCAGTAATCCTTGAGTAGCTTCAAAAGTGTGACGCAAATAAACAATCAATAAGACAAGATTAAAAATTAATACAATCGGTAATGTTTTTTACAGCTGTAATAATAAATTTTAAATAGCAGAAATACTTCAGCTGCTACAACAATTTGAAGCCCACACATAAATATTTAATTAATTCGGAAGAAAATATTTCGATTTATTTTTTTTAATACCTAAATCCTTCAGATACGAGACTTCGCACTTGTTCTGTTTTTGAATTTCAAATCACTCTATTTATTACAGGTTTTTTTTTTTTACTATAGCGACAAAACACAAACTCTGACACCTTTTTATAACCGAGATATTACAACTGAAAAATATATTAATGAAGGTATAAATGAAAAAAAATCATTGTCAGCGATGTGAAAAATGACAAAATCCTTTACATATGGAAAGAAGAAAAACACTCTTTGCTCAGAAGTTTTTTATGTGTTGAATAACTAACAGAATGGACAAAAAAAATTGATTATTCTATTATAAAAAAAACTTTGAATAAAATACATACAATACAAAATGTATAGTCCAAGGCTTAGAAGACTTAATCAAACTTGTATTAAAAACATCAGATGCTAAATCGACGATAAGTAAGCATAATTAATCGTAAAATAGTAATTATCGCTTCATAAAAAAAATACATAGGAGAAAAAAGTATATTTGGAGATGTGTGTGTGTTTAAGCTGATAAATATAAAATCACTGGAAAACAATTAATTTCTTTAATACCATAACATTTTGTAACGAATTATTAAAAGAAGCTGACCTAATTTTTCTGCATAGTTTTCCGCATTAATTCCTTTTAACAATATAAATACAAAATCTCTTATTTATTAAAAAATAAAAATTCACAGTAAAAAATCTTAATAATATTCAGCTTCAAACTATGTTATTCATATATCCTTTATGTCATTGAAAAAACAATAATATAAGCTTTTAAACGCAACACTACTCTCTAAGGTATCATCGTCCGAAAAATAGGTTGAGTATCAAAATAATTGCAAATTTGAATGATGGATCGGTTTTAGATTATTCTCCCTCAATTAACTTATAAATGCAGACTTGAGCAAATATAACTTCTTTTTATAGATTGTATTTCGAGATTGTCATATTTTAAAAGTATGGACATAATTATTCTTCATTAGCATGCAATAAATCTATCAAACTCTACAGTCGCTGTATATTAATGAATATGAATTTGAACAAGGGACTCAATTTAAATACATAGGCACAATTGTTAATAAGAGTAAAGGCATAAAAATTGAAATCACGCAAACAGATTCAAGATGGGTAACAGATTTTATAACGGATTGTGAAACCAGTTTAAATCTAAATGCATAAGAAATAAAACAAAAATACAGTTATAGAAGACTCTAGTAAGACCAATTGTTTTATACGGCAGCGAATGCTGAACAATGGAAAAAATTTTGGAGCAGTTAAAGAAAACGGAATCTGGATAATACGATACAACCTTGAACTTCAATCGAGATACAGAGAAGCCAGCATAGTCATGGTGGCCAAGGATTCCCAATGTATTTCGATAAAGCGATGAAAATCCTGTTAAGAAAATAACTTACCAAACTCCAGAGGGGAAAAAGGAAGAGAGGAAGACCAAGAACAAGGTGGATGGATAAAGTAGGAAAATGGCTGAAGGATTTGGGAGTTAACTGATGAAGAACATAGCATTAAGAAGATCAAGATGGTCTAAGCCAGGGGTGGCGAACCTTTATGGATCAGCGTGCCATTTTTTTCTAAATAAGTGTTTGGGGAGGAATAGACGTGCCATCAAATAGTTTTGACTTGTGATTATTGAAAAAATAATAAAACTTAATATTACCAACTCAAAACCTTTTATTTACTGGTACTACAAATAAATAACTTTTGCACTGTATACAAGCTTTAGTTATAAGTGTAATTCAAATTCAAGTAACATTAGTGTGACTTCCATTGTTGCAGATTGTAAATGACAAATAACTTACATTAGGATTGTAAGATGTTACTCTTTGTAGAATACATGCTGGATTGGAGTCACCTGCCAAAAGGTTTCTAAGCAATGAACTATTTTTACTGTGGTTCACATTTTTTACACAAGGGTTTGGGATTTATTTCGAAATACCGTTTTACAGACGATGTTCTGCATACCACTATTCCAGAACATAAAACACACACCGCTTCGTCGCCTTTACTAATAATGCCATGTTTCTTGGTCCAACAAATTTGAAATTCTCTGTTACACTTACTATCCTACACTTTTTGTTCTTTTTCTGAACTAGTCATTATAAATAACAGTTAAAAATCATAAATATAACACAGATAAACTTTAAAATACTGTTGTGTCAATGCAATTGACTATGCTATGCGTAGACAAATTTTACATCATAAGCAATTGTAGTCTACGACGCAATAAGGCAAGACAATATAACAAACGAATGTGCTCATGGCTGCCCGCGACCGATCACTCGCGTTTGTTCGTAATATTTTATAGTGAACTTTGAAATTCTGAAATAAAATACAAACCATTTTGATCACTTGAGTGCCAAAAATATTGTGTCGCGTACCATTCATGGCACGCGTGCCACTGGTTCGCCATCCCTAGTCTAAGCTGACTGAAATAGCCTTGGCCGTTAACCGATTGTAGTGCTTAAAGATAAACAAGTAAGAGTAAAGAGTAAGAGATAAAGTAAAGAGGATGACACGAGCTGGCATGCAGTCTCCAGTGAGTACTCTCAGCCCGTATACATTTAAAGTGCATCCACTACAAGTCCGGTTTTTAGTAGAATCAAGACTTAAGCACGTGCAGATGAAACGGCCGTAACTCTTATATTGAAACGACTGACTCTTCTCAAGCACCTTCCCCGCCCTTTCCTTTAAATGCTGTTCAAAAAGGTAGTATTATTAAGTGAAAATTAATGGCTTATGATAGTATATCATTTTCTTTTTACTCAATTTCAGTCATTTTGAATATTTTACACCAGCGGTTCTAAATCTGTGGACCGCAGCGCCTTGCTAGGAGGTCCGCGCAGGTCCCTCATTTAATAATATTTCGATCTGAACAGGACTTTTTACATACCCCGAAAAAAAATTGAAAGATGTGCCATCCTCTAGACTAGATCATTAAATTTCCCTCGTTGAAAAAACAAATAGAACATGCATTTCGATCAAGAATATTAAATCAGTCAGTATTAAATTAGTATTTTGTAATATTTTAATTGGATATTTACCGTTTTCTTAAAGGGAAAAGAAATAAATATTAAAAAAGTCTGAATAAAAGAAGCAAAGGCAATCTTAAGATTTTTGAGGAACCTTTAATGCTTTAGTGCTGGGAATCCGGAAAGAGTGTTCAAAATCCTGGGGATAAGCGATCTGGCTGATGCATAAAGGAAGGCAGCAGTGATTAAAAGTTTAAGAACTGCTGTTTTACACCATTCAAAGGTTAATCAACAACGTCCTTTTCAGACAAACGCCTACACACTATGTGTAAGCGCTTGGATAATGTCCTGTAAGAGGAGGATTATTGTACTTGTGTGTAACAAGATAAACAAGCAACATGAAAAAGAAAAAAAAATTCAAAATCAATTCCTACTTTGAATGAATAGAAAGTATTTTATTAACGATTGAAAATTTGAACGATATATATTATATACATATATATATATATATATATATGATGAATCCCCAGCCCTTCACAAGTGTCAGTTGGGGTAAACTTCATACCAGGACTACTCAACCCACCTCCCGCATAAGAACTTTGACTTCTACTTTCGACGGACTTAAAAAAGACACGTGTATTAACGACTCACTCGCTGCTGATCAACGCTGAAAGATCTCGTCTTGTCATGGCTTGCAGTACAGACGGTTTTGCTGAACCTTGGAATAAAATATAATATGATAAACGGCTGCACGTTGCATTTCCCTGTCAATCTTTAAGAATTATTCCAATACATGATGTATGTAATGTAATGTAATGGTATGTAATGAAATGTAATGTTATGTAATGTATGTATAAATATATATATATATATAGGGAGAGAGTGAACTAATAGTAGAGGAATTGAAAAAAGAACATGAATTGTCTGCATTGTTGCAAGAATGCACCCCCGGTTTGGCTAGTATGGCTGAAAAACCGGCTTACGCCGCCAACTTCTGTTACTGTTTTAACAGTTACATTATTACAACAACGGAGACGAATCTAAGTTGACGTTGAAAACTGGTAATTAATTTAATTAATATTTGAAAAAAACTGTATTAACATCAAGTGTCATCCAGTACAAGTTTCAAAAAAATTTATTTGAACTTGATTGGATGAATAGAATGTATTTTATTAACGCGATTGAAAATTTGAACAACATAAGTTTATAGAGAGTGTGAGCTAATAGTAGAAATTGAAAAATCAAGCGTACTTTAATAACTTACATTTTTCCGACAGAGAAATTTCGGATTCATTAACAAATTTAAAAGTAAAAGGAAACTGTTTTACTTCATTTTCATTAGAGAAACTTTAAACTTATAACGAGATTTTAAGAAAATGTAAAATGTTTACAATTTAAAGAATGTATATATGTGATTGGTAAAGAGTATATATCATATGGAGGTACTTTTCTTTTTCCTGGCGCAAGTGATGAAGTCGGCAAAATTGATACAAGCGACGCCAAACGGAATATATCAGCTGGTAACCTATTGTCCCCACATTTTCAAAACAAGTCTCTGTCTTTTTTTATCAGTAACATCTTTTCCATAAAACATCAAAAATAGATGAAAAACCAAAGAGAAAAAAAAACTAACATCTATAGTATTTTTTCATGTGTACATTGTGTGTTGTCGCCAATAACTCCAACTTAGAGTGATTTGCGCCGGCGAAACGGAAAAGTACCGTAGTAGATTGTTAAAAATCACATATATGAAATTAAAACAAGGAAATTAATTGATTTTCAGAAAAAAATGATAAATTAAGAAATAAACAGCTTACGGGAAATATAAGCATAAATTACAACTCAACAGCAGATAACAATTTCTCCTGGGAATTTTTTCCATCTAATAAATTAATAGTTTGAAACTAATAATTTTTAATCATCAATTAAATTAAATATTTTGAAAAATATATTTGCTTGTGGATTTCTAATTTATATCACTTTTGCGACGTACTCTTTATTCGAAGTGTTGAAATTGATAATTTTTGTAATAAACATTTCCATATTAAAAGTAAGACAGACTTTCCAGTTTTGAAAAGCATATCCACTTAATTTTATTTTCGCAGAGAATATTTTTATTCCGGCAAAAACAGTATACATAATTGCTTAACTCTTTAACTAAAATCTTTTATTCTGTAACATGAACGATCGATAAAAATGTATTGCTTGAAACTAACAAATAGGACAAATACCACAATAAATGCTTCCAAACAAAAAACTGTATTAATCATTCTAAATACCCAGTTATTCTCTTGAAAGCTAAACAGAAACTACATTAAAGAATATTTAAAAGCAAATGCGATACACACATTCGCACTTACAACAAATTCTATTTCCTGGTTAAATTCCAAAATTAAAAATGCTTAGAAAATAGAATCTCTTTTCGGCTATCTACTGCACAAAAATGTACTCTTTTGAGACATAGGATTAATTTAAAAGCTTGTCCTATCATTCTTTTCAGACACCCTCTACAATCCCTACCTCCTCTAACCTAATTAGGGAAGAATTGTAAGCAACTTTTCTCTTAGAATTGCCTTCTCAATCTAATTTAGATCTAAGATGGGGTTGGTTATTCCCAAATAAATGGAAATTGTATTTTCGCCTTGTTACGAATATCGGGAATCACTTTCCATTTGATTTTAAGTCCATTTTTCCAACTTAAAGAAAAATGGTGCTGAAACTGAAGAAATATAAATCGCTCACATGTTAACGAGGTATCGTTATCGGTAAAATGTATTCTTCGATTCTTTCAATTACAAAGTTATTATAATATTTCATGTTAGCTTTAGAATAAATGAATTAAA
>BMAV01001491.1:236442-260150 GCA_019973955.1 Trichonephila inaurata madagascariensis | reverse complement strand
CCCCCCCCCCAATTTTCCGTTTCGCCGGCACAAAACTCGCCAAGTTGACGTCATTGGCGCGACAACACACAATATACGCATAAAACAAGTAATATAAAAAAAAATTAAGTCAATTCCCACTTAGATGAAAAAAGAAAAATTTTATTTTAGCTACTTTTTATTCAATAGTTACAATTAATATAAATATGTATATACATATGACAGAATCACAACATTAAGTGGTAATTAATTTTTATTAATTATCATTAAAGTATCGTATTATCATCCAAATCAATCGTGTCTATAAAATTTCAGTTCAACTGCATGCTTTAAAACGTGAGGAAAAAACCTTTTCATGTTTTGACACAAGTCGCCCAAATCGTCGCTAAGTCGCCCACGTGGCTGTATTTGTAATTCTTTAAATAATTAGTTTTAATGAATTAATTTTTATTAATTATAATTAAATTATATTGTATTGTCATCCAAAATAATCATGTATATAAAATTTAAGCTCAATTGAGCGCTTTAAAATGTATTTTATAAGCGATTGAAAATTCCACCAAGATAAATAAATAAATAAATATATAGAGAGTGTGAGCTAATAGTAGGAATTGAAAAATATTAATAAGTATTAGTTCTCATTGGATTTTCATCCATTTTTAAAGTATTACGAAAAAGAAATTACTAATAAGAAGAGACCACGATTTGTTTTGAAAATGTGGTGGTAAAAGGTTACCAGAGGGAATATTCTGTTTCCGTCGCTTTTATCATTTTTGGCGACTTTATCACCTGAGCCGACGAAACGGAAAAGTACCAGGTTTTTTCTTATTTAATATTGATACTATATAAAAATATTCCAAATTTCATAAATAGCTTCATAAAAGTAAAATGTACATTTTATCAACTATAAGCAACATTTAGTCAAACGGTAAGAAGAAAAAAAAAATGATATAAAAAGCATGAAGAAAAATTAAAATAATAAATATACCCTAACTTGTTTTTATATCTACAAAGTAATTAAAATAAACAGGAAGAAAATATATAGTTGGATTAAATTATTTGCTTGTATTATTAGCATAAAATAATGAGGTTCATTATTTTTGTTCAATAGAATTCATTAGGGTCTTATTTGTTAGTCCAATCAAGATAAAGTCATAGAAATCAAACATAATAAATGCCAGAAAATAAAAACTCGAGAAACATTAAGTTCGAATCATAAATTAAATAAATAATCTTCCAAATAAATGTTTTTCATTTTAAAAGCAGCACAATAAGCCAATAGCTATTAAACATTTTGGAAACAAAACAAAACAAAAATTATATGATATATTTTATGTTAGATATTATTTTTTAAAAAAAGTACTTTGTTCTATTTCAGTTTATTTCAATCAATAAAACTTTAATTGCTTAGTATCCGATAAAGATAATCAATATGTAATCTCTCCAATTAGTTTAGAATAATGAGTGGGGGTTAAATCGCTAAATTCCTAAAAATCGGAATTCAGCAACACATCGGAATCCAATAAATGATTTTCGAAATTTTTTAAGCACTCTTATAATTTTAAATGGAGGAGGGGGTTAATTCGGCGAAGCAGTAACCAAATTCTGTAGCAGGCTATTTAACAATTCCTCTGATCATCTTTAATAAGTAATGCTAATTATTTTGAAAAGGCTTTTATATTTTCTTTTGTACATTTTTCAGCGTTTACGAGATACTCTTAGGCGAGATATACATAACTGCAGTTAACTCGAATAATGTACGACTGTACTTAAGGGGGTACAAATTGCAACACAAGCTAAAGCAATCAAACTTATTAATACGCTGAAATATGTTAAAGTAGTAAAATATATTTAATGGAGCAACACTAAATCTTGTTTTCCACAAACACATGTTTCGTTTAGCCAACTCCAAAATTCTAATTTCATGCATAACCTACAAGTTGCAAACCGCATAAGCGTACGTAAGTACTTTCTTTGTAATCCAAAAATATTTTTCTATTTGTGTAAATGCATGTTTATGGATTATATCCCATAAGTGCGCTTTTGCTCCAGTGAAATACTAATCTGCTTGTAATTCTAATTTTCGTTCTAGTTCATAATATATATTTGTGACGGGCTCACGCGTCTTTTCTTTAACATAACCTCTGGGTTCTTTGATGGCCAAGATTAATGGCAACTCTTTTCCAACCAAAACCCAAGAAGCGAAATGTGAACAAGAAATGCAAATAAGATAGCTTTTAAAAGAACAGAAGTTTCAGTAAGCAGTATGGCAATTTGGGGAAAGTTATGTTTGCAGAGATACAAGCGTGAATTGACAGCCACTCGTAAAGTTACCTGGAAAGTAAACCAGTAATACAAGGTGCATACCATTGCACGCGCGCTTAGACATCTCCATATAGCAATCTAATCTTAGTTGGATTAAGGTAAAACTGATTATTTGATATTAGGACTTGTAATATTATTAAAAGTGAGAGTAAGCGGATTGAATAATTATTTAGAGAAAGTGGTCTAAGTTACGTGATTCGGTTTAATTATCAGTGTGTGAGTTTGTTCTCATTCTAGATTCTCGCTATTTAAATTTATCTAAATTGTTAGACATTGAAGTTCTATTCTTAATAAAGTCATATTAAGAATTTAAAATGTCTATTCCTTTCGTAAACCCAACACCTCTAGCTCACGCTGACAATCAAAGATACGGTCACCAAAGGGGGCTTGTATCACATATTTAAATTAGTTGATTCAATTTATAACAAAATCTGTTCGCTAATAAACGGTAATAGAATACCAATAGATACAGTGAAAGACATTCACAAAAAATAGATTAATTTATATGAATTATCATTGATTTAGCAATACAACGGATATTGGAGAAGTATCTCGTAATTTATAATCCCTCGCAGAGACCAGAGTAACTTCTACGCAATCTGTTAAACAAAAACAAATTGTTCAGATCAAAATGCTTACATAAATTTTATTTGTTTTTAAACGACGAATAGAGAACCACTAAGCTGCCCAGCTAGAGTATTTAGTTTTCAATTTAATAACAATTTACACATCTCCCGTCATAATATCATAAACCTGTTATTTTCAAAAACCCATAAATAAGAAAAAACTTTCGTCTTCGTTTTATACTCAAACAGAAAATTTATTAATATGTTTACGGATAAGTCGGTAAACATGCTCATAAAATATTTAGACGAAAAAGAGAGGAAAAAAACAAGCTCTGGAAAAATTCCACAGAATAGTTGTTTTCCGATATTTTATAAGAAAAAGTTGATATCTTAAGCAAAATGTTTTGAACCAAAAAACAGCTGCTGTATTAATGAGAAAATTATTATTTATGTTAAAAGTTATTTAAAACTTGATGGAAATTTGTTTCAAGAATTTTAAAAAAAAATTCCTCAAATAGAATTTTTGTATACCTTGTTCAACGGAAGATGTTTTCTAGTAAACTTTAACGTATACTTTTATTACAAAAATACAAGAAAAAAATCTGCAATAGAGTTAAATAGTTTAAAATAAGTCCATAAGAAAAGGTTTACGGAGACGGAGAAGGTTTATATTACAGATGAATCCAAATTTTAGCCAAAATCTATGCCAAGTTTACTTTTCAGCAAAATGAAAGTTAAGTTGACGAGAGTTGTCAAGCACTAAAATTATTGTGGTAAAGTTAATGAACTTGGTTGAATAAAAATTTGCTTATATGTTAATATACATATTCAGACACTGTTTATGAATCTGTTCTTATTAATTAAATCCATTACTAAAAGAATTTATAATTACGGGAAAAATGCCTAGGTACGGATATTTCATAAATATATCCATATCAGAAATAAGCCAACTATATTAAAAGATTTTCTGCGCTAAAAATTTAAAACAGCAATTTAGCATCCGCTATACAGAAACTAACAAAGCATTTTGCATATAATTACTTTTTTTTTATCTTCTTTCGTCTTCTGCTGTTCCATTTCCATTATCAAATTTAACAGGTATACAAAGTTCCTCACCGTTCGGATTTTTTGTGAAACTTTTTATGCTTAACTTTCAGACATCTCAGCACGATTTTTCAAGCACGTAAATACGACGTCAAAACTTTAGGTCGAGTTTAAAATAAAGGAAAGAGAGAAAGGGAAAAGAGAGAGAGAGAGAAAGAAATTTACAACTGTGCAGTAACCAACTTTTACGAAAAGTTTGAACCGTAAAATGTTTTTGTGCAGTTCTCCAACCTGATTCCGGCTTGAATAAAAAACTGTTGCTGTGCAGCACGTAAATGTGCGATAAACAATGCATCGAAAATAGTTTATCTTTAAATAAAATAAAAAGATAGCGAGTGCAGTAAACTTTGTTTCTTTAAAACTTGTAAATGCTTCCATAAAATCTTCGTATGATATAAATTTATTCGTAGCATACCGTGAAAAAAGGAACAATGTTAGAGGCAAGTTTTTCGTTCAGAACTTTCAGGAGAAAGGAATAAAATCTTTAAAAAAGAGATACAGAAGAAAAAAAAAAAAAAGAACAAAACTCTAAAACAATCAAAGACTATAATAGTCTTCATTTAAAAATATATTTATCTTCTGTAATTTATGGAATAATTGACTTTTTCGGAAATATTTCGAGTTGTTTTTATTTAATATAAATAATTTTAATTTAATATTTTACAGTAATGAATTACTCATAAACGCACAATACACGTTAGCACAAAGAACCTCAATTTACGAAACTACATTTTCTATAAGTTAAGAAAATAAACTCTTTATCGGAGCTAATAAATTAAGTAATATACAAAAAAAGATTAATGCTAAATTAATATTTAAGACAATATTTACACTTAAGGGAAAATATGAGAATATAATGAGCACATTAAAATATCATTTAAAAGCGCATTGGAAAACCAAAACAGTTTCTATTTTTTAAAAATAATGCATTTACGATGTAAATACAATTTTAAGATATATATGGGATTTCATACATTTGATATATCATTATATCAACAATAGCAGAAGAATTTTTTTTAATAAGGTTGAATTTGTTTCATTTATGTGGTGTTATTTCAAAGTATAGAAAATTAATGTAATATTTCTATAGATAGATATTAATTATTAAAAATTTTATCCATGTGTATTTTAAATGAATGTTTTTATCATATAAATAATACTTAATGCTCTATATTTTGAACTATATGTAAATCCAAGTAATTTTTAAAAAAATATTTTTTAAAAGTAACTTATCTAAGTGTAAAATATCAGGACAGAATGTACTACTTGGTACTACTGTGTACTAAATTTACTGTTTTTTTACAAAAACATAGAAATCATCTTTGTAGTAATAAAGTCAAAAAGATTCATTATCATTATAGCCTTTTTTTAAAAAATACAAGTATAAGTCAGCTAAACAGTTACAGGCAGAATCATCCCGAAGCAAGTCCCTGTATTGTTTATATAATTATTTTGATGGAAAACAATTAAGTTATTCTACAACAACGTGAATTTTGAATTTTTCTAGTTTTATTATATTATTTAAATATTTATATTATATAAATATAAGAATTCTAGTGATATCATCAATATTTATGGAATTAAAAAAAAATGTTTTCCAAATCAAAACAATCAGTAGCGCACACAAAAATTTTTCAAGGAGGGGTCCAGGGTCGAAAGTGCACCATTTTGGTATCATGCTCCAATACACCGCCCACCATATTCCTTTGATTTTGTCAATTTTCAGGAACAAAAACAATACAAAGTTAATTATTGAAAAAATAATTGGCATTAATTAATAAAATTAATTGTTAATAAAAAATACATCATTAGATTTTACGTAACATATACATAGGATATTAACCAATCGAAAAAAAAAATGAAGGGCTATGGGGGGGGACCCCTAGGACACCCCCCTTGTGTGCGCCACTGAAAACAATGCATAAAAAAGAATCTTCCTATCCTTCATCAATTTAATAATTTCGAAGTTGTTTGCCTTATATTATGATTAGTTTTGTGAAGAATAGATTGTGAAATCTTTCTAGAATGTATAATATGCACATTATAGCTTTAAGTTAAGCCTTGTAATTTTATAACATGTTTGTGAACAAAAGGAATTAAAAAATATGAAGATATTTAAGGTTTATAAAATGAATAAAGTTTTTTTTTATTCAGTGCTGAGTGGTTAATTATTTATTTATTACTATATTTGGATATTTGAGAGAAATGCATTAAATACATATGATTTAATTTTGATTTTTTTTAAACAAAATGTGTGTATGTATGTATAAGTATATATGTATGTAATAATTCATGTTAATTGAATCTTAGAAGTTTTTAAATTTGTAATGGCCCTGAACCCCCCCCCCCTGCAGGAATCTCGGATAAATAACTAACTGTAGCTTACCCGCCTAACAAGATATAATCGTGACTTTATCTCTTAAAAATTAAAACCGCAGCGTATTTAAAGTAATGTTACGTAAGAACAACTCGTAAGATATTTTTCCACCAATCACAAAATCCATCCACGGAAATCATGTGAATTTCGGAACTTCCGGTCTGTTTCATATAAAACCCCGAAATTCTCTGGGAAATTCCATGCCTTGTATTTATCATAATATAATGTTAACGTCTGCTGCTTAAATGTGCTTCTGTGTTCTTTGTTGTACCGTCTCCTAAGTGTAGTCCAGCTAGAAAATGAATCCTCATCAATCCAGCATCCTTTACATACACACTTCCATTCTCGGCCAAATGATCACTAATTAATTAAAAGTACTCATACATCTAGCCACGACATTTCATGTATATATCAATCAAACAGGAGGCGAAATATTAAAAGTTTATCTTTCTGATTCCTCTAACAAGTATTTAATCCTGATTCTAAACTATTTATATTTGCTAATTGCAAAAACATAGATTTTAAATTCTTTCCATCGCAGATAAAAAATTTTGAATAAAATCTACAATCTCGTAATAACTGTTTAATGACGAGATTTAAGCAACAATACAACAATAAAAAAGTATGCTCTATAAAAATACACATACAGCTAAACAAACAATTAAAAAGCCGTAAAAGACGTCATGTAACTAAAAGAAATTCAGATGACATCATTGCAACATTTGTATAATTATTCCATCCGCTATCCTTACAAAACCCGACACGAAATCTACTTAAGCGGAACGATTATCGATTGCCATTCGATAAAATTAAGTGGAGTTTCTGCAGAATAGTGATTCCAGGAATGGCAGCAGTACCGATATTCTATTCGTCCCAAGGCCATCTCGGTAGCAAGATTCAAGATTATTTAATGTCCCAAGAAAGGAAGAGAAGCAGGACCGAAATAGGAAGAGATTCAATCGAAATTCGATACAAGCCTTCGTTTCTCGCAGACATCATTTTTGATGGATATCGTCTTTTTAGTAGCAGAGGAAATCGCAAGTACGTGTTTCGCGTCGTATCGACTTGGAACGATGTAACCAGGAGATAAAACATTGCGAAGAACACACATGTGATTTTAAAATAAGGGAATAGTATGTTTGGCATTAGATTCTTTTGCTAAAAGCTGAGAGCCCAGACGTGAAATAACATGGACTTATGTGCTTTAAAATTTTGTTTTATAAAAGAGTATTGGATTTTTATTTTTAAGAAAGGGAGCAAAAACTTTTAGAAACAAAAGAATTTTTCTACATGATTAAAAGCGAGTTGCAATGGATTTCTTCACGAATTTTCACCAAGATAGCACATGCGTTTTGAAAACATTATGTAACATAGTAATTTTACACATTAAAAAGACACTGGGGCAAGTATAGAGAATTTTCATAAAAATGTCAAAAAGTTTCAATGTAATAAAAACAGCCTCGTTAATTTTTCTTTGACTAAAAATGATAAATCAAGATTTATAAATAAATTCAACCATAATTTAACAAAATTCTTGCGTATAATGATGTATATAATTTTATTCCGGGAGCGGCCGCTCGGAGCAAAGAGTCGCTAAAGGCTCACGAAGTCTTTAATTGTGGGAAGACTGTTTATTTGTTAAAAATGACCTCTTCTCAGTGTCGACCTAAATGACAGTCTTCATGGAATTAAATGCATTTGTCACATATCTCCCTCTTTTTTGAGAGTGGCAAACGTTTTTTTACACACACACAATCTTAAGGGTACATTATTTTCCCGCGTGACCACTTGTTTTCCAAAATATTTTCTATGAACAGGCTACATTTCCCCCCTGTGAACAACTTAGTAGTTTTGACGACTGTGTTGTAAGACTCATTAGGGTTCATAAATGTAAATGAACAGAATTTTAAACAAAACGAAATGGACGTCTGCGATCTTACGGGATGAAGTTGAAACTGATCAAGTAAGGGAAGAACCTGGTGAAATAATGGATACTAATCATGATAGCGAAAATAAATTTGAGAAAAGCAACGAACATAAAAAGCTCGAGTTAAAAGGAAAATTTTCAAACGCTTATTTAAAAATTCCATCAAGAAAAATATAAAGCCACAAGTGTACCACAAGACACACTGCGCCTTGTCAAAAAGAAGCAAGCAAGAAAAAGTTCAACACGCTATTTGTTGACCATCAAAGGACAATAAAACTACAATAACTTGAACATATGGCAGTTTTGCCTACAAATATCCTTCACGTAATGTTGCCGAGAAGTGTCTGTGATTCGTGTCTTTTATTTAAGTCACGCACATTTGAAACATTTTAGTTCAGTTTGATTGGGTTTTCTCCCAAATTATCAAAGAAAAATTGAAAAGTCCTTATAAGTAAGTAAGAAAACTTTCTCATAATTGAATTATTCACAGGAATTACGATTTTTATCGAATACAATAAAAATAATTATAAAAAAAAGGATTGGGGTGACTCCATCACCTCGCGCGACCACTATCGCTAGTATGAAATGCGCGACTGCGCCTGGGTTAAATTCTTCAGTGCCTATTAACTTCCAATTAACGTACACATTTAACCCATAAAGGTATAAAAGATACGGTAGATCTTAAAATGTAAAAAAAAAATAATAATATTTTATAATGTAAATAACACTCGATTTTTTTTATATATTCCAATCAAGTTTAACTGAAACTAAAAATCAGGTTCATTATTTTGTTGGAGAGTTAAAAAAAAAGAGTAAAAGTGTATATATATATATATGACCAATTTCATGCAGAAGGTCACACTTGATAACCCAAAAAGCCGCAGTTACCGTTAAGATGCCAGGCAATTCTCTCCTTTATTAAGACACATTTTTAAAACTGTTCATCGATATAAGAAGAATCAGAGCTTGATTCTGTTGCAAATGCATGAGAAGTATCCTTATTTCCTGTGATGACATAAATATAACTGTTAAGTTTTACTTGACTAAACATTATTTTTATTCAATGATAGATTTTCTTTATCTCTATATATAGATTTATTCTGATTATATTATAATCATATTTCAATTTATCTTTTAAAATATATTTGCATTTATTCAAAGTCCATCAGGTAATAGGAAGTAAATTGCGCAAAAGAATTATTTAAAATTTAACTGAACAAATGGGGATGTGAAAAGTAAAAATGTATTAACTTTCGTGTCATATATCGAAACTTGGGAAAGTTTTTGTTTAGTAGAAAAATAAATTTAAAAAATAATAATAATAAATTGTCATCATCACTAAATAATTTCACTAACCCCCATTTATAACTCAAAAGATAAAACTTAATAATGAAAAAAATGTAAATAGATTTTTCAATATATGTCCATATAAAAAACTGCAAGTCAATGTTTTTATCTGAACTAATTGATTGATTAAATAAAGCTACATTAATCCATTGAAAACCTGCAATATATGAATATTATTCCCTTTGTTTACAGTATAAAGGAATAAATAAAAATTTCAAAGGAAAAAAACCCTTAAAAATTCAGTTTTTTTCTCCTTTCGAAGAAGAGTTTCGTCATTTTTTTGCGCTTTATTATTTTATAATTACAAGGTTAAGTAAAAATTATTTTTAACTTAAGTATGATAATGATAAAAAAAATGAGAAAAGTTAATATTTAAAAAAAATTAGCTCATTGGAAAAGAATAATAAGTTTTAAATAGAAAATAATGACGAAGAGCATAAAAATTATTTTAGATAATACAGATATTTTTAATAACATTAAAGCCTCAAAATGAAACAAAAAAAGATGAATAAAATACAGATATCTATCAAAAGATTCACATAAATATAAGGTAAATAGATAAGAAACTTCAAAAACTCAGAAATAGTCCCACCTCCCCATTTTCCCCCCGTTTTTCCATAAATAGCTTAAAACCTTTTAACAAATAGTAATAAGTATATTTTTATTTATATTTTTTTAAAAAATAACTATTTTTCCATAACGTTTTGCATCATGAATGCCTTGTTGCAAGCATTGTATGTTCAGATTTCATTTGGTTGAAGGAAAAGAAGAGGGAGAACAACTAATTTTTAAAAATCTATCATACTTTCGATTCCCGATGATTTTTTAATTAATCTATCTAATAATTTGAAATTAAAATATCTTACAAATTATTTGTGTATAAAAAGTAATGTAAACACTACTCATTTTTAGAGATAAAAATTTTATTTTATTTTACATCTGTGTTCCGGATCAAAACATAGATTTTTGGTAAATGTCTGTTTTGCGAAAATAAATTGGTATTCTTTTAAAGAAAAAAAATCCATAAAGAAAATTTCAGAAATAACTTAAAATGACATGACATATAATACGTAAAGCGAGTAAGCAATATCAGCTATTTGATTTTATTATTTCGATTTTTCGTTAAATTTAACTTAAGGCGTATCAGACCACCAATTATTCTCCGAATTTCTTACTTAGGGTATCCGACTACGTTCGGAACCGTGATTTTAAAAAAGCATATAAATGTATAATTTTCGAGATATTTAGTGTCACTTAGATTAGAATACATGTATAAAATTGTTTTAAGGACATTTTGACAAAAAAAATTCATTTAAATACAATATTTTAGCAAAAAATTAACTTAGAATAACCTTTTTCAAAATGTTCTCCATTTATAAAAAATGCTTCTAAAACAATATGTTGTGTGTGTGTGTGTGTGTGTGCTTATATAAAGAAAAGACTTCTCCACAGAGAGTCTGAACTATTTTTTTTAAAAAATTCACATTATTTTCAGAGTTACAACCAACTGAAATAATTATCGGCGTTTTTTTCTTAAAATTTCTCCTTTCTATTGTCGTCAAACATAGATGAACCCACTTCTAAGTTATATATTTCAAAAATTCTAGTTGAGCCTCTGTACAGAGGTCTGGGCTATATACAGGCAAAATATTTTTATAATGGAAGCAATTTTCACAAAAGAAGAATATTTTGAAAATGGGTCATTCTATGTTCATTTTTTGTCAAAATATTGTACATAAATAATTTTTTGTTGTAATAATATTCTTAAAACATTTTTATATACAATTTCTAATCTAAGTGACACTAAATATCATAAATATTATCCATTTATACGCTTTTGCAAAATCACGGTTCCGAATGTAGTCGGATACCTTAAATAATTATACGGTAGTTAATTAATGAATGTTAAAAATTATATTACTTATAAAAAAAAATTTCAAAAGGTATATATAAAAAATAAGTAATTAATGACTAAAAAATACCTTTAATTCTCAAATTCATTTACTGAATTGTAAAATGTTTATTTTTCAAACATTCACATTACGATAGTGTAACTGATTCCTAAATTTCGTTTACTAGTGCATTATATAACGTTTTTATTCGATATTTTCAGTCATTAAGATTATTGCATGTTCCATAAAAATTAACTACAGTTTAAATGTGGTATTTTTAACAAGTAAAAAACCGATAACGGGGGGTTTTTTCCAAGGGATAACAAACTTGAATAATTAAAAGGATTTAACTCTGAATGTAAAGCTTTTACTTAGAAGAAAAATTCTATAATGCAGAAAAAATTTTTTTAATCATCCTGTAGCCCATTTTACGTTCAGAGGAAACATACACGGACCAGACGTTAATTATACATCCAAAAACTTGACAAGGTAATTATCCCACAAAAGCTGTTTAGAATGAACTCTGATCAAACATTTCTTCTCAGAAAGTTATGTAAAAGAAAGTACATATTTAAAAGCTGAACCTGGTTATTTTATTGAACTATCCCAACTTTTAATTGATCATATTTTTAAAAAAAAGTACCAAATTCTTTTTTTTTTTCTTTTGGTAAAATTACAGTATAGGAAGGGTCGAGAAACTCGTAAAAGAAGAATAAATAACAAACAAAAAAACATGGAGAATGATCTGTTACTAATTACATACGGGTAATTTGTTTCAAAAGAATAGTGGTCGGCTTTTTTTAACCCATTCCGTTTTTTACTTACAATAAAAAATAACGAACCAGCAATGCATCTAAAAAAATTTCGAGGTACGTAAGTCATGAAAACGAAGCATTTAAAAAAATTCTATTCTCGAAGAAAGGGAATTAAAAACTTTTCTTTGCTGTTATTGAGAGAGAGAAAAATCTTCTAATGGAAAGTAAATGCTCATTTCATTTTTTTTTCTGGAGTTTATTTATTTTTCCTCGTAGATAATGGATGTTCCATTCTTATTGAAAACAATATTCTGTTAAACTACGAAGTTCTTCTGAACTGCAATATTGTTTTTAAATTCGTTCAATATAGATTCTTGTTTTTATTTTTATCGACAACCTTTTTTTTTCACTAAAAATTCTCTCTCAAAGAACACAAACTGAAAGATAACGCAGACTGAAATCAATATTAAAAAAATAAGAACTACGTTTGATACTTATTAAAGCTTTTAAATGCTCTAATTCCATAAAAGTGCATCACAAAATTAAAACATATCGCTAAGAGCTAAGGGAATTCCATTTGTAAATGCGATACCTAAGCTTAAAATCCCTAATACATTACATTTTTATTTATTTGTTCTTATTATCTACACTAAACAAAAGAGAAATATTTTAAATGGTTTTTCAAAAAATTTTAAAAATGTTTAATTTCTTTTATTAATCAAAGTAAAACGATACACAAAAACATTTTTCAACACATATTATATCATAAAAGCTTATTAAGCTGAAAAATATATAATGAAATTGTTGTTCTTCATAAGCTGGAAATGATAAAATGCCTTTAAAGTCTTTTTTTTTTAACGCTTGTAAATTATTTTCATAATATAACAAGATTATTCGACTCACTAATATCATAAAGGCTTACTGTTCTTTAAGTATAGCATATTTAAAGTCTTATAAAGATTTTACTTATAACAATGAAAAAAAAAGTGCTGAGATTATATTTATCCAAAATTTAATGGGATCAAATTTAATATAAAATACATACA
The DNA here is from genome assembly GCA_019973955.1 of Trichonephila inaurata madagascariensis. Lineage (NCBI taxonomy): Eukaryota > Metazoa > Arthropoda > Arachnida > Araneae > Nephilidae > Trichonephila > Trichonephila inaurata. The sequence goes on along the minus strand of BMAV01001491.1, from coordinate 246,832 downwards.
CTTTATAAAGCAAATTTTTTAATGAACTGTATATAAACACTTTAATTTTTATTATATATTGATACCAATATCACTTCTCAAAAGATCAAAATAATGTGTATCCTAATAGCATAGATATTACTAATTTCTAAACGTTTAATAACAGCTTGCAATCAGATATTATTTTACTGGCGAATTTTAAGCAGAATAAAAATATTTTCCAAGAAAAATGAAAGAAAAAATACATTTTATCTCAAAAATGTTTCATTTCGGCTGTGACAACACTTAGCTGCAAAATCTCAAACTCTGGCAATGACTTCGAACTAGGATTGCTTTTATATGTTCTGTAATGCATTTTTACATTGAAGAATATACTACAGTTTGCAGGATAACTTCACTAATAGCTTCACTATTTACACGGTATTGAAACAGTTATGTTTCATAAATCATCAGAAAAACCTGAATGTTAATAATAAATCAAGTTTTAATTGATATTTCAGACTTGTACGAAACCCTGATTACGAATGCCAAATTTATAAAAACGCATATTTATAAAATCGTTTTAAATTTGAAATGAAGTTTTTGATCAGAAAGTTTTTAAAATTTGTAGAAATGTCTCAAGTATATTTAATATGAAAACTGAATAGTATTCAAATTTTCTTCATATAAACTCACTTTCGAGAATTTCAAATTTCAAGTATATACTATTATTTATAGCAACATAACAAGAAAATATTTGTATTAATGTAGGTATAAAACTATTCATTTATTAGAAATTTTTTGGATAATTTAAAATAATCTTATCATTCATTAAAATGTCCTATAGATATTTTTTAACCTTTTGCATTTTTAGAGTCCACACTCGATCTACAACCTATATTTCATACGACTTTTTATTAAGTGAAATTCTTCATTTTATTCGTACTAAAATTAATGTCATATTTCTTGACGAAAATCAACAGGAATAAAAAGGAAAACCTTTGTTTTCACATAAAATTTTCTTATAAATAGCTTTTATATATTCAATTATGAAATATGCATAATTGCAATCAGTGGATAATTTACATCCTAGAATAAATTTTTAGTATTTTTTTTCTGTACATTTATTATTTTCCATACCTCTATTCCTAACAGACAAGAATAGGTATATAATAATGAGTATAGGTTAAAATAAATAACTTGCGAACACTAACACAAATTAGAAAAGCTATAAATAATATCACTGGTATATTTTGATAACAGTTCTTACAACAAAACATTTTCAAATCAAACAATAAATTTTAAGAACTGATAACATAACACTCCAATCTAGATTACTTTTCAATAACTGAACAATTTTTTGCAGCCACCATTTCTTTTCTAAATGACGTCAATAACACGAGACAAAAATGGCAATGCAATTGCACAAAATAGAGATTCTTGGCTTCCCAATTCATCTGTTTCAGCAACCCCCCCCCCCCCTTCCTTTTTGAGAGCTTGGAAGTAAATGCAACGAACACACACACAAAAAGACTTTTAGCAAAAATTGCATCCAGAAGACGCGAAGAACCAACATCTTTCATCTAGCACAATGGTCTTTCTTTATGGGTTGGAGCGAAAAAGAGTTCATTTCTCTCTGACCGATAACACTTCTCTGAGGTTTCCTTCGATCCAACAATGGGAAGTCATTCTGCCGAGAAAATTTAACGAATAAGGTTAGATGGTTTCAGTGGAGAAGGAAACATTAATGTAGGAAAAACAAAGGAAGAATCCAAATAAAAGAAAGGGGTTTTAAATAATACAGAGAAAAGGAGGAAAAAAATAAAGAGGAATGTGTATATAGTAATGCTCCCTAAAATGAAGCACGGAAGTAAATTGGAAACTAATGAGTTTTCTTTAAATAAATTCAATTGAAGTATTGGCGATGAGGAAAATTTATTATTCCCTGTTACTTAGAATATTAATAAAAAAATGCTAATAAACAAGTAAAATATAAAAAAAAAATTTAACGTTGACTCCTACTTCGTTAGAAAAACGTCCTGACTCTCTGTTGCTGCTAGTTGTAACTACGACAGAAACAACGCAGGATAAGTTTAAAATTAAAAAATAAAATTTAATTAATGAAATAATATTTGAAAAAATGTATTAATCATCAAGTTTTATCCACTACAAGTTTAAAAAAATGTATCTGAACTTGAATGGATGAATAAAAAGTATTCTATTAACGATTGAAAATTTGAACAAGATATATATGTATCGGGAGAGAGTGAACTAATAGTAGGAATTGAAAAAATCAAAGAAAAATAACTCTTAGAAGCTTTTACATTGAAAAGATTTATACGATGCCACAAATAAAAAAAAAATTCATAACAGTTTTTTTGATGCGTATGGATGTTAAATTCCTATTATTTTTCTGAAAATATAACGCAAATGAATGTGTACTCAATACAATATTTTGTTGTTGTGTATATTGAATAAAATAAAAGTAATTTTTAGAACTATCGTTTCTGTTGCCAACACATCGATAAAATTTAAAATAAATCATTTTAAAAATTTGAGCTTAAAATGAGAGGAATGAAACATTTCAAGATGAAAAACAATACAAAATCATTCCATCATCCCTTCTCTTATTTTAAAAGATGAAAATAACTTTACTTTAAAAGAAAGGTGAAATCAAAATGAATTTGAAATAAGACTAATCAACATATTTAAAGAAGAAAAGTCATTCATTTACTCAAGACTATTAGACCTACAGACTTAAAAATTGGTGGGCATGTTCCTTTCATGGAGCAGAGATCCACTAAGAATGGGTTTTGGGAAAGCCAAACCCCAAGGGGGGTTGAAAGAGGTTAAGGAACGATATCTCAAGAACTGTTAGACCTACAGACTTGAAATTGGTAGGCAGGTTCCTTTCATGGCGTAAAGATCCGTTAAAAACAGGTTTTGAGAAAGTCAAACCCCAAGGGAGGTGCGAGAGGTTAAAGAATGTTATAGATAAATATTTCCATACTTGAACTATTAAACCTGCAGACTTAAAATTTGGTGGGCATGTTCCTTTCATGGACTAGGGTTCCTCAAAGAACGGGTTTTGCGAAAATCATTCCCCAAAAGGGGATGCGGGTTTGAGGAGTGTTATAGATAAAAATTCCTGTTTTTAAACTGTTAGATAGATGCCCGTACTTAAAATTGGGGAATCATGTTTCTTTTGTTGAATTGAGATTCGCTAAGAACTAAAATTTTACGAAAATCTACTCTTATGAGGTTAGCGGGGAAATTATTGGGGCGTATTGATGAAAAAAATATTCCCGTTTTTAAAATATTAAGCCTACGGTAACGAAATTTCGTATGCATGTTTCTTTTGTTGAATTTAAATCCGCAAAGAATGGCTCTTACGGAAATCAACTGAAAGGGGGTTACGGGACTTATTGATGAAAAAAAAAGACTCTTTTGAACTATTACATTTAGATTTTAAACTTGGTAAGCATGTTAATTTTGTTGAGTAGAGATCCCTTAAAAATGGGTTCTGTGAAAATCCACTTTGTCGGAGTGAAATGAAAGATGATTCAACTGCAGTTCAAGATATTATAATTTAGAAGTCCTGTCCTTTTTTTTTAAATCAAGAGGATTTGTGTGTGTGTGTCTACTTTATTACATTGCCTTTAAATATATGCTAATTAATATTAGCAGGCTATAATTTTATCGTTATATTTTAATGGTATAGTGTATTTTATTTGTAATATTTAAATTTCTCACAATATTATTCTTTAACTTCCTTTTGGCTCAGTGTAAAGGCAAATTACAGGTGAAGGTTGGCTAGCCCTAAAACTTGTTTAAACCTGCAATCTTGGTTCCTAAGGCCAGGAGTTTGTTATCGTACTGTACTACTGTGGCTAATATTTCCTATCTTGACTAGTTATACTTAGGTTTTATAACTATTTGTATATATTTAAGGAGAGAGTGTGTGTGCGTGTGTGTGTGTGTAAGCAGTTTAAATTCAAGCAACATAATGAAATACCCAGCGAATCGGGCATGTAATGGCTAGTGTACATATAATTATAGATCATTAATAAAATGAGTGATTATTTTTGTACATAATATTTGTTCTGAAAAACTATTTTAATTTAGTGGTGAGTAATGCTTTGGAGGAAAAAATTCGAATTTCAGCAATATGTGTATCCAATGCAAGAATATTCTTTTTTTTTATTTCATGAAAGTAATAAGCTCATAAAACTAACCAGCAGCAAAAAGAATTTTAATTTACAATTTTTTTTAATCCGATGGATTGTTAGAAATATTTTCTTTTTAGAGTATTACCACTTACAATTATTTTAAATGAAAAACAACCGAAGGTTAAAGCGTAGGCAAAAATAATCAATTTCAAATGCCCATTAAAATGAACAAAAAATTAAGATATGTGATACAATAACCAAGTATGTTATAATTCTTTAGATGATACAAACATTCATAATTATTAATATTTAATATAATGTTTTCATTTAATTTATGTTGATACTGAGATATTGCATACATGTTATGTATTGATAAACGTAAAAATGTAATAAGTTCAATTGAATCATAGAAAGATTAATAATAAATGTAGATAATAATCAATGATTAATATTTGTACTATCCAAAAGATAAAGTTCTCTTTAACAGCAAATTTTACATAGGCAAAGAAGTGAATAAAACGAAAAAACAAATTTTATTTCGGTACGAATCAATAAACTTACACCAAAAGTTACAAGACATGAATAAAGAAAAAAACCTAATGACCCATATCGCCCCTTCCCTATCTCTCACTTTTCCCGAGAGAGATAGAACAGAGTAAATTAAAAACCATCATTAAAAAAGGTTTAAGATGGCTCTATATATTTTTAAATTTTTGCTTCGCATGTTGGAGGCTATTAGGCGCGACGAGTAATGGACGTTGAGAATATTGTCTGTACACACACATATCAATTAAGTGGGGAAATACTAGGGAAGTTCTCAATCGAACTTGAGTCATCGAGAGTTGCCCTTTATGGAAGAAGATAAATGTGGTTGTGCCAATCCTTTGACAGATGCAGAGAGGGCAGAAGCAATTGTCAGGTAAACACTTGGTGGCTGCTGTCCAAAACGACTATTGGGTTGGCTTTGATAATTGAAGAGGGTCTGGAGGGAGATAAATAAAAGTAAATAATAATAAAATTAAGGTATTCGACTACATTCGGAACCGCGATTTTGCAAAAGCGTATAAATGGATAATATTTATGATATTTAGTGTCACTTAGATTAGAAAATGTATGTAAAATTGTTTTAAGAATATTATTGCAATAAAAAATTATTTATGTACAATATTTTGACAAAAAAGGAACATAGAATGACCCATTTTCCAAAAAATTCTCCTTTTGTGAAAAATGCTTCTATTATAATAATATTTTGCCTGTCTATAGCCCAGACCTCTGTACAGAGGCTCAACTAGAATTTTTGAAATATATAACTTAGAAGTGGGTTTATCCATGTTTTACGACAACAGAGGGAAGAAATTTTAAGAAAAAGACGCCGATGTTTATTTTAATTGGTTGTAACTCTGAAAATAATGTAAATTTTTCAAAAAAAATAGTTCAGACTCTTTTGAGAAGTCTTTACTTTATATAAGCAAAATATTTTTAATAAATAATTGGGGGGCGGAGACGGAAGAAAATAATAATTTATATATATATATATATATATATATAAAACAATACTTAATAAAATCTTAGATAACACAAATACAAAATCACAAACCGAAGTTATTTTTATGTAGAAGATTTCATAAAATCTAAGTTGTCTGCCACCTCAATGATTTTCTTTTTCACTCGCAAAATTTTCTCGTAGTTTGCTAATAATTTTTTTTTTTTACTTTATGTTTGGTAAAAAAATACACTCTTCGTTGGAGTCCATATTTTCTGAAATTCGTAACCCTTTTTCAATCCCTACTATTAGCACTATAAGTTCACTCTCCCCCTATATATATCTTGTTCAAATTTTCAACCGTTAATAAAATACTTTCCAACTTCAAACACATTTTTTTCAACTTGTAGTGGATGACACTTGGTGCTAACACATTTTTTTCAAATATTAAAGATTAATTAAATTTTATTTTTTAATTTTAAATTTATTTTGCGTTATTTCTAAAGAAGTTCGAGCTAGCTGCAACAGATGGCGCCAGTGCGTTTTTCTAACAAATTTTTTTTCTTGGCTTCAAATAATTTTTTTTTTTTCATCCACTAAATTCAAATACATTTTTTTAAACTTGTAGTGGATGACACTTGATGTAAAAACAGTTTTTTCAAATATTAATTCATTAATTAAATTTATTTAACCAAAATAAAAATTTTCTTTGTTGACCTAAGTATGAATTGACTTAAATTTTTTTTTATATATATATATATATTACTTGTTCAATTGAACTACTGCCTTCTATCAAATTCCCAACGATCACATTCGATCTTCTGATTTAATTGAGTCTAAAGATTCTTCTTCAATGTTTTGCTTTTGCTCGTGTATTTCTATGAACTCATCCATTGTCAACCCTTGCTTGTGGGAATCTAGAAGTTCTTGTGAACATCATCGCTGTCCGCTTCTAAATTTATTTGCCTGAAAAGATCGACAACTTCTTCAATCACAATATCAATTTTATCAGGTAGTCGAACTGGGTAGCTTTCAAACAAAAGACGAGTCGACGAGATTTGAAAATCGAGTAACTCTGGGTTCGCGTAAGTCGAGGTATTACTGTAATTCAGTGCTTCTCAAACTTGTAATATTCGGGACCCAATATTCAATCATAAGTTTCATTGCGCCCCCTTCCCTCCATACAACAACAATGTATTGAATTCAATACTCTAGCTTGACGCTAAAGTTACAACACGACTTTAGCCTCTTAAGTGCCACAGGAGTATATAAACGTCTCGCTCAACCAAAGCATTAATTTTCTGGACGTATATATACGTCTTTCTGTGAAGTACGATCTTTTCTGTGCTCTACCGTCCATAAAATTATTCCGAAAGCTTTGAAACTCAATAACAGGACTTTGACAGTGTTTGCGAAGGATTTCAGAGGATTTGCTTATTTATCCCTTTTCTCTGACCCCTACCAACCCCTCCCAAAAAAAACATCACGTATGAGCATCTACGGAGGAAACGGTGGCATTGGGAAGCGAATCACGTAACTTTTATTCGGCAATTAAGGGATTATTTATAAACCGTACTAATTATCTAGATAAGTTTTAATACAAACCCATAAGGCCGCTGATAATTATCAAATTTGTTCTTAACTTGTTGTTAATTTGTCTTAACAAATTTGTTCTAAGTTTGTATTCAAACTTTGCTGAAGAAAAACTTTCATTCAAGTAAATTTCGTTTACAATTTTATCTTTCAATAAAATCATACTGTTTCGCTGTCTGCAAAAGATAGAATAAAATTTCACCTTAAGTGCACGTTATCTACTCGTTCATATTATAACGAATGCTTTTTACAATCAATTTATCTTTTTTATAGGGCAAGTAAAATGAACATTAATTTTACATTTTATAGGTATTTTTTATTATCATAAGAAGGAAGGAATTAAATAATAAGCATAAAAGAATAAGAATCACATTAGAATTAAATAATTTTTTAAAATTATAATTCACAATGTAATTTGTTTTAAATATCATAATGAAATTTCTTGAATGTTTTTATTGTATAATAGAAATAGTAATACCAATATCATACTATGTAAGAAACTTTTTAATGCGTTCTTTAAATTTTAAACATTGTTCCTCGATGATCAAACGATAAATAGAGACCACATTCATTTGAGAGACAATAATACAAGACTAACACTTCTTAAACACTTGTGAAGACCCTCTATGCGTAAATATCAGAATTATATTTCGAAAAACTATAAAATATTACTAATGTTTAAACTGAAAAACTATTCATAACTATTTTACGTTTTTGAATGAAAGACTAATAATAATTCGGAACCTGTTCTTTATCTTTGAATACGATGTATTTTAGAGTAACAATTTGTGCGATTCGATGTTTAAATAAACTCAGTCAAAAATAGCTTTTACCAGCCTTCAAGGGAGTTAAATCTTTACATTCCAGTCTCTCCTCAAAGTTGATTTGGAGATTGTCCTAATCATTCGAAGTGAGTGCTTATTAGCGCAACACTCAAAAGTAACGTGAGAGCTATTGGCAAAGGAAGTCAAAATTTTGAAGCACGCTCAAAAGACGCTGGCACTTCACTCTCTTTTCTCCAACAAGCCAACGGGAGGATTTTGAGATAACAGATTTTTTTAACATGTATTAACTTCTTTATAAGGCGGAATTTCATTGGCATCAGACTAGAATCCACGATTTAACAACGCCGACTACGGGTTCGGCGACTATTGCGGTTCCCCAATGGTTTAAAATACAGTCAAACCTCCATATAACGAACCTCTATATTGCGAATTTTTCTATATGGCGAATTTTTTCCTAGAACCAAGAACATTTCACGATTTTCTTCGTAAAATAATCTCCCAACAGCGAAGTGCATTTTCTATAGAGTGAACTTTTTCTCTTATGGTTCATTTTTTCTCCTTATTTTTGTATTTCTGGACAATTCGCGTTATTCTCTCTATTAGCACATTTAATGGAGGTCATAAATCTTGAACTGGTTTTATTAGATGCCTGAGTCACTGAGACAATGGAATTCTGTCCATTTCATTCAAGAAGTGTAACCTTTAATCCCCACTGTCCAGTTCACTGGAAACATCTTCGATATTCCCGTTCATCTTCAGTGGAGTTGTCTCGTATCCTTGAACTAGTCTCCGTTTATTTGTAGTATTGATCAGTCGTACAGGTAACTTCGTTTCTTGTTGCTCCAAAATGTCAAAACGTAAGTGCTTGAGTATCAAAGAAAAAAAATTAATTCTTCAGGAAATGGATAAAGGTGCCAAGAAACTTTCCTTGCAGTTTTTCTTCCTTCTATTTTGATAAGTAAGATATGTAAAATAAATCAATATTAACTTACAAAAAGCTGTGATGTGTGTGTCGAACCTCTATATTACTTCATTATTTAGAGGTCCGACTGTATTTAATACTCTCAAATAAAGGAGAGCAATTAGAAACCATCCACTAAATTATATATTTAATTCAATTATACGATTTAATATTTTAAGTAGCCGCCCATCCGGTATAGTGGTAAGTGATGTTGACTGCGGTGTCGTAGGGCCTGGTTACGAATCCCGGAGAAGGCATGGGTGTTTGTAAATGTATAGCGCCTTCGATGGCAGGGGGGTACTCTAAATAGCCGTCGAGCCGCATGTGCTCTCGTGAGATTGGTGGGAGGCCCCCTGACCACCCCTAGGGTGTTCTCCCTCTAAATTGCGGTGGAACCGAGTAAAATAGTACAGTCGCCTGCATGGTGCTCAAAGCGAAGGCTAACGACAGGCGTAAAAATCTAGCTTTTCGCCGCGATGAATTTCGTGGACCTTGATATGATGCTACTGTCAATCAAGCGGCATAAGTAAAAACAACAACAATATTTTAAGTTTAATTTTGCAAATAAATTTAAAATTTTTAATCAGCAAAAAAAAATTTATCTTTTTTTATATAACTTTTTCGTAGAAATTATGAGTTAAGAAAGATAACAAATATTAAATAAATATATTATAGAATGCTGCCATAAAAATACTTTATATCTTTCATAGCTAGCTTTTATACACTACTTATCTTTAAAAAAAATAGAAGGAGTAACCAGAGAAATAGCAATATTAAAAAAATGAGCCCGAAGAATATAGTTAAGGGTAGAAATATTCCATTACTCCTAAAGGTAAGAATGTGATTAATTTTGTTACATTAAATAGTTCCTCCACTTGGTTAAAAACCTATAAAATCTCATGCATTTATAATTTGTTTTTAATGCACATAATAATATTATTCTCGGAAATAATATTTAGTTTAGATAATATTTTTTTCCGCTGTCTAAGCGAAAATTTATACACAATCTGCAATATAATTCAGTTAACTATTAAATGGAGGAAAAGTTGCAAATTTTCTTTCTTGTCATTTTCTTGCGTTAAACATGTAGTACAAAACAAATAATTTGGAATGAAATTCATTTATTTAGTAGAAGATATAATAACTCTTAACAAAAATGAAAATGATAACATATTTTTATAAAGCTGAAGGGTATGAATTCTTTTCTTATGTTTCAATTCACTCATAATATTTAAAAACTTTCTTTCTTCTGTTTTTAATCAGCTCAGAGTTCAGTTTCTGTTAAAAAGTAACTCATTTTTTTTTACTAAAAGAATTTTATAAAATCCTTTTAATGAAAAACAATATATATATATATATATTGTTTACCTCAAATGGAGTCTCATCCGGATACCAGTAATAGTTTGGAAGCAGTTTACAGATTTATGGTCTATGAATCGTG
>BMAV01001491.1:201264-216195 GCA_019973955.1 Trichonephila inaurata madagascariensis | reverse complement strand
CCACCGTATGATTGGACATCGTTAGCGTCAATGTACCTTTTAAAAAAAAGTTTTGGGAGTAAATTGTAGTTGTTTTAACTTTTTTGAGTAGGGAAAGTCTTAGAACCACTGAAGTCCCATCCTGTAGAGGAGACGAAACACACTTTGTGACGTCTCTCGCGTTCTTCTAACATAACTCCTAAGTTCTTTGACGGCCACGATTAATGGCAAAACTTTTCCAACCCAATACCAAGAAGAGAAACGGATCGAATATGCAAATGAGATATACTTTAAAAGGATAGAAAGTTTGGTGAGATATAACGGCAAGCCTAGAGATAACTTAGTGCGGAATTGTTTTGAATAAAGGTTAGACGTCCTACAGCTTTGGAAGAAGGATACGCTCATTGCCTTAAATTATAATAAGGATTAAGAAAGCATGAGTCTTCTCATCTAAAATTAACATAATAGGAATTTCTTCAACCTAGGAAGGAAGGTGACTCTATAAAAGGTAATATTTTGTATAGGAAGTTAGATTAGACAGTTAAATTAATATAATTAAGATAAATGTTCTAGTTGCGCGATCTGACTTGAAAATAAGGTTTAATTGTTGGCTTATTCTCACTTTAAGAAAGTTGTTATTTAGAATTAAGTAATTTAAGTTATTCTTAATAAAAGTTGTGTTAAGAATTACATAATGTCTCATCATTTAGATAATCCCACACCTCTAGCTTACGCGAATCACCCCAGACATAGTCATCACAGGATGGCTATGTCTCAATGTATATTCAAAAATTGTTGTCTATGATATAAATTGCATAATAATCATTACTTATATTGAACAAGTTATGACAGAAATACAGTGCTATATCTATACAGATAATGTTATAAAATATGCAAACATAATATACTGGAACTTTTAAAAAAATATGTGGAAATCATAAAATTTTTCGGAAAGTTTCCCATAGGACAAAATTTAAAGATAAGAATAAATACTCAGAATATTTAATGTATTCTACTATGTCTTCTTATTTATATTCTTTGTGTAAATTGTTTAAAGGGAATTGATAATTGTTCAATCTAATATCTTAGAAATTCCATTAACTGTAATTATGACTAAAATATAAATAAAATAATGTCCTGTTTAAATTCTTTGTTGTTCTATTGAGCTCCTAGTGATTGCATCAAGGTTCGGTTAATACCACTTAATTCGCCATTGTTAAATCTTGCATAGTTTATTTAAATGTCTACTGCTCTGAAACATTGGAAGTAAGCAAACAAAAGCAGGATTGAATCATTGTTATAATTACCACCCACCTAATTTAGCATTAGCTAATTTTGGCACACGAAACAACAGCAAACAGCCTTAAGAAGGATTCTATAAGTCTTTCGAAGATGTCCGGAGATGGATTGCATCAAATGTTCAAATAAATGGCGTGTAATTTCAGAATATTCCGAGGTGACGGCTTTTAAGCTCTTAACTGCAGTTCCATGCCCTTTCCAAACATGCTATGTGAGATTAAGATCTGAAGAGTCGAGATGGTGTTGGCATCCACTGAAATTTATCGGCTTACCCTTTGAAGCAGTGCAACACGATTGCAGTTTGTCTCATGGAGCATTGCCCTTTTGGAAAATTCTATTCCCGATAAAGATGACTAATGTCATGTAAGAGTGCAAGTGATGCGCAATGATGTGGACATTATCCGTATCTTCAAATGTGCTTCTATCACAAGCAACATTGTCGCAATCTGGAGGTTGAAGGTGTAGTTCGGGTCTTTGAAGAAGCAGACACTGATATAAAAATAATTACTTTTATTTTAGGCTAATCAATTCATGATTGATTAAAGTTTAATAACTGTGGGAACAATCTTAGTTAGTTTCCTAATATAAGCTTATAAGATTATCAAATGTACATTTATTTCCTGATCAGCTTGTAGATCGCTTGTCGGCTCTTTCCTTAACTGTTGCAGTCCTCTTCAACTCAACTTCTCCGAACGGTAGTTCTAGCTTTATTGATGACTTAAGGACGAACGACTCACTACTAATGATTAATGACTAGCTGTTCTCGATTAACGATTAACTTTAACACACCCCTTTCCAAGGTTTAAATATCATTTACATTAGCATAATATCAAGTCATCTCTTCAGAAGACAATTTTAAAATCAAAAACCACAGTTAAAGAATAATTTCCCCTAGAGGATTAGTTGAAAGTCCGCTGATATAGAACCCGTCACAACATCACCTGTGAGACGCCCATATGAACATCCTCCTAACTATAATACTTCTCCTGCCGATTTGTTTCTTTTCTCCTGTACAAATGTCGAGTAAATGGAAGACGGTGGTCCTTAATGCAGTCATCATCATGATGAATTAAGAATCTTAACTCATTCGACCAGGCAACAATCTCTTGTTGTTCCGTGGTCCACTCATTATATTCACGAAACCACTGGATGTGATAATTGGTTAAAGGTAGACAAGAGAGGTGTCGGTTGCATAGCCCCATATTCAACAGTATCGGCTAAAGTATGTGCTCCGAAAGACTTCCAACTGCGTTTGTACTAGGCTGTCAGTTGAGCCACTAGCTGCTGTGAATTTTACTGCAATAAATGCGATATAATCTCTCGACATTTTTCATCTTTGATAACGCGTAAACATCTCACGTAGCGATATCTACTACTGATGTCACCGTTTTTTATCCACTTTCTATAAATATTCTCAACAATAGCTCATGAACACCCTACAAGCTGTGGAGTTTCGAAGACAGTCTTTCCACGATCTCTCACAATCTTCTCCCTATCAAAATCCATTAAAACAGCAGCCATCCACATCACCCGCATAAGTAATCGACAAAATAATGCCTAAGCATCCCCAGCAGAAGTTAATTACAATTCCAACCTGATCAAGTGCCCTCCATGCCATTCAGAAAAGCTCGTCGAAAAAAGGTATTGTGGTCATCATGATTTAACTCTTCAGTGTGTATATTCTTTATTTATCAAACTAAAATTTTGAGACAAAATTTTTTTAAAAAAATGAATCAAGTAAAATAATGCATTTTGTATGTGAAACGAATTTATTATTCTTGCTCGGAAAACAAGTGGCAAATCACTGATTATAGTTTCCGTAGAAAGGTTGCTAAATTGGCGATCTCTACGTATAATTTTCGCCAAGTTCAATATTTTTCAATTCCTACTATTAGCTAACACTCAATATGTTTATTTATTTATCTTCGTGGAATTTCCAATCGTTGATAAAATAAAGCGCTCAAATGAGCTGAAATTTTATTTACATGATTATTTTGGATGACAATGCAGTAATTTAGTTATAATTAATGAAAATTGATTAAAATTAATTATTCAAAGAATTACAAATACGGCCACGTTGTAATCATATTTGGCGACTTGTGTCAAAACATGAAAAGGTTTTTTTTCTCACATTGTAAAGCGCTCGTTAGAGCTGCAATTTTCTATACACTATTGTTTTGGGTAAAAATACGATAATTTAATTATAATTAATTAAAATTAATTGACTGAAACTAATTATTTAAAGAATTACAAATACATCTACGTTGGTTTCATTTTTAGCGACTTGGATCAAAACTTTAAAAGATTTTTTTTCTCACGTTTTAAAGCATTCAGTTGAACTAAAATTTTATAGACACGATTGTTTTGGATGACAATACGATACTTTAATGATAATTAATAAAAATTAATTACCACTTAATGTTATGATTCTGTCCTATGTATATACATATTTATATTAATTGTAACTATTTAATAAAAAGTAGCTAAAATAAAATTTTTCTTTGTTGATCTAAGTAGGAATTGATTTAAAAAATTTTTTTTTACTTGTATGTAAAACTTTTAAACGAAAAAAACTGTTTGATCTAAAAATATACCAAGAAGAAATGCAAAATACATGGAAACCGTTCTCGTGAGGAAAATATGGTATCATCCTAAATACCAAAACATTTTTAATGATTGGATTACATTCCACTCATTTCTTGAATTCCTGACTATGTATAAATTAATATGATACTTGAATAAATTGATAAAATATAACTTAAATTTACACAGTTTTTCTTTATTCCAATCATCTAACATATTTTTTTTTTGAAAAATCAGTTCATTATTTGAGAGAAAAGGATTTGAAAATGTTCGGGTACAATTTATGGTAGCCAAAACAATAAATCTTATAGGCGAATAATAAATTCCAAAAACCTAAAATACAGCTCTAGTAAGATATTTATTTTATATAAGACCTTTTTTTCTTAGATCAAGCTAAATATTTCTCTGTTGAAATTTTTCAGTCCCCATGCTTCTAACAAAAATGACCAATCTTAAAAGAAAAAAGAAAAAAAATACCAATTTTTGAACGAACACATTTCACCTTCTTTTGATTACCATAAAAGCAGAGCATAAAAGATTTAAATCAAAACCCTTATCCAATACATTTCCTCAGCAACGCCTAAAACGTTATCGTGTCGTTTTATAAGTATGCGATGCCACTGCATCATAAAAAGCTATCTCCTCACTTATCGTGTCAAGTCGGTGAGATTTCTCAGCACCCATGGGTTGCTATAAAAGTTTTGTGACAGTTCCAAGATAGAGATGGATGAGGTGGTTCTTCTTCAGAAGGGGGCGTTCCAACACTCCGCACAGATGGAAAAGAAACATCAACAATTTTGAAAAATATAATCAAAGAGACAAATGGTGTATCCACCTCTTCGTTTCGCACAGCAGCTGTATTGATCCAAGTTTTTATGAGAGGAATTATGTGAGGATGATTGATAAGAGGGTTTGCATTTCTGTGTTCGAGTTACGAAGTATCTATGGGTATAATTATAAGATAAAGAGTATTTTTTATTTATACTAGTAATATGTGTGAATAGCGTTATAAATTTCTACAAGAGTAAACTTTTTTGATCATCCTGTTATTGAAAGAAAAGCTGAACGTAATATTATTGGAAAACTTGGGAATGATTTTCGAAAATTAAAAGGAAATTTTTGATCGTACAATTACATTTGATTATCAGTCCTATAATAGTTAATTTTAGCTAGAGAGTAAAGTAATTTTGCAGTACATATATTTAAGCAAATATTCATTCCTGAAGGCCGACATGAATGAAAATTTTGCATGTATAATCCATATATAATAATATATGCAAATAGTTAAAAACCTAAGTATAACTAGTCAAAACCGTAAGACATATTAGCCACAATAGTACAATAGCGAACTCTTGGCATTAGGAACCAAGATTGAAGGTTCAAACATGCTTTTTGGTTTGCCAACCTTCGCCTGTAATTTGCCTACACACTGGAGTGTGAGTGTGTGATGTCTGTATTAAGTAAATAATTTTAATTAATTTCTCCTGTTATAATTTATTTAATAATAGCATTAGTGTACTTTATATTCTAATAATGACATATTCAAAGTACTATTTCCTTTCCCTATAGCCCAGTTGTATAGGCAATTTACAGATGAAGGTTGGTTTACCTTAAAACACTATTTAAACCTACATTCTTTGTTCCTATGACTAAGGGTTTGCTATTGTGCGGTTACTTATTTTTTTATCATAACGTTCAGCGCTAATCTTTGTGTACCAGCATGAATATGTAGCAGCACAATAAATCATGTGTGTATCTTTTGGTCGGCTTCGTGAAAGAATTTCTCAGCTCCAGTTCATAATAAACCATTTTATATGTTGCACCACAGGACGTCAAAAGAACACATCATGAAACAGACATAAGACATGAAAATACAGTCGAACCTCTATATTGCGAATTTTTCTATATAACGAACTTTTTCCTGGAACCTTGAACATTTCACGATTTTTTTCGTAAAATAACCTCTCCAAAGCGAAGTGCATTTTCTATATAACGAACTTTTTCTTCTGAGATTAAATTTTTTTTCTCCCAATTTTCAAAATATTTCTGAACATTTAAAGTTATTCTCTCTTTAACACATTTTATGGTGGTCATAAATCTTGTGAATTAGTTTTATTAGATCCAAACTCACCGAGAGCAATAGAGTTCTGGACGTTTCATCCACCTTTAACCCCCATTGTCCAGTTCATCACAGCAACCTTCGGTATCCCCCTTCACACTCAGTGAAGTTTTCCCGTGTCCCCGTGTTCCAGTTATAAAATAATGTAAGCTTAATATTACTTGTATGCTTTAAATTAGAAAATGTCCTTAAAATTCCTTAATTTTAATATAAAATTATTTTCTTAATATTGAAAATACAGTGTATTCTTGAACATTCTCTTTTCTTGTTTTCCTTGCAGTTTTTCTTTCTTTTTGATGGATATAAGGTATATAAAATAAACATATATTAACTTTAAAAAAGGTGTGAATAATTACTTTATTTAATATATAATGTTTATGAATTTAAAATTTGTTTTATGTATTTTATAACGTATATTAAAAGATGAACCTTTATATAACGAATTTTCCATTTAACGAACTTTTTTTCCGAGATTAAAAGACTGCGTTAAATAGAGGTATATTAAAAATTAACAACATCAATCATATCACCTGCCACCGCAATGTCGTTCTTCTCTCAAAGGGGAAAATTCCTGGTTCCCAAAACGATAGCATGCCTATAGACGCCACAGCCTCATCTAATGAGGGTGCTACTAACTTGCGTTCGCTACATCATGATGAAACTTAAGTCAGCTAGAAAGAAAATTTCTTTCCAGATTCAGCTAGCTTTTAAAGATCATGGCAAATTTGCAACGTCCTTGCTACTAGATATTACATGTAAACCCAACTTTTTTAAACAAAATGAAAGGAAGACACTTTTTAATAAAATAAATCCCAAATATGATTTGAAGTTTTGTGTTTTACGCCAAATGGTTTCATAAAAATATTTACTTTTATATTTATAAAAGATTTTGGCATGTTTATTTCAAAATAACGATTTTGAGCAGACTGTGTATGAAGTTAAACGAATTCAAATAAAACGAGAAAAATCCTTGAATAGATCAAGATAATTATAAAATAAATTATTCAGCACACATTTAAAAAAAATGTTTAAAAGTTTTCAAATAACTACGGATTTCTGTCTATGAATTCATAAAATTCGAAATACAGTTCAATTTTATTAAAGAACTTATTTCTTTAACAGATATTTTTGTTTCAGAAATTTATGAATACGTCTGATTTTTTTGTCTATAAGTTTGATTTAAAAAAAAAATGCATTCATTTCATCATTAATAAATAACATTAATTTATTTTTAAAAAGTATATTTTGCCCGAAGATATAGATAAGAGTTCTTTCTTAAAATACTTACATAATAAATTCGCTCAAGAAATAAAATAAATGCACTGTAATTATTAAATAAGTAATATAAAAAAAAATATAAATCAATTCCTACCTTGAATGGATGAATAGGAAGTATTTTATTAACGATCGAAAATTTGAACAAGATATATATATATACATATATAGGGAGAGAGTGAACTAACAGTACGAATTGAAAAAAGAGCCTGATTTGTCTGAATTGTTGCAACAATGCACACCCGGTTTGGCTAGTTTGGCTGAAAAACCGGTTTTCGACGCCAACTTTTGTCATTGTTTTAACAGTTACATTGTTACGACAATAGAGACGAATCTAACTTGGCGTCGAAAACCGATAATTAATTTAATTAATGAATTAATATTTGAAAAAACTGTATTAACATCAAGCGTCATCCACTCCAAGTTTTAAAAAAAATTATTTGAACTTGATTGGATGAATAGAAAGTATTTTGTTAACGATTGATTATTTGAACAAGATAAATGTATACAAAAATATATGTATAGAGAGAGAGAGGGAGCTAAAAGTACGAATTGAAAAAAAATGAGAGTAAAAAATCAAGAAGCAAATTTTTAAAGAATCCAAGTAAGGCAATTAAAAGTTCAATTTCATCTACACTGCTATTTTTAATAAATAAATTATTCAATATAAATTGTACTTTTTTCATGAACAAAAAAAATTCTCTAAAGATTGAGACAGCTGAAAATTTTCTCACGAGAAAAAGAAAGAATCTTAATATTCAAAAGTCAAAGAGTCATTATACATTCAATCTGTTAAAATTCCATCGATTTTCACAGACTTTTTTTTTTTCATCTAAAAGAGATTTACTCATTTTTATTCCACGAAGAATTCCATCCATTCTTTATTTTATCTTATCAAGATCCTTTGAAAATAACGTCAAAAATAATTTACCTTCGCCAATGATTTTAGCTTTAAAATTTTTATTCCAGTTATTCAAATTAAGTACTAAGAGAAAAGACTAAGTTTCACATCTTCAATCTATTCTTTTTAAATCTGACATCAATTTCCTTTTCTTATTAAAGTCCATTTCCATTTTAATAAGATAGATGATATATTTATATTTATCAATTTTAATAAAATGTATTAAGACTATTTATAGCTGGATCATGAATAACATCGTACTTTTATCAGAGAACCCAACGTCATTTAATATTAATTTATTCTAAAATGAATCCCGAAATAATTACTAATTATGCACATACGAAATGAATCGTATTCCTTGTTTGTTTCAATTAGAATCTGTGAATTTAAGGGGTTAAATTATGGGAAAATGATGAGTTTTAACTTAATGTTTAATAATAAAACTAGAGTATTTAACATTGTCAATATCAGATTTTTTATGAAAAATTTTAGATTATAACTTAAGAGCAAATAAATTATTGAATTTTATAACTTAATTTCTCTTTTTTCAATATCAGATATTGAACTAGAATAGTTACGATGGTTGGTTGTTGTCTTGTCATGGACAATAATTAAATAAGACCGAAGGTCTGAAGGAAGGAAGGATTCGATCTGAGTACCTTCCGTTCCGTAAGCGAGTATTTTATCGACCACGCCAAAACGATCGTCTTCGCGTGATATTTGGTACTAGTTTATATACTAGTTTATCGCCACATACCCCCATACAAATGATTCGGTGAATAGGCGAACGAACGATACCATATTTGTGGTGAGCATGTGAGCAGTTGCGTTACTTTGTGGGTTGCGTCATTCGTGCTTGACGGCTTGATAATTGCGTCATTTGTGTGAGACGGCTTGATTGCGTCATTTGTGTCTGACGGCTTAGTTGCAATTTCGGTGGATAGATGGCGCCACGACTGAGGCGCTTGAAAGGTGCGGTTCCTTTGCACGGCCACGGTCACCAATGAAGGAAGGAAGGATTCGATCTACCTTCCGTTCTGTAAGCGAGTACTTTACCGACCACGTCAAAACGATCGTCTTCGCGTGATGTTTGATACAAGTTTATATTGATATCACACCGCCACATGTCCAACAGACAGCAATAGCAAGTAGAGATGCAGCTATTTTCATGTAAGTCCTCACGGGGGTTGTTGTTAAATGCTTAAATTTTGCCAAAATGGCAGGACATAAGAAAAGATGTTATGTGTTACGCTGCGAGTCGTGGCAGTGTTTGACAAAGAGTATTTTCTTGCCCCACTCTTCTGAATTTGCATGCCTCTAGAGCAGGGCTGGCCAACCTGCGGTACGTGTGCCACAGTGTGGCACGGCGGAGTTGTAACCGTGACACTTCAAGACTTACTGAAAAATTAAAAATTTGAAAAAATAATAATAACAATTTTGTTTGCAATTTTATTTAAATGCGGCTGTGTCTGACAAAAATCACCCTCAAAACTTGGATTAATACATGTTTGAGAATAAATGTTTTCTATTTTAAACATAAAATAAAAATTAACTGATATGCACCTAAAACAACCTAATTTTATCAACATCATCAAACGCTGATCCTAACAAAGATGACTTGGTAAAGAAAAATTACTAATTGTAAAGCCTATTAAGTACTGACAGTTTAATAACTATTTAGAGTTAAAAATGCTTCAAATTACTCATTTTTATGTCCTTTACCTAACTTAAATGAATGAACCTGTAAAAAGTTTATGACGAATAAAACCAAAGTTTGTGCTTTTGTCTTATTTATTATATTATTTTAAAATTTCCATTACTTAGACTTGCACTAAACAAATGTGTTATTTACGTAAAAATCCCATAATAAGCTTATAAGTAGCATTTCTTCCCGTTTCCTTCCTATTTCTTTTATTTGCTGTAAAGGTTGAAGGTGGCATGTATAATTTTTTTTTTATCAGATAGTGGCACTCTTCCTAAAAAGGTTGGCCTCCTCTGCCTTAGAGTGTCTTGTTGTAAGCCTTGTTAATGTGCTTGTCAGACTTCTAGTTGTATTAATTTTAAAAAATTCGATGTTTCAGCTTGATTTTTCTATCGTTAAGTCTTGATTTTGCTACTGAGTTTACAATCGCTTCGGGTGGCGAGCGTTGCAACGTTGGCGTTACTGTCAAGTTGCCTTGCTTCCTTAGCCAGAGTTCCAGCCACCTCACTTTCTTTAATACCAACATACCCTGGGATCCATTGCATAATACACTGTTTTTTCAAACTGAGAAACTGACGAAGTGTATAGTATACGTTAGTAATTAGCCCTGAGAGGCCTGTATGAATTGCTTAATAGTGTGACGTATTGGATACGAAAACACACAATCAGGCTAGAGATATAAATATATAATTATATTTACAGGAACATATTAAATCGCCATCTTACACTCAGAGCACGTTTCTCTCTCTCTCTCTCTCTTCCAACCGGGACCCTAAAACAGTCCTCGCGCATGTCCTTTTTAGATGAGTCTATCTCGGACCGTAAGGGGGATGGATTCCAGGAAACCCTTCTCCCCCTACTATCTCAGGCAGTAACACTATTCTCTCTTGGTCTCTGACGTCATCATCTGCTGTCGGAATAATGTTCGTTACAATAGTAACGATGTTAAGGAACAATAAGATTAAGTTATTTTTGAAATGATGGAGTCAAACATGACAGAGGTGAGATTAAAGTACTTCAGATTACTTGTAAATATACTTCGAAAGCAATTTTCATCTAAGCACTTGTAATGAAATAATCGTAGAGGAATAGTTAAATGTTTAACAAAAAAAACGCGTGTTAAATAACATTCATAAAATAATTTACTTAACTGAGCAAAATTCACAAAAAATAACTAATAAATACATAAGACAGACAGAGAGAACCAAACTCGACGATTGCCTTGGGATTTTAACTCGTATTTGAACCACTAGAGCCAATTGAAGAAAAAGACATGATTTGAATACTACATTTACAGACCAACTACGGATTTGAATACTTCATTTTGAAAATATACATTTTTCGGAAATAATTGCTTTTTATTTAAAATCCTACTTCAGACTGACATTTTATATGAAAGCCCCAAAAATTTTTAATTTTATTCAATACAACACAAAAGAAAAAAAATCACTCTGGCGTTTTAGAGTATTTTAAGTAAAAAATTATGCTTAAAAAAGTTGCCTTTTTTCCCTTAATAATTTAATACAAAGTAATAATTCTAGTCACACACCCCTACATCACTTTTTATTTCATTCCTAAATATAAATAGAAATTTTATGGAAAGAATTTAAATTGTAAGTTACTAGGAGTAATTTCTCAACACATTTGTGTAAATACAGAGAAAGAATTTCATAATTCTCAAGCAGTTGGGAATAGTTTTTCATAAGTACTTGTGGATAATATTGATCTAAATTAAAGATCATTCCTCTAAAAGTTATTAATACCCAATAAAAAATAAACTTTATCGTGTCCCTTTAAAAATATATTACAAAATATGCAAAAAGTACTTATAAAACGAAATTGTATTCTATCAGTATGCAAAGATATTCAAATGATAGATCCAAATAACAACAGAAAGACGTATATTTCCTTGCTTAAAAATAATAAAAAGACGCAATGGAGATTGCAAGACAAAATTGTTTTCAACATGGCGTCGCGATATTAAAAAAAAACCCAATATTAACTCAGAAATATCCCGTTACAACGAGTCAGAACTCAATTTTACAGACACATCGAATCTTTAAATACGAGTACATAGAAGTTTTAAATTTCTCCCCTCTAACTGAAATTCCTTCTCCCGTAATTCTCTGAACCCTTAAGCAGAAATATGATATCAAATTTTTCCAGACCTTGAGAAAAAGAAATAAATAATTAAAACGACGCAATATTTCAATTCATTAATGTCTAGGAAGGAAAGACGTTTGAAATATGAAATCTTTTGCAATCTCGACGGAAGGAAGACGACTTTTCAGAAATGCTGACTTTTAGTTTTTTTTCTCCTTCTCTCTTTACTGCATTTTTCTGTTTTTTTATGAACAGAAAATTTAATTTCGTCCTGCTTTATAGAACTCCTAATACGCGGTAATTTAATTAGACAACATCAAATTTCTCAGGGAGCTTTATGCGATAAACGGAGCAGAAGAGAAAAAAAATATTTTTTTCTGTCAAACTTTTATACTCCCAGTTTTCATTTTTTTTTCTATGTTTAGAAGATTTGAGAATTTCAAAACAATAAATAAAGTACCACAAAGAGACATTTTCAAATCTAGAAGGAAAAGTAATTCTTTACGGAATTTATATCAATTTCGTTCTAATTGATACAAATAAGAATTTCTTTTAAGAAACTGAGTATTCATAAAAGTACTAGACAAAATATGAAATATTAAATCAATTTGAAATATTATTGACATAAATAAACTTTTAGGAAGCTGAAATATTAAAATTGTATAAAACCCTTATTTGGATTGTATAATTTCCATGCTATTATGCTACTTTATCATATATATTGCTACCAGCTTACATTTCATACATTCCTTAAATTACTTTTTCATCGTAAAATTTTAATTAAAAAAATTCAAAAATATAAATTTAAAGTTTTAATAATTAATTTTAAACATTAATAATATTTTTTTTTTATTCAAAAGACTTTTTGGAAAAAGTTTCATCTTTAAAATAATTACACTTTGTCACACTAAAAGGCTTAGGAAACCTATCTAGTAATGAAGCATAAGTTAACAATATATTTCTCTAAAAATTAATATTATATAGATAAAAAGGCTGTCTTTCACATTAACAAATATAAAAAAATTGAAAGCAACCTGACACGCAGGGGGGAAAAAAGTCAAAAACAGATTATTAGAATATCTTAATTACATGAAAAATGAATACATTGTTTACTGTTTAGAATTTTTCCTTTCAATTCTTTTTATTTCTTAGAATTTTAAACGTTTTTTTAAGTTTGTTAATGTTTTTTCTTAGTTTTTTCCTACAGCATGCGCTGAAAAAATTCTATTAAACTAATCCATTCTTTAAGAACTTGAAAGAACGATACGGTGAAACTTTCTTTTTACCATTAAAAAAAATACGATCTCATTAACAAAGGAAAAGTCTTTAAAAAGTTTAAAGTACCCCCAAAATGTTTTATATTTAAAAATAAATATATGTTTAAAAGTTGGCTAAAAAATTTTTAACTTACAAACGCCCCCATACTTTTGCTGAATTTCGGGGAATAAAGATGAAAGTATATTTACTTTCATGGGGAAAAAAAGTTTTATCAAAGATATCATAAAGAAAAATAGTTATACGGTCAGAATTTGTGTTGCTAATTTTTTCGCCTGCAGTGAATGTAATATATCCAGTGAACTTTTAAATTGCATTCTCCACACAATTTCAGACCTCATCACAGTGAATTTCCTATTACTATTAAGGCTAAAACTAGATATTCCAAAGAAAAGACAGGGGAAAGAAATTTATGAAGAAGCAGTATCAAAAAATTTGTCTTACCATAATAAGACAAAGACGAAAATACCCATTTATATTCAAATTATATTCTTGATAACCAAAAAGAATTTTTGATAATTCGTAGAAATAAAGTACATAATAGATTTCGTATAAATGGAAGGATTCTGTTTGTTGAAAATAATATTTAATAATTAAGATACTGTGTGAAGTGTCAAAAATATAACGATCATTAATTATCCAATTCAAATGAACCAAACAGACCAAGAGAAAGAAAAACAGGAAACAAAAATAATTTAAAAAAAATAAAATGTTTTTTTTTTTTAAATAAAAAGCACCGGAAGAAGGATTATTTTTTGCGAGATCTCCTTTTTCATTTTTATTTTAAAGAAACATAAAGAGCGAATGCAGCTGAGTAAAATAAAAAAATAAATAAAGAGAAAGAAACGGGGGGGGGTAAGAGAAATTATTGAATTTTATCGAAGGTATCATTTTTGCTAAAAGAAAAAAGAAAAAAAACAAGAAATTCACCTTAAAGTATACTCCAATTGTTGACTAAGAGTTAAACCAGGAAGTTGCAATATATTATGGGAGGAAAAAAATAAGGTTTAAAGATTGAGAAGGGAAAAAAAGGGGGGAGGAGGGCAGGCAACAAAAATTTGAAACATTTAACGCTATAATTTTAATTGAATACGCAGGTATTACATTTTTAAGTATAAAAATAATAATAACTCCATAATGTATTTTTTGGAAGTGTAGAAAAAGTACCTACTACGAATTATGCCGCGAAAGCGTAAGTCTAATCTTTCCGAAGTTTCACTGCATGTAAATTTTCTATAAACTATTTTAATGATCCGAAATTTAAGATCGCTCAATGCTATTTGTTTATATATATATACATATAAATGGATATTTGTATGTATGACCTCGCTTCACTCCAACACCGTTCAACCGATCACTATGAAAATTGGCATGCATATGTTTTTTCTTATGGAGAAGGTTTTTGTGCCATATTCTTTGTTGCAGCTTCCCACCAGGTGGCGCTACAGCATATCAACTTCTGCACCGTTCAATCAATTGCCAAGTTGTAAACTTGATTCTATCGCCAACATTTCCCTATGATTCCAATGAATCACCATTATAATTTAAGGAACGGCGTTGCTTTCGAATATTACAATTTTAACATAAAATAAAAACAACACAAAGTAATATTAACGTATTACATTTCTAGATATAAATTATTTACATGGTTTTAAGCGTTCATTACACAAAATTTGTAGCAATGTGTTACTTTTG
>BMAV01001491.1:186664-200887 GCA_019973955.1 Trichonephila inaurata madagascariensis | reverse complement strand
CGTGACAAGGCAAACCACGATCCGATACCTATACCACTCGGCTACCGCGACCATTTTGTTCAGCTGATTGATTGCTCGTTTTTGTAGCTATATAATTTAATATATATATATATATATATGTGTGTGTTGGAGTTATAATAGTTCATTAATATATTATATAATATATATAGAAATGAATATGTTGCTAATCACAATTTATCTCACTTTTTGATTCTAAAGATACTTCAAAAATAAACATTTAAAATTCAAAGAATACGACGTATGTTACATATTTTTTAGCTTCTATATAACAATTATGGAACAGTGTTCCTTTAGATTTAATTTTAATTTCATTTTTTTCCAATGTGTTCAGAATAAAGTTGAAATAAAAGTGCTTATCAGCAAATGAACTAAAATATAGAGTGAACCCCCAAAATCTTGCCCTGATTATAAATATGTATTCTGCTCAAACTGTTACAATTAGACATATGTTTGTTTGAATATATTGTAAGTACTCTTTTGAATTTTGTATATGTCCATTTACCTCAGCAAATTTCAACGTATGCCCCCCCCCTGGCAGCTCGAAAAATGTCTAAGCGATATTTCAGCTCCCACCAAGTGTTCTACATGTTTTGCACTTTATAAGCATGCAACCTAACCCTTTTATAAAGATTTATTACCAAACTATTTGAGATATTTGAAGTTCACGCGATGCTTCAGAAATATATATAGTAAAACTCCGTTGAAATGATTGTCGAAAGTGTTCAACAGTTGCTTTACTCATACTAGGCCGGTCACTTGTAGGAAGATACTTTAAACATTTCACACCTTCGCCTTATTGATTTTGCATCAGGAAATTTGCTTCTTTAACAATGTTGAAATTCACGCTGAGCGTTAATGGACGATTTCGTTTCTTGAAACCAAAGTACGCATTAGGCTTTCTCTTGAATCAACGCCATTTTGGCAAAAAATAGTCTACCTTACAGAATTTGCGCCCTTTACTACACCAAAAAAAAAACCTACTAAAATTTGTAACGGGTCCTATTCGCGTTCCTACAAATCCTCTGGAAGGGAGGAGAATGCTTCTTTAACTGTTGTATGATTATAAAAACCACTCCCAGCGAAAAAAAAAACGTGATTTATGTTAATTTGGTTTCTACTTAAACTCTAGAGAAGTGAGTGTAGGGGTTGGACGTTAGGCTGCTATTGAAGTCCGATTATTATAATCAATATCTAAAGTTTTCGGAGCTCAGGAAGAAGAGCTGTCGTTCGAGTTATCAAGTTATACCGGTCAAGTTTTATCGGATCTTCCGTGAAAGATAAGTGTGATCCAATTATATTTGTTATAAATAATTCGATAGGGATTAAGTTGACCACTCCCTCGATTTAGGACATTTCTTGATATTAATTTGAAGGATTAATAAAAATATTGAATTTATTGAAATGACTGATTTTTTTCGGAGTCTCTTATTTCACCTGCGACCGCATTGTAGCGACAAACTTACTAATCCAATGTGATACAAAGGTTATATTTTTATATTAAATGGTTACTTTGTAATGAATTTTTATAATCAGTGCAAGACTTTGGGTTCACACACCCTATATAAACAATACAAAAATAATAGAATTCGTAGTTCAAAATTTTAATTCGAAGATTGAAATGATAGTATTTGATTAGATTAACTAGAAATATATAAAAAAAACTAAGTCCATTTCTACTTCGCGGTTAACAAAGAAAAATTTTATTTTAGTTACTTTTTATTAAATAATTATAATTAATATAAAAATATGGATATACATATGACAGAATCCCAATATTAAGTGCCAATTAATTTTTATTAATTATCAATAAAGTATCGTATTGTCATCCAAAACAACGTGTTTATAAAATTTCAGTTCAACTAAATGCTTTAAAACGTGAGAATTTTTTTTTTTTTTAAATTTTGACCAAAGTCGCTAAAAATGAAGCCAACGTGATTGTATATATAATTCTTTAAATAATTAGTTTCAGTCAATTAATTTTAATTAATTATAATTAAATTATCGTAGTGTCACCCACAAAACAATCATGTACAGAAAATTTCAGCTCAAATGAGTGCTTTAAAATGTGAGAAAAAACCTTTTAAAGTTTTGACACAAGTCGCCAAAAATGATACCAACGTGGTCGTATCTGTAATTCTTTGAATAATTAATTTTAATCAAATAATTTTTATTGATTATAAATACATTATTGTATTATCATCCAAAATAATCGTGTATATAAAATTTCAGCTCATTTGAGAGCTTTAAAATGTATTTTATTAACGACAGAAAATTTGAACAAGATATAGAAAGATTGTGAACTAATAGTAGGAATTGGAAAACAAAGAAGTGTTTGTAAATAAAATTGGATAAACTAAAAATGTGTTATTTTTCACCGTTTTACACTTACTCAAAACACGTCCAAAACAGAACATTCTGATTCCAACATTTATTACTTTGTGGTATCAGCAACAACCAATCACAATTCTCCATTATCTAATCCCCACCAATCATTTACAACATCTAAAAGTCAGCACTATCCCCTCAAACACAGCATCTCCATCTCGGTCCATCGGGTTACATATATACATTCCGCACAAACACGAGCGTAAAGTGCGTAAATGTCAACCTATCCTCAACCAAAGAAGAAAAAGAACACGGAGAGCTGGGAGAAAAAAACAAGCAAAGAGAGAGAGTTTTCCAGTCCGGTAAACCAAATCGCAGGGGCAAGAGAAATCCTATACTTTCCGGTCGGCCGCCCTAATGAACGGGTGGAGATTCCAGCCCCTGTCCTCTACGCCCCCGAGAGGGAAGGGGGCACCGTTTTCAATTATCTTCGAACGCTGAAAGAGAGAGAAGATGCTTTCTCTCTTTCCCTCTTTCGCGAAAGATTCCAGAGTATTTTTTTAAAAGTGAACCTCATAAAAATAAAGATTGGGGAAAAGGATGTGTTGGGTGAAAGGTTGGTGTCTTTTTTTCAGTAGAACATCTCGTTTCGTTTCGTTTAACTTTGGGGATAATTAGAGAAACATGATGTTGATATTAATGAATGTTAATCAGCTATTAATTGCACTGGTAATTGGAGAGTTAGCGCAATGTTGACGAAGTGCCAAGGATATGTTTGAAGAGAAATTGGTAAATATAACATTTTTGTGTATTGAAGTTCTGTCTTTGTTATATATGATTGACCATGACAGCATTTAATGTTATTAATTAATTACACCTGTGATGACGAAGATACAATGTTGGAATAAAAAAAAGGTGTAATTCTACATGAAATTCGATAGCATTGCACATTTTCGCTTCAGTAGTTATATTTTCATTATGAAGCCATAGTCAATGATGAAACATTAAATCTTACTTGCTTGTAAATAAGATAATGAAACATGTTTTTCATAATTTATTGGTTTCTGAGATCAAAGAATATGTTTCTGGCATTCAGCAATGACTCACGATTCATCATTCATAAATTAAAAGAAATTGTTTATCTAATGGACCTATGAATTACAAATCAATATTCAGTTTAAAAAGATATGTAGTGAACTGTGCAATGTAATTGTTTTTGAAAGAAGCATGTTTTATAAAAGAAATATATTTTTTAATATGTGTGCGTCTTCTGATTTTTCTTCAACAGCACAACAGCCCCTTACAAGCCTTGGTTGCCTCACCCGAACACTCCTTCCAGCGTCCTCTTTTTGTAGCAACTCTCTCTCCAATTTTTAGTTTTCTAAGTATTTAAGTTTTTCTCAATGTCCTCTAACCATCTAGTTCAGCGGTGGACTACGGACCTCCAGAGATCCTTAAACCTTTTCTTGGGGGTTTGCAATTGTCCCTCATTTAATATTGAGATTTCTCTTTTATGGACTCTGAAAAGATCTCGTGGAAAAATTGAAAGAAAAGACATTCTAGACTAGATCACTTAATTGCTCTCAATGTACCTTTAAATCATTTAGCCATATATTGGAAGTCAAGGAAGTGTTTTCAAAATCTTGGGGGCCGCATGATCAGGTTGATACATAAAGGGGAGGGGGGAAGCGATCGAATTTTTAAGAACCGCTGATCTAGTTGGTGGTCTTACTTTAGCTAAGGGGTTGCCTCAGATTTTTTACATGTAGAGCTCTTAATGGGATTATCTTTCGAGCTTCTCCAAATATAGCCACGCCATCTTAATCTCTTACTAAGGATGACTTGTGTTATTTGTGGTTGCCGATAAAGCCTGAACAGTTCAAAGTTATATCTGGTTCTCCACCGTTCTCCTTCCTGCTTTGGGCCAAAGATAGCTCTGAGAATTTTTCTCTTAAGCATGTCCAGAGTGCGTATTATATCTTTAAGGTCTATGTTTCACTTGCATAAAGCAAGACAGGTAATATTAGTGTTTTGTAAGTTCTAAATTTAGTTTTGTGGCTGATTAAATTAGATCTTAATAGTCTTCTCAGCTCTGTAGAAGCATTTATTAGCCCAATTTTGATTATGTTATCAACTTCTTCCCTTATTTTATTATCATTAATTATTGTGCCAGGATATTTAAATTCCTCAACTTTTTCGAAGGTGTGTGTGTGTGTGAAACCATTAATACTCAGTGTTAGAATAATTTATCATGGAGGATGAGATTATTAGATACCTATAAAAACTTTTAAGAGATGTTATTAATGTCTCTTTAATATAAATTCTCTAAATAAAAAAAATTAAAATCTAATTATATACATACCAAAAATTTAAGAAGAGTAATTATTGAAAACATCACATAAATGTTTTCTTAATTTCAAAAATTATTTTTAAAGACTTGGCAAAAATTAATATGCTCCTCATAACTAAGATCAAAGCTGCAAGTCTCTTTAATAACGAAAAAAATATTTAGGGATATAATGAAAATATATTTGGCGTTCAAATATTTTATATCTGATCTAATGAATAAAAGAAGGATATAACTTTAATGTAATGGTAGTGCTTATTTCCTCATATATTTGTGCCCACTTATTTTTCCTATTATTTCAAAACTAAAACCACGTTGTTATATTTCTTAATAAAAGTAAAATAAACAGGAAAACAAATCATTACAACTTTCTCCACACAATATATTTCTCTGCAACGTTTAATGTGTAATATAAGTATTTGAATCTTACAGAAGAAAACATGTACGTATATGAAAATAGAATTTAAAGCTCCAGATATAAAAAAAAAGAAAAGAAAGTGATTTAGTTCTTACAATATATTATACTAAAACCTTAAAAAAAAAATAAAAAAATTTTTTAATTTATTGCTGTGCTTTTCTTCTAATTCGTAGCTGTGAAATTTTGAAAAAAACAATTACTAATACATAACAGGAAGATTTACACAGATTTAGTACAGACAGTCATTAATTTTATACCAAAAGTACCAAATATATTTAAACATATAATATTATATTATTACTGTACAGAAGAAAGCCAAATGTCAAAGTTATATTTTAACAAATTTCTATTTAAGCAAATTTCGAATACAATTTACAGTTACGTGAAGATTATTAGTTATTAAAGGCGTCCCCCC
This sequence comes from Trichonephila inaurata madagascariensis, assembly GCA_019973955.1. NCBI lineage: Eukaryota > Metazoa > Arthropoda > Arachnida > Araneae > Nephilidae > Trichonephila > Trichonephila inaurata. Next base: position 195,361 of record BMAV01001491.1, on the reverse strand, counting down.
CCCCCGTAAGATTTCCACCACTTAATAACTTTTGTGCGATTGCATCTTTTACATCTTTAACTCTTAATTTAAAAAAAACTTTTTACTTGGTCTTCTCATCCGCATTTACTAAAACGTTTACAAAGTTAACATTCTAACAACAATTTAATACTTCTGCACCAACTTTCAAAAACATTTTAGAGTTTATTTTGCACATAAAATTAAAAATTAAAATCAAAAAGACGATACTTCTTACTAAGTGATTTTCTATACTTCTAATGGCCAGTAAGGGATGGTTCGGAACGGAAGAATTTAGAAAGCAATTTCAAAAAAATAAATAAATAAATAAAGGCTCTTTTTGTTTATGTTGCTTTACGAGCAGTATTGTTTTAAGTTTTGAACAGAAAAGGCACAAACAACAACCAAGACACATTAAATAAGAAACAAAATGGGAAACAGAGATAAAAAAAAAAATAGAACTCGTTATTACAAAGAATCGTCTTATGCTCAAAATGAAAACTTTTTTTCAGACACACACACAAAATATTCTTAAAACTTTATCCCTTTTCCGTTTACCCTTTATTGCTGAATTTCAAAAGAGTACAATTTTTTCTTATAGGATAGAAGTGGTATTTTTTTATCCATTCGACCCGAATCAAGAAACAGGATTACGTTTTGCACGCAATTCTTGTTCTCGTAGTTCCATTGATTATGGATACGAGGAAAAGTAAAAAAAAAAAAAAAAAAAAGCACTGGAAAAAAATAAAAAAGGATGAGAACACCATCCGATCTTTTTGCTCCTCCTCGTCCGCCGTCTTTTAGAAACATAGAAAAGGCGGGGGGCTTTCAAAGGAAGGGGGTTTCAAGAAAAGTCATTTATTCGTAACATTTCTCTTTTCAATTATTTTTTTAACTCATGGAACTTGACTTCTATGTCTTTTTTTACCCCATTAAAATGTTTATATCAATCACAGATAACCTTTAGGGTTAGAGGGGGAAAAAAGGCTATTAAACACATTTTTATGAGATTTGAAAGCTTTTTTTCTTCCCAGAGTCCCCTTTTGATCGGTGATTTAATTGCCTTAAAATAGCTCTGACATTCCTTCTGAGTATATTAAAAATTTCAAAAAACGTACGAGTATATAAAATGTGTGCTGAAGTTTCATGATTTATATTGTACACAGGATTTTGAGAATATGCTGGGTTTTTTTTTATGTATTAAATATTTAAACAAAAAACATTTATTTAGTTTTTTTTTATAAAAAAAAGTTTTTGATGTGTAACATCTTACCTCTCGGTTGCTGGATATTTGAGGGAGTGATTTCATGAAAAGGGACGGATGTGTGTAACAGGATGTGACGTAAGCGCGCGCTACTTGATTTGACCAATGAGAGTGCGTGGCTGTGTCTTTTCGCTACCCTCGCATGGGGGTCCAACTCTAGTAGCCATCAAGCACTGGAGCGCTTGACTCTAAATCCGTTAGTCACGATATTGGGGGACATAAGTGCGGCAGAATACTTATTAGAAAATGGACAAACAGTGATTTCGGTGGTCGTATACATTTCTTCAAATCAAACGGTTAAAAAAATTAAAGATTTCCGGCATTTTGTACTTTTACCATATAACGAAGGTGGTTCTGCTCTTTTAAAAAAATTATTACTCGCTTCCCCTGATTTTGAGTGGTGATTTTAACTTTAACTTCAGTTTGCCAAAAGCTGAGCCACTCATAGCTTTTATGAATGATGAACTCAAGCTCGAAATGAACACAAATCAAAATGTTTCGACTGCTAACAGTGGTACAGTTATTGACGCTGTTTTTTCAACGATTTTTAAATACTTTGAAATCACAAGTATATGTGTCATATTTTAGTTATCATAAGTCTATTGTCTCCGCTCTTCCCCTAATTAAACAAGAATAATTATTTTTGATAAAATATTGCATTACTCCGTTTGTTAATTAAATACAATTTTCATTAAAGATATAATTATTCGATAGAAAATTATTTCCAATCATACCCGCGAGATTTTCTCATACTTTTTTCAGGAAAAAAGTTAATATTGAGTATTTACCACGATAACATGTCAGATGTTACATATCATATGCGACTACTGTAAGACTCGTTTTTTTTTTTTAATATATTATTTGCATTGAATTTTTACGTTTCTTGGAACCAACAAAGCTACAGCAATTTGAGCAGGGTATTTTTTTAACAAAAATTACTGATGTACCAGAAACAGTAAACGTACTTACAGAGCTCTTAAAAAAGTATGCGTATGCAATATAAACCAATTATTAATTCAACTTACTGGCGTACTTTAACATACTTTCAGTAATAGAAAATATTATATACATTTATTATATCACTATATACATTTTTAAAATTTTTTAATTTCTTTCTATTCAGTCGCTATAATGTGGTTATGTTGTTGTAACATAAATAATAACTACATTAGATTAGTGTAGAAGAGTAGGATAATATATTACATAAAAGCTAAAAATTAAGAGTCCTACATTTAACTCTTTCAACGTTACATTAATAACCCAGTATTACAAAGAAATAATGTGAAATATATCTATAATACTTGCATAATTATAGTAAATATATAACTATTTATTATAAAGGGAATTTTAAAATTGAAGTACATAAAATTAGGAGATTTGTTTGCTTTAATGTTTTAATATTACATTAGTGTTAAGGTATCCGACTACGTTCGGAACCGGGATTTTAAAAAGGCGCATAAATGGATAATTTTCATGATACATAGTGTTACTTAGATTAGAATACATGTATAAAATTGTTTTTTAAGAACATTTTGACAAAAAAAATTTATTTAAATACAATATATTCCGGCTAAAAATTAACTTAGAATAACCTTTTTTCAAAATGTTCTCCTTTCGTGAAAAATGCTTCTATTATAATAATATTTTGCTTGTATATAGGCTCAGATCTCTGTACAGAGGCTCAACTACGATTTTTGAAAAATTCACATTATTTTCAGAGTTACAACCATTTGAAATAATTATCGGTGTTTTTTTCTTAAAATTTCTCCCCTCTGTTGTTGTAAAACATGGATAAATCCACTTCTGAGTTATATATTTCAAAATTTCTAGTTGAGCCTCTGTACAGAGGTCTGAGCTATATACAGGCAAAATATTATTATAATAGAAGCATTTTTCCCAAAAGGAGAACATTTTGAAAATGGGCCATTCTATGTTCATTTTTTGTTGTACTTAAATTATTTTTTAAAACAATTCTTCTTAAAACAATTTTATATACATTTTCTAATCTAAGTGACACTAAAATATCATAAATATTATCCATTTATACGCTTTTGCAAAATCACGGTTCCAAACGTAGTCGGATACCTTAATGTTGAAGTATTACATTAGTGTTAAATAAGATTGTGTTAGAAAAGTTATACATTGTAACTAATGTAGCATAGATTCATTTCTGTGACAGATTTCATATACTTTTGAATATTTCACATAAACCGTACATCTGATATTTACATTTTCAGCTCCAAAGTATAAATTGTTTAAGATTTAATTTCTCAAATGGAATACATTCGGATTTTATTCCTTAGAATGAAAAGGTCATATATTACATAAGAGCATTTATTTACAAAACTGAAATTATTGGATAATTTTTGTGTGAATAGGTTTGTGTGTTGTTATTCAATAAATTCTTGCGAATTCCCAGTAGGATATATGTTACAACCTAGTTCATCGCATCTTTACTAAACATAATAAATTGTTATCAAAGGCTATTTTAAGCATTTCATACTATCGTAGGAAATTGATGAAATAGTAAAATGACTATTTGAAATATTATTTTTATCCCAAAAGCATGAAATATATAATACTTTCAACAAAATATTGCATTTAGTGTTAAAGAAATAATATTATAATTATTACCATGCATATTCACACAGTTTGTTTCTTTTCTTTGGCATTCATCTCTTAATAAAAGTATCTTAGAATGCAGAATGAAACTTCAGATTTCTTTTGTTTATTAATTGTGAAAAAAATTAATTAATGTAACTAAGAGAAAATTTTAAAGAATCCTTTTTAAATAAAATTTGATGCAATTTTTTTTTTTATTTGTATGTCTTTCTGTCTTTTCTACTACCTTTCTAAATTAACTTAAAATTAAATTTTAAAACAGTTATAAAAATATTCTACAAAGACAATATATGAATTAAGTATAATTTTCGCGATAATAATGTATCTTAATAATGCGAATAAGTTATTAAAAACTAAATTTAATTCAGTATTAATAAATAGAACGTGAAAATTCAGAAATTCATTCTTCTATATAAGTATCACCTTCATTTAATTTTAAAATAACTTGATTTGTTTTTAATTGATCTATTTTATTCTGATAATTAAGAAACAGAATTTAAAAACATATGTTAAAAATTGAAAATTGTGTATGAATAGGTCTCCAGTTTAGTCCAAAAACTTTTTTTGTATCTACATTTGTTGTGTCTCATGAATTCCAATTTCTTTCTTCTTTGGCATTGTAAGTTTTAGAACTTTTTCACTTTTATTTTATTATACTACGTATTTTCAGGCATTAATTTAGGCTGCGTTGAGCCAATTAATGCTAGATTATTTAGATATTATATGTATGTATGTTATTTTCTGGCAAAATGCTTATAACTATTGTTGTAATAATTGCTGTTACAACATATGGTTATTTTTTCAATACTTTCTTTACATTGAGTTAAGTTCTAATTTTTCTTATTATTATGTGTCTTTTGTAATATTTTTTTCTATAAAGCGTTTGGTTTAGTGATTTTTGTATACATTTTATATTTTTATAAGATTTTATATTTTTTAAATATATTTCGTTACACAAAATTTTCTTAATATTCCTCTCCTTGAGAGATACATTAATGTTCTCTTTTCATAATTTCATTTTACTATATTGTCAGGCTTATCATCCACGTATTAGAAATAGGCTTAACTTTTCAACATGGCTCTATTTTTTTTCTATTATGTCGAAATTTTCTGCTGTATGGGGAAGGCGGTCCCATAAAGCATTGCTAAACCCTAAATCGCTAGCCTAATTCAGTGACAGCTTTAGAAATCATAATAGGTCTCCAGTTTAGTCCAAAGACTTTTTTTTGTATCTACATTTGTTGTGTCTCATAAACTCAAATTTCTATCTTCTTTGGCATTGTAGGTTTTAGAACGTTTTTACTTTTATTTTATTATACTATATATATAGTTAAAATTCTCTACTATAGAGAGATCAATAATCATCAAAACTGAAATAAACCGAAATTGTAAGATAAACCAGGCATAAGATTTTAGGAAGGATATATTAGAAATTATAAAAATAATTAAATTTAAAAATATATAAATATATGGATGCTACAATATTATAAATATTTCTGACTTAAGACAGCTCTTATATATAAAATAATTTATATAAAAGTGGGATTGAACATTTTTTTTTTTTTTTGGCCAGCCTACCTTCCTCTTTTCTGTTAATAACACTGAGCAAACCTATTGAAAATAATAGATAGAATACCTAAATCCATTGCAAGAAAAAGGTAACTTACTTAAAAATTGCATTCAAAAATGCATAGCCCACGCTAAATTTTAGTACAATAAACAAGTTGTTGCCAGATTCTGAACCCAAATACAAATTCAAAGCACGGGAATGGCTTAATAGTAGTACTTACCAAAAGTTTGAAAAAAAATAGAAATAAAATAATTAAATTGATTGTATAAATACTGCCATTACTTGAGGAACACTAGGATTATAAATGTATTTAAATATTGAAAAATTACAACGGTTAAATTAAAACTAAGAGAATAAGTAAATTTATCTAAAATTTGAATATGGAGGTAACTATATCTATATAAGAAAAATGATTCATTTATAATAATAAACTATTAATATTCTAAAGAATTTAATTCTTACTATTTAGAAAAAAAAATTAATTGGGTATTTTGAATTCATATATATATATATATATATATATATATAATAATTCCCATTAGAATCCTTTTAATTGGCCCCTTTTAAATAATCTTATTCAAATAACTTTTAATTCTTTGGTTTCAGAACTAACACGTTAATTTTAATCGTAATCGAATAGCAACATTGTATCAGAAATCTCGTTCCCACCCGTTCTAACCAATCATATCTCCTGTTACAAAGGAGTCACGCGATCTACACAGCCGGTATAAAAGCGAAAGTCTTCTTGTGCTCACTCTCTTTGTCTTTGTGTTCGTCCTGTGAAATGTCACTGCTGCTTGTTGCTATATGTGTAGTGTCGTCCATTCTCTGTTTATTGCTTAAGATGTGAATGTTGGTGTGTCTCACCATGTTTAATAAGCAAGATTTCTTGCCACAAAGGACTGCCTCAACAATCCCATCAATATAGAACATCAACCATCATAAATAACCATCGACCAATCTACAAACTAGTAACCAACAGAAATGGGCCTCGACTATGCTACATATATATTTATATATATGGATAATCACAGAGTTATAAAACCTGATGCATGTATAAATATCAACAATAATGATCAGTTAATGAGCATGTATTGCTTTTAGTTAATACACATTGTGCATTTATCGTTATTTAACATAATCTGATGTCTTTGAGTCTTTTCATTTAAAAAATGGACTTTTAATGCGCCGTCAATGTAGTAAATGTTGAAGCTCAAACAGGAATAATCTAAGCAACTTAGTCAACCTATCCATCTAAAATTTAATTCAGCTTTAAAGTTAAGTGCACTGTCGGAAGCTTAATAATAAATAACTCCTTCAATCACGAAACGATTACTGCATTATTTATAAAGTTCCAATCGAAACGTCAAAGACCTTATTAGAAGCCCGGACGAAACTGAATGACATTCGTGAGATGTAAATGAAATATATGAATACTTAATCATACTTCAAAATTAAAAGCGATTTCAGCGGAGGAAATGTATGCCAAGATTGAATGGGATAATACTTAAAATAATGACAATGCAATAATAGTTCTAACCGGAAAGAGCACATACGGAGAAAATGTAAAAGAGTCTTTATATTATCAGGCAAAAAAGTCAATACTTAAACGCAGAGCAATGTGAAGAATGGGAATGGTTACATCATTTTCATGCCCTCAATAAATAATATTAAAGTAATCATTTAGAGGTAGATTATTAATGTCTTTTAAGCAAATTATCCTCTGAAATCAATTGAAAATTTAATATTAGCTTGAAAATAAAAAAAAAAATCACGCACATTAAATATATCATACGTAAAATAAAAGATATCTATATATATGTTACTGTTAAAGTGTATTATTCAGTTATTTCATAGAATAACTAGGTACTTTATGAAATAACTAGATAAGCCAGATAAAGTATACAATAAATGAAAATTATCATACTTTATCTAGTTATTCTATGAAATAACCAATGATAGATCGTTAAAGTGAAAAATTAACAATTTCACAGTTATTTTATAAATTAATTCATCATAAACACAGCTGAAATCTCTCGAAAAACATATTTTATCCCTATTGCGGATGATTAATTGATAACTAATACAGAAAAACAAATGATATAATTTATTTTTGGTCATATTGCTAACACTAGATAAAACAGAAAGGGGAAAAAAGAATATACTATAGAAAAAAATAGTTATTTTTAAATATTATCAAAAAAATACATGCTCGGAAGAAAAACTGTTGCTTCATAGAAACATTGTGTAAACTTTTTCGAACAAAAATGAAAATTCAAGTATGAATTTAAAATTTATGAAGTACTTTTATTTTACTTTTCATTATTTATCTAAGCAAGGATTACTGTGATGACATTTTGGATTGCATAGCATATCATATTTGAAACAAGTAAATTTTTTACTATTACATACTTTTTTACACGAGCGCTTTTAAATCCTTCTCCAATGTCGCAGTAGTTGCAACAGATTGAAGCGTTGTGTCAATATTTGAAACTTCTTTAATGAAAATTAATTCTCGCTCACATATATTGAACTGAGATCTAGAGTACAATTGTTTTTATTGTACAATTGTTATTTAAGCGGTTCAAAACTGACTAAAAACAGCTAGAACCGGTTCAAAAATCTTTCGAGTGCCGTATTTCATACTTTAACTATCAAACAATCATTATTCTATAGAATATCTAGTTAAATAGTAGAATTTAATAATTTTATATATTTTGACTTGCCTAGTTATTTCGTCAAATAACGGACTTCACACTTTAACGGTAACACATATATATAAAGGAAAAAAATTACTCACACTCACTCATCATGAGATCTACCAAACTGATAGAGCACCAAATATGAAATTTGGTGAGAATGTTTCTTTTGTTGAGTAGAGACCTAATAAGAATGGGTTTCGAGGAAATCTATTCCCTGAGGGCGTGGTGAAGGATTAAAGGGACGGTATACATAAAATTCCCGTTTTTTAACTATTTGACCTACGGACTTGAAATTTGGTAAGCATATTTCTTTTGCTGAGTAGACATCCACTAAGAAAGGGATGTCGAAGGGTGAATTGCTGGATTATGGGGGTATATAGATAAAAAAAAAATAAGCGTTTCTGAACTTTTAAGACCTACAATCTTGAAATTTGACAAATGCGCTTCTTTTGAAGGGTAGAGATCCGCTAAAAACGAGTTTTACGGAATTTGACTCCCAAGGGGTAGGGGTTATGGGGACGTAAAAAATAAACTTTAATTTT
>BMAV01001491.1:168476-185886 GCA_019973955.1 Trichonephila inaurata madagascariensis | reverse complement strand
TCTGGAATCTTCTAGAAAGTAGTGGATCTCTCCACTAATGTCACGAGCGGCTATATTTCTGGAAGTTTCTGTCGTGCCTATAAATGAGATGCTCGCCGGGACGGCGAGGAGTCTGGATTAAACCAGCAAGTAGTGAGGATTGTTTTGACTGGTGATTATCTCGGCTGTGCTTGTGAATAATCTTTTACATACGTGTATTTTTAAACACTGGTTATTGTGTTTGATTGCTGTCGAAGGTGTGAAGACCTTTGGAGATTTACTCTGTGAATATTGCTGCTGAATCCTGTATTTAAAGGATTGGATTTTTGATAATAAATTCGCATCGCTCTTAAAGAACTGTTTATTTTCGTTGTGATTGTTTTGCATAAAATCCCCGAACCCTCGGATCTACGTAACAATATATTTTATTCATTTTATATTACTGTAATAATGCATTACTGAAACAATGCATTCCTACTAATAATGCTTCCTGTAATAATGCATTCCTACTTAATTCCTATCGATCAAACAAAAATTACCTTATTATTCTATCACGAGTTTTTTGTTTGTTTGTTTGTTTTGTCCACGATGGCTATCCTCGTCAAATAAACGCACAGACAACATTTATATTTATGTGCTTCCATATTAAAATACCATCCATAAAATACGACAATATTCCTGCCTTCATCTTTTTGTAGCTATGAAAATGAAACCCCTGACTGTATACTAAATAAAATTACTTAGAGAAATATTTTCACCAAAACATGAGTGGACAAGCAGCGACCCACCAAGATAGTCAGAAATTCCGCCTTGAAGTGAGATTTCTATCTCAAGCGCGGCCAAAGCTTCGTCTTGTAATTTCCACAAGAATGGACACGTCAATACACATCCGCGAAAGAAACCTTTATAACTAAATATTTTTAAAAAAAACACAAAAAAAAAAAATGTTTAAAATTGTGATAGGGTATTTAACTCAATAAACTGATTCTAAAATTAGACGTACTTGTAGCTATAGATATGAAATTAGCACAACAAATAAGTTAATTAAAACTGCCACTATATTGTTACCTAGATCCGAGGGTTCGGGGATTTTATGCAAAACAATCACAAAGAACAATAAACAGTTCTTCAAGAGCGATGCGAATTTATTAACAAAACTTCAATCCTTTAAATACAGGATTCAGAAGCAATATTCACAGAGTAAATATCCGAAGGTCTTCACACCTTCAACAGCAATCAAACACAATAATTAGTGTTTAAAAATACACGTAAGTAAAAATTATTCACAAGCACAGCCGAGCTAATCGCTAGTCAAAACAATCCTCACAACTCGCTGGTTTAATCCATACTGATCGCCGTACTGGCGAGCATCTTTATTTATAAGCGCGACAGAAACTTCCAGAAATATAACCGCTCGTGTCATTGAACGTGACACTAGTGGAGAGATCCACTACTTTCTAGAAGATTCCAGAGAGTTCCGAACTCGCCAACATGGTTGCCAATGACGACAAAAGGGTCACCAAATTGGCCGCCAACTTGGCTCTACCGCCAAGATTTCACCAAGTTCTCATTGAATCGCCATTATAACGTAAAGGGCGGCATTGCTTGTGAGTAGCACAATTTTAATATGAAATAAATATAACAGAGTAATATAAATGCATTAAATTCTCAAATACAAATTATATACACTATTTACACAAAATTCGTAACAATATCATTTCTTATATTTATTGATTAATGTGGTACAATTTATGACTTTTCTGATATGCAAAGTTAACTAACGAATGCAATAACTTTAAGGGGAATTGGAAACCTGTCTCTCTCTATATATGCTGATAATGCTAAATTGGCTGTTTTCGATGTACCTTTTCTAGAAATCTGTTACATGTACATGCTTGAAATTTTTCATACAATTAAAGTACACCTTTCTCATTATACTGGAATGCGCTTTTAGCTGATTCTGAATTTTTTGATAATTTATGAAATATTTTATCAAACATTGCAAAATTTGACCCATTTTCCACATAAAAAAATTGCAAAAAATAAATTTTTGAGTTTTTTTACAAAAAGCTCATTTTAGTATATATTAGCCATCATTGTAAATATATCATGAAAAATTTACATACCTATGAACAGTAATTTCTCAGAAAAGGTGCATCGAACATCAAAATTTACATTTTGAGATAAATTGATTTTAATGTATACCGTGAGACATCTAATCGGCTAGGAAATAAAAAAAACAAAAGGTTCAATTTACAATAAAAGATACATGTTTTGGTTTATATCAGACGTTCAACTTTTAAGCAAAAACGATGTACTTTGTTTACATTTTTCGCCATTCAAATGGGCGTGGCCCAATTTCAACGATTATTTAAAAATAGGTTTTAAGGGGTTCTAATTACCCTAGAGGTTAAAGTAAGGTATTTTTAGAAAGGTTAAAATCTACTCAATTTGAAAATGTAAAAACCTCAAATTGTCAACAAAAAAAAAATAATAAGATTTTAGCTTCCCAACACTTCTTAAAAAGGTGCAGCCCTTCGGTATCCTCCGCTTACACAAAGGATCCCTCGTGCCAAAACAATTGCCCACCGCTGCAAAGTATGTTTAAAATTTAATAAGTGGTGTATTTCGTTTGTTGCCTTATCAACAATATCACGAATACTTTACTTAAAAATAAAAACAACATGGTATACTATAAATTTATATTAAATTACATCTATGTGCTTACAGCAACAAATACAAAACTACTTATAATAGTTTCTTTTGAGGGAGAAAGATAACAAACACATTCCTGACATAAGCAAATAACATTTTAAGACTTTCTGAAATCCAGGAACTGCACTCATCATTCAACAAGATGAAGAAATGAGATTTCAATAGCAGTAAATTGTGAATCCTATAAATGATTCCAAAATGAACTGTACATTCAAACTCTACGTACAAACTTGTTTATTCTTCCATCAAACTTATCCTCGCTTGAATGATGTTAAAAGCCAACGCTATTCATAGAGATCTTTCCTTTCAAATAACTCTAATCAACCTATTTCTTTTCCTTTCAAAACACGTGCCTTAGTCTGGAAGAGTTAATATTGAGATAGGCAACTTTCTAATGAATTCTTCAATCTAAATTTCTTAGTTGGATAGGATTCTTTTAAGTTTTTTTTTTATTTTGACAAATGTTTTATATTTAATAGAATGATTACTCTTAAGTTAACACAAATAACGTATAATTAATACTAGTTAAGGTAATGAACTTTTCAATTATGAAGAATGGGTTCTTAGAAAAAGACATGTTGATAACAATAAATAGCGCCTTCATTTAATTAATTAACAGAATTGAATGCGTTTTTCTACACAGAAAAGGCAAATGTTTTTATACATCCCAGAAATACATGTAAATGAGGAAAATAACTATAAATAAAAAGAACAGACAATGATAAGTTACAATTTCTTAAATTAAAAAACCTATTAATAAAATAATAATAATATCCAAGTTAATTCAATTTAGCGACTGATTTATATAAATATATATTTTATATCTTTTGTACTTAGATTTTCACTTAGTACACACACACACACACAAAATGAATCAATTCATTAACAAAAATGTGACCTTAGATAGGATAGATAGGATAAATATTATAATTTCTGTGATTATTAACAATATATTTTACTTTGAAAACATTGTATACTTTGCAAACTGCATAAATAAATACAAATTTTACATACTGGGTTAAAAAATGAGCACTCTTTATAAAAATAATATTAAATTGAGTACAAAGTAAGAGTTCACACGTTGATTGTCCAATAAGCACTTGAAATATAAGTAACATTGCATGAAGAGTGCAAAATTAACAACAAATTATAGTTTTTATTCAATATTGAGTATTAGTATATTAAAAATATATTGTGAGTTTTTAACTTAATAGGATCTTAATGGACTAAATTTATTTGACGTCATTAGTCGTATAACTTCATTCACGTTTTTCCAGCCAATTACAGTGGTACCTCGACATACGAGTTTAATTCGTTCCGCAACCTTGCTCGTATCTTGAATTACTCGTATCTCGAAGCAAATTTCCCCATACAAAACAATTGAACTACCATTAATCCGTTCCAACCTCCAAAATGTCACCCCAGTTATTTTTGTTACGTGGTTTTGAATAATAAAAACGTATTTATAAATATCAAATATTTATTGCACAAAAACAAAAAAGAGAATGTAAAGAAATAAATTAGATATCCTCACTGGTCTTTGCCTTTTTCGCTACATTTTTCTCGCTTTCACCTGTAGGCCGTTTAGAAAAAAACATGTCCAAGGAGGTTTGTTTCTTGACTTTTACAAACTTTCTTCCGATCCATGGTTATAAAAATAAATGAACTACAACTGTAAATGTAAACGCAACACAAAACGCGAACACAACTTATCACAGCGAAAGCACGCTGCTAACTGATCGTGATGGCGCGACTGCGTGTTACTACCGAACCGAACCGGACTCGTATCTCGAATTTCGCTCGTAACTAAAAGCAAAAAATCACTTGCTCGTCGGCTCGTATCTCGAAAAACTCGTATGTTGGGGCACTCGTATGTCGAGGTACCACTGTAGTTCATAAATTCATGTGACGTAATAGTCACATGATAAATGCAATCACGTATTTCCACCTAATCAGTTCCTGTGCTTCACTGTTACCAACTTTTCCTCTTTTAGCAGAAACTTTCTTTTAAAAAGTGCATATTTGTAAGCAATAATTACGCACTTAGGTAAATAAAATGCACGATTTTATATAAAACACGCATGTAATATATTTTTTTTTTAGTTTTAAAAAACTTTTTAAAGAATCTTATACTTAAACATCTTTACCCTAATTATCAAATTAGAAACTTTATTTAAATTTTACAAGTAGAACAATAAGTATAAGTTTAACGTCAGTTTGGAATACAATAGAGAGAACCCGTGATTCCATTTTCCATGTGACCGACATGAATTTAGTCCATTGCATAATTTTTTCGAAAACAGTCGCAAAAGGATTTGTCTTTTTCTTTATTTTACTCAATTTTTTTTTTACAAGATTAAAAGCAAAATACAAATGAGCCATCCTAAAAAGAAACTAAATACTCCTCCGTAATTATTTTTTTTAAACTTTATAATTAGATCTTTAAAAATATACTGTCAGATTTACTTCAAATATTCATTTAATAAAAATGTTACAAAATTAATCGAACGAAGAAATGCATGTTAACGAACGAATTTAGAGAAACAATTTTTTTTTCCCACCATATTCAGAGAGAAAAATCGTAACACACTTCAAAAGCTCACACAAACAAACCGCTGACTCTAATAATTTAAGACACTTCGACTGAAGCTGGTCCTAGCACTTTTTGGACTCTCAGAAAAAAAATATTATCAAGTAACGATGACATTGCGAAAACACACCCGTCTTTTTTTAAAATTAAAAAAAAGTGGGTCGCTTCGCTTCACCTACTTTTAATTAGAAACATTTTCGTTAATTAGTTAAAATCTTTTTCAGTAAATCCTCCGGCACCATGAAACAACACACGCCTGTAATTACTGATGATTACAGAGAATTAAATTCGATACCCTTACTGTTTACTCTTTTTAACCAAAAATTATTTTAGTAAAAAACCGTAAAACTTAGTTTGGGAATTTTGACTTATTTATACAAGAGTAAACATTAATGTTTAACGTTGCACCGTTTAATCTTTTAGATTAAAAAATATTAAAAATTTGTACTTTTAGGATTATAAAATTTAATGACAAAAATGCTTTTAATAGTAGCCCCTACAAAGTTATTAGTTAAAATAAATTGCGTACATAAAATTTTCCAAAGTATTAAAAGTACTCGTATTATTCAGTGTGCACACAATAAAAGGATTTTTGAATTTAAAATTTATATAAAAATACATAATCTGGAAGTAGAATAAAGTTATTATATACGCGATGTGTTAACATCTCTTAACTTAATAAGAGATTCATTTTGTAATTGACGTATTATTTTATTTATAAGAAAATCTCAGTAGAGAGTGAAAGAACTAAAACAATGTAATTTATAACAATGAAGATCAATACAAAGAAACACTTATGAATCGTCTTTGAAAGTAAATATGAGCCTGATATTAAAAAATTAATCAATTTTATTAATGAAAAGTATAATATTTTTACGATTCCCCTGAGAAATTGTATAGTCTAAGCAAAATTCAATAAAATCAAACAAGATATAACGCATTTTTTATGGATGTAAAACAGTGCTATTATAAAATAAAAAAGATTGTATAAAAGTGATAAATTTTTTGATACAATTATGCTGAATTGCATACATTTTAAATTCATATTAAAATCAAAATATAAATAAATTATAAAATAGAACATACTTTAATTTAACAAAATCAGCTACATAATGATTCCTAAAAGACTTAACAATTTGGCACATTAATAATAATAAATTATAATTTTACTGAATCTATTCACCCTCACTTATAAGTTTCCTTCAAAGGATACAATTGGTTAGAAATAGGTTATATTATTTTTCTAAAAAGAAAGCATAATTTCTACCTTATCCAGATGTTATTCGCTAAATGACTATAATAATATAATATAAAATGCTGTAGCAAACTTTAAATAGAGTTAACGAAATGTTCATATATTTACTTCACCGTATTATAATCGTATTTTAGATATATTCTTTTGAGATCTCTTCTACTGAACATTATTGTTATTGTTTTCAAATTTACCAGCGATAAAAGTAAAAAAATCTGAGTTTAAATAATTAATGAATGTTTTATGGCCATCTCTCATTTCACTTAGAAAAATTTCTGTACAATTACGATTTGTATTTTAGGAAATTTGCTTTGTTCAAAACATCCTAGATAAATTTACAGCGAAAATTACATCCAAAGAGTATTTGTGGGTGTGGTTTGTTCTACAATAAATTATAAGTTAAAATTTATTTCAAAAGTATAAAATACATTGAAAGCGTTTAATTAAGAGCAAATTCAATAAAGTAAAGCAAAAATTCTCCAAATAAAATTGACTTTCAAATAAAGTGTTAATTTAAAAGAAAGATATAAAGTACATATTATCATGCTAAAACACGAATATTATACAAAAATACAGCAGAATATAATTAGAAGATTTATTTCCATGATACAATTATAGTTGCAATAAAGTCAGAGGCGTAGCCTTCACCGTATCAATTATACGGGGCCCCAATGTGTGTAAGAAAATAATCATAAAATGTCAAAAGGCCCCAAATTGGCACACCCAAAAATTTTTCATACAGGGCCCACTCAGGACTAGCTACGCCAGTGAATACAATTAAATAAAAGTTAAAGAGATTTTATTTTTTAAAAAAATAAAGATTTACATTATTGCAGAAAATTAATTTTTAAAAAAAACAAACAAAAAAAAACAGTATTTTAATTTAAAAAGGCGTATAAAGCATTAGTAATATTTTTTCCTGGATTACTTACATAAATTCTTTGTTTAAAAATAAAGTCTGTAATCATCATTTAAAAGAATTCATTGTTTTATTCGAAAGACACGATGTTTATAAAAGATAAAACATTAGTTTTATATTTTGAAATGTTTTCTACTCGAAGCTTTCACAATCCCAAAACAAAAACATCAGTCTAACTGCGCATGCTGGCTCACGCACGAATCGATTTCGCTATAAAGATAGATTGCTGGGCTTTCAGTAATCCTCACGAGTTCATACCTAATACCCAAAATTTAAGACTTCTCTGAATTATCTCACAATGTGTTTACAACAAATCACCAACTCACTCCTTTTGGGTCTTTTCCTTTTGAGGTCGTTGAACTGAAGAAAATACTATTGTAAATTCTGCAATAAGATATTTCATTAGCATTTGCAGCATTTGAACTTAAAATTCAGTTTTAGCGAGCAGTATCATTTTTGAGTTTTGGGTGAATGACAGAAGTTATATCAAAATATTAAGATGTATATTCAAGTTCTAGAATTGAGGCCATATCATTTAAGATTTCGGATAAATAATGTGCATGCTTCGTAACAATTCCGTAAGTCAGAAAATATTTGAAATTGCAATGTATCGTGAACACACACAACAAAATGAGGTATACAAGTCATGATAGTTTTAAAATATTTTCCTGAATGTTTCATTGTAGAGTTTTTCTTATTTTTTTTTCTTTTAAAAATATATATAATGACTGCTTATGATGAAAAATCTCCTTAAGAAAAAAATTTTTTAACTATCCCATTGAATATCTGAAACATCTGTAATATTTTTAACCTATTTGCAATTATTTATTACAGCAAAAAATGACCAGTTCGTTATCATATCATGTTTTTGCCATCAACAACACAATTGTCGATACCTCGAGAGTAACATAGTTCGCATAAATTTATCTCATTTAAATATAGTAATGCTTAGTTAATAATAATGCATGGTTTCAGCTCAAGAACAACTTAAATAGCAAATTTTTATGCTATCGTTCATATTTGTTTAAGAACGAGTTTTGTTAAGCACGCCATTTACTATACGACAATCTCACAAAATATTTTACATTGTGCGCTATACTATATAACACAACAAATTTCTGTTATTGAAGATATAGTTTAATACTAACTTTATAAAATTTGTCGAATTGATTATTCAACTTTACAAATAAAATAGTTTTTATGAACTTCAAAAAAAATGAGAGTTAAGGAATAATTCTACGAGCTAAAATCTTTAGACGATCAGAAAATTACAATGAAAATCAACAAATATTCTGGACAAATTAAAAACATGTCAACTAAAACTAATAGGCAAATTAAGCACATTATTTTTCATTCGTAACTTTATGAAATTTAAAACGATTATAATATGAATTTCAACAAAAAAGAATTTATTTTCCACTGTATTTCTCTGTTTGTTTTTCCCGACATTTTCAAAAACTGATGTTCTTTTCTTCTTCTTTTTAGGTAAAATCTTTCAATAAAGAAAAGAAAATCAACATGAGATTTGCAAAGGAATACGACACGTGCGCCAATCGTCGAATATTACTAGAACGTCACGTGACCGGCCCATGTGGAGGTAATTTTTTTTTTCTCTCATTTGAAATTTTAGTGGTTTGATTCCCGTTTAGAACAGCTTCACTGATTTTTACGAAAAAAACCTTTTTTATAAGCACATAAGGAAAACGCAGAAAGAAGCCCTTTTATTTTTATTTGGATATTTTAAATACAACCTTTATGAACAATATTATTTAAATATGATGTATAAGTAAAAGAATTTTATTTAATTGGACATTTTTTCTGTTCATAAGCCGAACAAGAACTTAGTTGTCAGTTTCAAGAATTGACGAAACAGAAGTTAAAGACGTAAATTTTATAGCTGATGGATTCAGTAATTTGAGAGATACAACACATTTTATACATATTAATCTCATCAATTATTTATCTTCAATCTATAAAAATTTAGACAAAAAATTCACCCTTAAAAATAAGATATTGGTCATGCTTTGCTTAGAAAATCATCTCAGTTTATCAGCCACACGAGGACTCGATCGTAAGCGATGAATAACAAAAAAATCAGCTAAGCAAAATTATGATGTATAGTGTTGTTGCTTATCCCCCTGATGTAGGAAAGCTTACGCCAGATTCAAAAAGACTCGTTGCCAAATTAGTTCGAAAATCCTCCCCTGCTCAACCATCAAATGCCTCCAGGAGACACCCAAACATGAGATATCGAGAATATAGTCACTATACGATATAGTGAACAGCATTTTGCAGGATAGACAGCGAAATGAATCAAATAACACCACCGTATGTTTATTTACATAATGTTTTTCTTTAGTTTAACTGCTGTACTGTACATCTTTAAAAAAATACACTAAAGAAATATTTACTAAAATTTAATGTTCCATTTTTTCATCTACAAATATCGTCCGACCTCTATTACTCAACTAAATTATAATTATTGCGTATTACTGATCATATTTCCACATTTCAGCAAGAAAAAAATATAAAAAATTTCATAAAATACATGTTTTAACAATATAACGCTTAATCAAGCAATGCATCTCATATGAAAACATGTTGCAACAAATACCGAATGAAATACTTCCTAAAGTTAGCAGCTACTTTAACTGAGGAATGTTAAAAGAATACGAACTCTGTGTGTGCGTGCGTGAGTGAGTGAATGTTCGATATTCCTCTTTGCTTTTATTATATTACCTGTACATTTAGACCCTTACATATTGCTTCACATTTAGATTTATAGCAATTTAATATATGATTAATAATTATACATATGTATGCATATACATGTAGTAAAAGTACAAAAGCGCTACACTTCTGTTTCGAAAAAAGCCTGCAGTTAAAATTCCACATTAGAAAGAAACAACAAAATTCATTAGAATATAAAATGCTTACTACGCAACATATTAAAATCTTTCCCTTATATAATGTATAAGGTAGAATTAAGATATATATATAAATTACCAAATAAGAATATATTTTTAAGACCTCATATTACAGAAATTCTAAGAACATCTTGTACACATGTGTAGTAAAAGTATATTTATTCTTTATCTGTAATACACTACTATAAACGTAGGAATATAGATATACACAGCAGCAATTTATGTAATGTAAAGTGAATGGGTCTAGACACTCCATTTTATCTCCATACAAACAAAAATAAACGAGGGAAAAAAGAATAATGCTTGAAGCTTCCATCGGTCATTTTAGTGTCTGCATTCTTTATTCACATAGAGCAACCCAAAAGATTTTTATTTTAGGGAGAATGCATCGATCCCTCCTCCAGCTAATGAAGTTGCAAATTGGAAAATCGTTAATTTCATCACTTGGTATACCCCTTTATCACTGGCATTTTGTTATATACCTCTAAATACGATATGTAATTATTCTTTTTCAAAGATAATGACTGTAGAACTATTAACAATAAATTAACTGTTCATTTCTCTAGAAATAAAATGAAATTATACTGACTAAAGTTACTGGATAAATTACTTCCGTCAAAAATATTGAGGTTTAATTGAGTTTAGCTGAATTAATGTTAAAAGTAAAAGACATGATAATTTGTTGATGATGGATCAAATTTTGGAATAAAACCAAAGTTTTATTCTGGTAATTATTTATACTTTCATGTAGCTTCAACATAAGCATTTTGAAACTTTAATCGCATTTAACTAGCATAAAATGGCATATACACGTACAACCCTATTATTGATATTATTTTTCAAAAATAGCTATGATTTTACATCGGATTGTGCGCAAGTGTATTGGATATCCGTGGAAATGCAGCGTAAGATTATAAGCCACAGAATCAAGATTTAAATTTAAAACCTAAATAGAATATATTAGGCTACTGTATTTCATTATCAGAGAACGATATATAAAAATTACCAAGAAAAAAAATGAAGTGTTTTGGATAATTTTCCTACCATGTCATTCAATACGTACACACGTTGAATATGTCACCGTAAATAACCGAAACTCGTTAGTTCGCGTACTTACTAATGAGAACGAAAAATACCTACCATCATCCATGATTCCGCCTCCTTACTAGTCACGGTAACTAGAAAGACACGAAATAAAATTTTGATTGGGATATTTACTCCAACTTTCACTTCTAACTATACGTATAAAGAGTACGTAAACGATTTACATTAAATTAGCTACTAGGTATAAAATAAATTATGTACCATCCTCTCAGTACGTCTAAACTTTTGCTCACAAATACATAATTCTAATTGGATGTA
Source organism: Trichonephila inaurata madagascariensis (assembly GCA_019973955.1). Classification (NCBI taxonomy): domain Eukaryota; kingdom Metazoa; phylum Arthropoda; class Arachnida; order Araneae; family Nephilidae; genus Trichonephila; species Trichonephila inaurata. Next base: position 174,142 of record BMAV01001491.1, on the reverse strand, counting down.
TAGATGATTTATAACATCATACAGTGCACTTTAGTGGTGCATTGATACATTGAAATATATTTCTGAATATATCTATAGCAATGTCAACGCTGGGAATAAGTATTATGACATAATCGCCGACATATTAACAGGATAGTACGTTTTATCACTAAAAGATTTTATGCTTTTCTGATTTCAACTGATTAGTCCCTGTTGCACATGTATTAATAATAGAAGGTTGCACAAACACACACAGTAAATAACCTAAATAAAATTTTAGATCGTGTCTTTCCTAATTTCTGTGATGAGAACCCGTAGTCATTCGTAAGGTGGAATCGTCAATGCTCATTGATATTTTGGCTTTTCACTGTTAAGTACACGTAAATAAGGAATCAGGATATTTAGGCTAGCGTTTACATTTTTATGCATAACACATACGCGTTTCTTTTTCATTTAAGGAGACATGGTAGGATTTACACAAATGTTTTTAATATAATGATTTTCATAATTTTTTGGTTAACTTCTATGTGTATGTAGGATGTAAAACAGATTTTACGCTCAGAATTTCACAAAAAAGCTAACCGTTTAATTTTTTAAGGGAAAACCTGAAACTTATGAAGTGATTTGAAAATGCTACTCCTGCAAAAATTGACGTATATATACGAAATTTGATTTACAAGTATAACAAAAGCTGGTATGGGTTTTGTGATAACATGATTGGTATTCGTACAATACTACTTTTTTGTGAATGCTTATTGAAAATTCCTTAAAAAGTGTATAAATTCTGAGTTCAATTATTTTTTTATAAAATGAGTATTGATTTATTCAAAAATGCATACCAACTTTAGTTACATGTACTATTGGCAATAGGTAAAAGAATTCAAAGCATTAGACACAGTAGAAAAAAAGCCTTAGCATTTTAAATGAAGACCAACTAGTTATGTTATCTTTCTGAAATAAGTGAGTTTAAAGTTTTGATTTATACAATTGGGATGTGAATAAAAACAAACGTAAACGTTATCACAGCTCTGCATTTTTAAAACTTAGAGCTTTCAAATTTTGTGAGTTTGTAGAAAAGTATAAAAAAATACTTCAGGCTAAAATTATTAGATTTGATTTTTAGACCGATTTTTGTCAATTAAATCGTACTGCGTCCCCTTAAGATGCGTTACATTTTTTAATTCAAACCTTATTTGAAAAATTATATTAGTAATAATAAGAGTAGTAATATTCCAATGCATAATCAAAACTCTTTATTTTTCTTTCTTTCACTCTTTATTAGTAACTTTATATTTTTTACACACTTATGCATTTTTGTATAAACTGGAATTTTCTTGCGGCTGTATAAGTAGATTATTAGGTTTATACTGTCCTGTTTTGTAAAGTTCGCATTTTAGAGATTTCAACTCTTTAACATGAGTATTTTATTTTGTTAAGAATTGGAATTTTCCTCATTTAGAATTTTCGTGTTTTAGTTTTTAGAATAGTAAAATTCTTATATTTATGCACTAAAGCTTTTCCCAAAGCAAAATTTTGGCTTTTGCTGTCGATTTATTAGGTATTTCATCCTGCTTCAAAAGAGATAAAATTTTTATAGCAATACTTTTGATTTTGTGTCATATTTATATGCTACATTTAGCAGCTTCTTTTCTACTTTTCTTTAAAAATGTATGGAAATCTCCATTTGTATATAATCTTGATTCACCATTGGTGAATCATTGGTATTGGTTCACCATCAAACTAGTTTAACAGCGCAATTCAGTACTAAAACTGAATTTTTTTTTTTTTGATTTTTACCTTTAAAAAAAAGGAAAGAAAGTAAGGAATAGGAAAATATATATATTTCATTCATAGAAACATTATGACAAATATCAATACAGGTCATAACAACTTGATTCGAATATTTTAAGTGTTTTGCTTAAGAGTTTCAAGACACATCACATGGGGATTTCGATGGACTCAATTCATGACGGTCACATGATAAAGACAATCACGTGTTCTCCATTGAATTCAAAACTGGCATTAGATGTGTATTAGTTGTTCTACTTGAAAAATTAAGATACAATTTCATATTTGATTATTTCGTACAATATTTTCAAATATTAAGATTCTTCAAAAAAAATTCCAAAATTATTGTTAAAAAAATGCTTTTATTAAACGTGTACTGTTAAATTAAGTGTAATTTATTTGCTCAGTGGTACAACCCATGCGAGCCAAGGTCTACAGAGCCCATCTCAGTATACGTGACCATTGGGCGTGGAGGTGTGTATGTCCCGATCAGGTGGTCAGTCTAAAGCGAATCCCCCAGTGTTTAGTCCCCAAGAAAGCTTAGCACTCATTTATTGACCCATTGAAGGGATGAAAGGCTGACTCAAACTTGCCCATTCTGAGGATAGAACCCCGGACCTGGCGACCTGGACCTTAGCGATGCGCAACAACTCGTCCTCTGGGTCTGGCATGTTATTTACATGTGTACATTATTATTTTCTTACAAATACATCCCTTTTAAAAGAATATACCAAAAAACAAAAAAGGGAGACAGCGAAGCGTATGAACTGATTGGCTGGAAACCAGTGATTGGATTTATTATGTGACTATGACGTCAGATAAATTTACGAACTGACTGGCTAGAAACACGTGTTTGTAGTTATTATGTGACAATGGCGTCACATGAATTAAGCCCATTGTACTACAACCTTTAAAAATAATATTTTACTACTAATAAAATAATATTGTTTCCATTTCAAGATGGATTGCTAATGATTTTCCCCTTAATCGAATTTTACATAGAGAACATTAAATAAGCCGATTAAGTAAGGAGTATATGTCAATTTCCTAATACGCTTGCAAAATATAATTCTTCTGTCACCACCAAATTTGGTATAAATAAAGTTTCTTGACGAAAATATCTTGAATGAAAGCATCATTTATTTACTTGATCATTGGCAAGTAAGTTCTATTCCAATTTCTTATGCCATAACTTTTGTTTTAAAAGAAATTTCTCTACTATTTTTCATAATTTTTTTTTTAAATGCGAAATATACGGAAAGACAAAAATACGGAAATGCAAATGCGATTTCGGGAGAGAAAAAAATTTCTGTTGAATTTTTCCAGGATCGATATGACAGTGTTATGTGAAGTGATAAAAATATAATGTAAAGCATCTAAAACCGGCATTTTAAGTCACAGAAAAAACGATGCGACACCTTTATTTTTCAAGTAAATTCCCTCATCAAATATTCACAGTACGTCCTTTTTCAACATAGCACAAATACGGGCGCATGGTTCCGGGTTTTCTTCTCCACGACATTTTGCAGGTTTAAACCTGTAAAGCACCTCGCACAACACGGAAGCGAAGTAAAAAAAGAAATAAAATATATAAGACGATCACACATAGCACTGCATACACTTGTCCTTGAATAGTTAATAAAAAAAAGTGAGTGCTATCATAGTAAGGGCGGGGAGGATACCATTTATATCGTTAAAAAATCAAAGACTTCGGAAGTAAAAAAAGGTTAAGGAACGACCCCCGCTAAAAGGAAAACGTCTTTTTCTCTGCCCTATTTCTTATCAGCTAGGGCGCAACGACTTTTATGAGCTTTGGCCTTATCTATGTTCCGGGGCGTCGTCAAAATTACTCTTCCATTCCATTTTAACGGTCCAAAAAGGTAGCTGTAAAATATGTTAACGGCCGCATAGGGCACGATAAAAGTGTTAAGACTAGACTTTCAATATGATTATTTTTTTGAACTGGTAGAATGGCAACACCCAGTCGTTAAACAAATCTACTTATGAAAAAAAAGAATTACCTTTTTTTTTAATGCAAAGTAGAAAGCTATTTTTTGTGGTTAGTTTACTTTAAGTGACAAGACAGTTTTGCGCTAACGAGTTTTTACTGAAAACATACCGTGGTATATTTTTATACACGTTATTTTGAATATTGCTGTTAGTTAGAGAAGGCAAAAAATCAATCAACGCTTTGAGACATTTTGCATAAAAAATATTGTTATCACTCCCAAACAGACATTTTTTTCCCTCCAATATTTCTTTTAATGGTTAAACATTTTAGACCGAACATTTTCTACCGATAAAACACGAAACGCGTTTCAGAAAATATATTATTATTTTGCTTATTAAAATTCTTTTTATTTTTCACACTAAATTTGCACAAAATAATTCTGAAAGAATGGCAGAAAATTTAGTTGTGTTGTATCTTTTAAAATATACTGCTGAGCAACTTTGTTGACAAAATTATCAATAAACACAAAAACATATTCAATGACATTCAATGTAATTATATTAACACCGATTCATTTCTCCTTGCTACATATAGCTTGCGTAAGTATTCAAACAAATGTAAATTAGCAAAATTTTAGACTAAGCTCAAACACATGTATATGTCAAACTTCTGTAAAATAAAGGGGTTTTTTTAAAAAAAAATTTTGGCGAAGAAGGGGTGAAATTAATTTCAAAATATTTTCAAATTATTTCTACATTTAACGTTAGATTTAATATCTTATTAACCCCTTTCAGGCTGATGTTTTTCTGGATTATAGATCAAAGAATATCAATTTTTTTTAATGCTCTCCTAGAAAAGTAAGCAAAAGCATTCGAAACCATAAAAAGCGCATGTGAAATAATTCGGAATACCGATTGTGCAGTGTAAATTTTCACAATGCCCGAGCTTCACTCGGGATGAGCCAGGATGGTACGTTTCACTTGCTTGAGCTTAGCTCGGGAAAAGCCAGGAAGGGGCTAACAATATTTAGATTAATTTATTAATTTTGAAATGCTCTAATCATGTAGCAAGAGCTCGCTTTCACCTATAAAATGATCAAAATGATACAATAAATTATAAAAATGATATTTTATTACACAAATGATTAAATAAAAATCAAGATATTATTTAATAAATTAATTAATGTTTACATTCTTTTCATAATGTGCGCTTTGTTGGATGATACGTATCATTAAATCCTATGAATTTAAACTGCTTTTAATACAGCACGTAATAATATTTAAATTCGTGCATACATAATGCATACATAAGGGGTTTAGTAAATATGGCTTAAAACTATGTCTCTCCAATATGTAAGCTCATCCACATTATAGTATACTTTGCACTTAAATTATAAATAGTTTCCTTACGCTTAGTTTTACAATAAATTCCTGTATCTTTAATTATCATATAATTTGTTATACCTCAATTTACAAAAAAAAATGCTAAATTACTACGGTAATAATTTTAAACTTTATAAACATTTAAAGTATCCAACTAACATAAAAATTGTGAATTTTGCCAAAAATTGACAAATTTATTTTATGATTTTATTTTATAGGCCTTTTTATTAGCTTTATAAAAATGCCAAGTTCATTATTTTCGGTTCACTAGAACAAAAACTACACGTGTTTTAGTATAAAAGCAGCTGTCATTACTTTAAGCAAGATGTCATACTTTAAAATGCGTTTTACTCGAAATGTGTGTGTGTTTTTTTAAATGCTCAAACGGAGACAGCGATAGCTCAAAAGTTTTGAAAATAATTAATTGAAATTTTTTGTGTATGTTTTGTACAAGAGTAGAATCGTTTTAAATTTCAGATTTATCAATAACTGTTTTATTACAAAATTTACAGTCCATAATGTGAATATAATCGCTGTCTTTTTAGACAATTTCATATAATAACTAA
>BMAV01001491.1:108965-155643 GCA_019973955.1 Trichonephila inaurata madagascariensis | reverse complement strand
TTTTCCTTCCAAAAATAAAGGCAATAATTGTATTTAACTGGATTTTTTATATTTAAAACAACAAATTTTTAAAATACCAACATGTATACTAGCCCCAACTGGTGATTTACTGAAAAGCTAAAAATTAAGTTTTTACTAAAATTAGAATTTAAGCTTTCTGAAAATAGAAACAAAACCTATTTATTTTTTATCAAACTATATTTTTCAATGCATGCATCATTATTTACTTGAGTAACGTTTACAACACTTAAATAATATCGATTACATATCACTTTTCTTCCAAAAATTAACCCTTTTCAAAATGAATGCAAAATTAAGCTCACAGATTTCTAAAGAATATCATTAAAAAAACAACGTAAACTCCAGAATAAATACAAAACATTTCTAAAAAAAATTCGAGCTGCTCACTTTCTTATCAAAAGACTGAGAAGACTTACAAGATAACAGTAAACTTACAAAAAGAAATCCACTTAATATATTACAGGGACAGTTTAAATTTTTTATTAGCACATAATTATACTTGCTTTTTACAATATATTTTTTTTTCGTGTAATAAGTTCACTGCTTAAAAATTTAATCTGAAGAATAGTTTTATTAATAGCAAAATGTATTCAACACAGTGAGTATTTTTATTATCAGAGCATTAAAATCGTATTGTTACAGTACCGGAACCGTTGATTTAACTGCAGCATAAAACCTTTTTTTCCCATCAATCACTTTATAGTTTATTGAAGTTTGTGTGTGTATTATTCAATAAGGTCTTTCAATTATTAAAAGCAAAACATTCATCTTTAATCTCAATGCGATGATTAATTCTTTCATAGTTACACGAAAACAGAATCCGACCATAAAACCATAGTCCAATTAAATATTTATGAAAGCAAAGTAAATTAGTAGTATAGATAATTATATGATGCTCTTATTAATATAAGGCAGTTACTTCGTTTAAAATAATAATTTTTTTTTCTAATTACCCAACTTTATATAACAGAGCCATGCTTCATTTTCACAAATAATTCTCTCTCTCCTTTTGACAAAAAAACTCTAGACAAAAACTTAATAGAAAATTGTTCCTCTCAAAAAACTGATTAAAAATGGCTCCAAAACCTTTGAGCATCTGACGATTGTTAAATCTTTTAAAATTTAATTAACATCACTTACTCTCTAGGCAACTCAATTGTCATTTTATATCACTGGGCAACCTAAATTAAGCAATTAAAGCAACTCTTGATCAGAAAATTCTTCCGCTTCAGCATCAACGTTCATTATATCCCAAGGCGAGAAAATTAATTAAGGCTTTTGAAAATTCAAGTAGGAATTCTTTCAAATTATATGAATCTGAACACACTTCAAAAAAAAATAATAAGAGAAAATATGTTCTTAATATTTTAAACGTTTTAGCAGACTGAAAAAATTAACAACATTTTCATATTGAAAAAATACTTTCATTATATTATAAATTTATTTTAATGCATCGAAACATATTTTATGCGAATAATGAGAAGCATTTACAATGAAGCTCACTATTTCACGACTGTATTATGATTTACTATGTATAAAAAAGTTAATTTTTTAAAATTAAAAAACAAAAAAGGAGATTCTTTTGTCTATTGATCTATCAATATTTGTTATGAAGCACTCAATTATTTAAAAAAAATCTATTATTGTATAGCAAGTTTACCGCGATGAAATTACACAAAAATAACATCCTTTTTCGTCTAGTGTAGCTAAAAGATATACACTAATAAGCAAAACCGAAGGACGAGGGAAAAACAACCATGTATTGTAAAACTGAACTATCATTGAATGCTTATACTTACAGAAGTAGTGTTGCCACAAAATGTCGAAGATTTAATTTGGAGATAAGAAAAATATATGAATTTATAGTGGAATATGTACATGTTGACTCCAATAAATGGCTTCACAAATCATACCAAGATTGTCACAGGCACTTCAAATACATACATACATGTTAGTCACAGACGTGTTCATCCAGAAATTCAATACAATTCTCAACATCTCGACACATCATTCAAAAGTTGTTGAAAAAAGTCTTCACATCCTTTTTTCAGTGCATGAAAAACTTCGTATTGAAGGATCTCAAACACTTTCAATTGGCTTTAAAAAAAAAAAAAAATTCCAGTGGACGTGATAACTAGACGCTGCTAAGACACCTTGACCAACGCTTGTGTGATAACATGTCGCGTTGTCATCTAATTAACAGATTGTCACAGAAACAGCACGGAAAAGGCGAACATGATGCAGTAGGTCTTCATTAATGTATCGATTCGTGTCCAAACTCTCAACTAGTATCACATAGTGAATAGCATGTGGCCATTCACCGTTAAGTCGTCCCATATCATTATAATATGAGAACCATATGAGGGATTTTCGAGGATATTTTGGGCGAAATGCATTACCCTTCTCCAGCCAGATAGGTCGGGACTTACAGTCAGATTAAATAAATCGGATCTCATATGGGAAAATCCCATAAGCTAGCTAGTTTCAGTCCTATTTTAATACCATAGACACCATTGCAAAAGACAGTTGCACTGTTATCTTGTCAATTGCCCCCACTCAGTTAGTCTTTTAGCATATAATCCTGTTTGAGGAAGAATCTGAAAATAGTTTTTCGCAATATCTGAATAGTTCAAGTAGCTAAAGTTCATATGCCACTTGACCAGTTGTGGTGTGACAGATCCACTTCGTAGTCAGGTAAATATACCTGCCGTCCCCGGATATAGTACAAAAAAAAGATGACTTTCTACCTGCAATGGTTACACATTTCAAACGTCTTAAATGTTGCTTACAATCAACAGCTTGCGGATGATTCCGAATTCTGTGACACAATATATTGTTTGCCACTCTTCTTCTGGTTCTCCGATCATTCTTACACGCGTAAAATTGTCAAGCTGAGAATTTCCCATCTTTTTTCTCTTACATTAAAATTCATTTTAATGTCCGCAGGACATACTAAAAATTTACAACTTGCAGATTTCACAACTACCAACGATACCCGCATGTCATGTTAAGCTACAATCCCTTATCGGTGTTGTCATGTGAGCCAAGCACAAAAATTTGCATTCATACCATGTTTCTTAATACATCACGCAATCAAGTTAATATATTCGTGTTGTTTTTTGACTTTGTCGCTGCCATCAATGAAAATATGTAACATCCGTTCTTAGGTTTTGTATATTATTTCTACCATATGTATTATACAGTACGTCTTCCTGAAAATGTGAGATATGATACTGACATAATAATAAAATATGTGAATGCCGAAATAAAAAAATCTTACTTCAAAAGTTTTCTTTTTATAAAAAAAAGTTTAATTTGTTTTAAAAAGTTTTTATAATAAAGCCGGATGGAAATGACTTTTATACAACAGATAAATTATGATGATTTTTTTAAGCAAATAATATTTCAGAACAAGCAGATAAATATGATCCAAAGTACATATGACAGTATAAATCTTAGAAAAGTTACTATTGAGTATTCGAAATAAAAAAAAATGTGGTGTAAAAAATTTTGTACAATGTAAAATTTTTAATATATTCTGCGAATCATTTCATTAATTTCACTGAGTATTATATATATCGTGGGATATGTAAACTTTAGACTTGAAGAAAATACTTCACATATTAAATTTCTTTTCATTCAAAGAAAAAACAAATAAATATCTAAATAATATTTTTGATAATTAATGGGGGGAAAAAAAACGGGGTTTTTTTTTTACTTCATATTTCACAAAGTGAAGTAAGTATACATACCTGACTGATCAAGTGTTTGTCAATTTTACTTAACCAATCGTAACAGTATAACTTAGCAAAAAAATCTATACTAAGCATCACAAGACGTCATTCGCTATGATCCTGTAGAAACAGCTCCAAAAATATTTCATTAAAAAAAAAACCTCGTCAACCTCTAACATTCCATTTGGAATTTAAACAAAGCAGGTTGCAACTGAAACAATGCTATCTTCTATTTTCGCCACTTGAAATTTAGGGTTTTGTTTTGAATTGCAGGTTAAAAGAAGAAGACGGCGTGATGTCCCCCTTGCCTTCGAGCCTCTAACCAAACCGGAAAAGTATTTTTGTCTCGAAGAGACTCGAGAAAGAAAAAAAAAGCCTGCATTCCCTCAGAGGAGTCTCCCAAACGGCCTCCATGTTCCTCCACAGAGCTATGAGGTAATGTATACATATCACCCTATATCTCAGACCTTACTTATGGGGCTCATGACTAAGATTGTGCCCACTCGTCAGCATATGTGCAGTGTGTGAACTTACTAAAATTTTACTTCAATCAAAAACAAATTTTACGAGAAAATTCAAAATAAATTTTAAATGTTTGATGTTCTTTAAATATATAGAGTATAGAATCTTTAAAGTTTAAGGTATTTATGTCAATTCATGCAAACGAATTATTGTGAAATAGGTACAGTAAGACCCCGCTTAACGCGGGGTATACGTTCCATCAAAGTAGAGCGTAATATGAAACAGCGTTAAACGAGGTTATCTCATCATATAAATAATAGAATTAGGGGAAGATGGGTAGAAAATTGGTCTGGTATTTTACCATTAAATTTATTAATTATGTTTTTTATAACAATAGAGCATAATTTATTTCTTACAAATATAGAAACATAATAAATGAATATACATTTAAAAATAAATAAAATTCTAAATCAGTATGTTTACATTTTCAATTAAAAGTTCTTCTTGCTTTTTCCATCATAATATATTGGCTTAGGGGCATATTGCTTTCAATTTCGCCGTCAATCCATATAAAAATCGTTTTTTCATTTCCTCTATTGTATTTTTTCTAGAACGGGTAATTCCAGTTGCAGAGATTGTCGTAGTTGCAGTAGCCGATGACAGCAGCATTTTTTTCTTATTCTTAAGAATGGTCCTTATTGTTGAAGCTGCCAAATTCAATGCAGCACCAAATTGAATTTTCACCAGTATCTAATCTTCTAATCACTTGCATTTTAGTTTCTAGAGAAATGCTTTTTCTTGTGTTGCTTTATTTTCGTGTTTTTTATTATCACCCATGATTAAAAACTAAAAATCATAATATTTGTCGCTATGGCAATCGTTATATTATATTAATTTATACTTACAATAACGTCAACAAATGTTTGAAATGATAAAAATATGTTCGTAAAACACCGCAGGAAAGAAGAAACACACATAAACTGCTTCGGATATCGGGGAGCCTAACGCAACGTGCAATATTTCGGGGAATCCCACAATTTAAATAAAAGAGCGTTAAGCAGGGTCTTACTGTAATTTAACTTGTGGATATAATTCATTCAATAATTATTTCCACAAGTTAATTTTTCTTAATCCAATTCCTCCTTTCAAATTCTGATCATGTAACTGGAATGAATGAGGTACATTTTTTCATGATTTATTAGCAGAGCTAAGAGTAATGCATATAAAAGACAATGTTAGAGTAATTATTTCTAATATATGTCGTAAAAATAGTGTAAAATTGCAGTTTTTATAGCATAGCAACAAATAGCAAAACAATCCAACTACAGCACACAATTACACCATTCCGATTATCACGTTACTCAATTTCTTTAACAATGTTTGCTTTTAAAAATAGAGTTGTGAGATCAGAACTTGCAGTAAACACATTATCCTATACTAGAGTATCCTTTCACTCAGAAGGTATACCATGTTTTTATACAATTTGGGTTAACAAATTGTCAAATTTTTTTGAACCAAAGAACTTCTAACCTCTAACCTTTGAAGTCTTCAGTAAAGTGCTGCCATCTATTGAATTGAGCGCACATTAACTTTTCCCAAGAATCAGTCCGGTTTGACAAAGAAATGAAGCCAAAATAAACGTCTCCCGATATATATTCGGGTAAAACAATACGATGCACTCAAAAAAACTACCCCGAGTAGTACTCGGACATGACATTTTCGAACACCAGTGCTGTGGAAGAGATTGTCTCGGGCATGACAGTTAAAAGGTTAATAAAGACCACATTTAATGCTTACTTTAAAAATTCGTCATTATTATAGAGTTTGATCAATTCTGTTGCCACCAAAATGTAACAAAAAGTTTGAAAAGCACTAATTCCCTGAGAGAAATACTTCCAAAATTTTTAAATATGTTTATATCATTGGTAGAAAAGATGGCAATAATTTTCAGCATAGTAAATATATATATATTTTTTTTTAAAAAAAAAAGGAGAGAGTTCGATATGTTTAGGGCAATTCCATACAATACTAAGATCAAGTGAAAAATTCACAATACAATAATAAGAGAAATTAATTATACTCTCACTTTATCTTTAATTTTGCATTTCTGTATCTTGATTAAATAATATATAAACTGACACTTACTTATATATAATTTTAACGATAATCAGAACTGAAACTAAAAATTAAAAAAACGGCATTCTTGTTCTCATAATGCTAAACAAAAAAAAAAACTGTTAAATTATTTAATAAGACGTTATAATAATACATTCTTTAAGATCCATGAACTGATTAGAATCATTACAAAATCAACGTCGCGTTCTACGAGAGAGTAACTATATAAAATGAAGTATTTCAATTTCTTGTGTAGTACCTCAGACACACTAACATTCAGAATAGTTTTCTGAAATACCACTCGGACGATTATTTCGTCATGCGTTAGATGAGGTAAATTTATAGTTCAATAAAAATTCCATACATTGTCTCCTGTTTGCCGCAATGCACCTCATTGTATAATAAGACGGCGAATTCAAGATTGGTGTCATACATCTTGTCTTGCCATAGTTTATAAGCCAGCAGAGCACAACTAATATTCGATAGGGTTGGCTGACTTGATATATCCCATAAGAACTGAAATGCACAATGACTAAACCAGATATTTACCAATGTACAAAATAGTTAGGGTTTTGGAAATGTATTGTTCATTACACATATGATAAATCCATTTCTACATTTTTGCAGTGGTTTATTTTCTGTAAGTATCTTTAGTACTGAATCAGTTGTGTTTTCCATATTTCATATAAAGTTATTCTATTCCCAAGAAATTAATTCTGCTCATAAACTTCTATTTGCCCAATGGAAAACTTAAAGAATTTTTAATGCTACACAAATGTAAAGAAATTCCTTGCTTTAGATTTCTTATCTCTTAATATTAATTTTTGGGGGAAGAAATTTATCGTAATGCGAAATATTATTTACAGCCAGAAAGAAACCTTTGAATTTCAAAACCAAAGAAAAATGTTCATGAAATAAAAAAAATCCAATTTTTTATATCCATTTTGAATTTTTTATATTACAAATCAATTACGAAAGAATAATTAATCGACATAAAGTTAGATATTTTTACTTAGAAAAACAATAATAGATCAAGAAATTATAAATTTTACTTAAATTCAATGCAATTTCGCTATATATATATATATATATAATTTGGATTATAAATAACCACATTACTAGAAAACAAAACATGTTTTTTTTTCTCAAAAAGACACATAAAAGCTTTAAATTGAATACGTGAAATTTCCCAGAAGAATTGAGTAAGAAAAAAAATCTTAATTAGAAATTATATATTCCGAATTTATTTTTTTTTCTTTTATAGGATTTAAATTTATAATAGAATCAAAAATTTAAATTCTATTAAGGAAAAAAAATTCAGAAAGAAAAATACGCAAGTTACCACATTTTTAAAATTACACAAATAGATTCAAATAATATTCATTAAATTGGACAATGGCACGAAATACGTTGGTAAAATTGCCTTTCAAAATCAAAAGGTAGACTTTTTTATTTACTTTGATATATATATATATATTTAAATGAATAAAATAAATTGCTTTTCTTTGCTTTCATAACATTAGTAGTTAATTGAAAACTCATTACAATCAATGAAACATGTAGTTTATACACATACAATTTCCCCCTAAAAAGAATACATATTTTTAAAAAAATAATTTTCAAATTTTATTTTTAGAATCGCAAGTAGACATAAATTTTCTAAGAAAAATGATTAAAAGACCTTTTAAATTATCAATTCAGTTACCTTTTAAGAGTAAGATTTTCCTACTTTTTGTACTCCCGGTAACGACACGAGGCTAAAATAATCAATGCTTGAAAAATTTTGACATAAAATCTATAATTTCAAAAGCATTAACTGATATTTAAGAACAAATTGTAGCTAATGTCAAATTTGAAACTCTGACTACAATTGTAACAGGTTTAACCCTTTATCTACCGCATTATGATTTACTGCAGTTTTTTTTTTCATGCACTATTTTTTTTAGTCACTACATTAAAAATTAAGGGATATACATAAACAAAATGCTTAACTTTGTGAAATTTAATCTGTTAGAGCTAATTAATTAATTAAAGATATTCAACTGTAAAATTAATTATATACACTGTTCACTTAAAATAAATACTCAGATCGTTTTCTGAGGTCACCATTAGCTTACAAAAAGAAGAAGACACTTAAATTTTGACATAAACTATTTTTTCGGAACAAAAATGATTATCTTCGCAATCCGCTTAAAACTCAATTTCTGCTATAAAATTATTCGCCTTCACCGCTAAAATACTCATCATAGAACCCGTGCTGCCATATATCTTGGAAGAGGGGATTTGAAAGAATATTCCTGCTAAGTATCGTAAGAATATTCATAAAAATGGTTATTCTATGTAATTTTAAAGTGAGTGGCACTTGTAAGTACCGTCGGAGATAAAGGGTTAATGCCAGTAAAAATTCGTATAGAAAACAATGCAGTCGAAAGGCAACTTTGCTAATTGTGCCGAAGGAGTATTTACTTTCATTTTTGGAGAATTGAATGAATACAACTTACTATAAAATGTTCCCTAGTCCAAACAATTAGTAATAGGTGGAATGTTAGTTTAGTTAGATTAATGTAATATCTAAATTTTGGAAGAAAGTATGAAGCACTACAGTTACTTCTACTTGTAAGACTACTACAATTACTTCATGTTTACCAAATAAAAACTGTTTGATGAGACAAGCTAAAATAACAATGGCAAGACCTTTTTGCGAGGAAGACTAATAACTCTTCAAATTTTAACTCAGAAGAGAACACGGAAACTGGAAAAGAAGTCTTTAACGTTGGACGAAAAATTAGAAAATGCGATCCACTCAGAGACAATGGTCCTATGTTTTCAACTAGAAGGAGTGCTAGCTTCGATAAAAGACAGTGAAACAAGAAATGCAATTATTTGACTAAACAGAAAAAATCGATCGTCAAATATTATAAAATTGAGTGAGGATTTGAAGGGGAAAAAAAGTCATTCAACACAGCAGCTGAATCTGAGAGAGCCTTTTCTGCTGCGGATGTTCATAAAACAAAGAACTAGGCTGAGCGATTACAGCATGAATTGTTTAGGTTTTCTAAAAATTATGGGTCTTCAACCTTTAATGCTCGAAGGCCATATCCATAAATCCACTATGATCCGCGGGCCACATCAATAAATTTATAATTATCCACTGGCAACACGACAGTCAAAAAAATAATGTAGTCAGAAAATTTAAATAAGAAAGGGAAGTTTGTTTTACAAGACTTGTAACTGATTCTAAGGGAAGAGATGGTGTTACAGATTTGTATATATACGTGAATATATATCGGTTTCAAAAAGATTAAATGGAAGTCGAATTCAAGTACTTTGCGTGTTAAAGATAATCCAACTTTTTTTTTTTCTGAAAACTTTATGCATAGTCAGACTTTTTTATATTTAAAATTATTTAAGATACAATGAGATTTTTGAAAAATTCGTCCTTTTAAGAAAATTTTATTTCAAATGGATATGAAGCATATCAATAAAATGTTTTAAATATTAAGAGTAACAGAAAAAAATGGCGTTTTTTACGACAAAAAGCAGACAAGGCAACTTTTACTGAAAATACCACAGATTAAAATGAAAGGCCACTAAAATGCCTTCAGCGGGCCACGGGTTGAAGACCCCTACCTATAATCATACTTTAAAAGTGAATAATCAACGTATTTTGTGTATTTTTAGCTCAATATATAAATGAAGATAATTTTTGGAATTTATGTATAAAAAATCTTTTTTTTTTAGATTTTTGAAATTTTTATGCATTCCTGGGAATATCTATTACGTTCTCGAGATTTTCCGGAGATTTTCGGGAAGGGAAAAAGATCTGGAATCAAAAACCCTAGAAAACAGTAGTCACTTTAGTAATTTTCTCATAACAATTGATTTTCTTTTTCAAAGAAAATAGGAGTTTGAAATTATTGTATTGAAGTGACAATAAATTATAGGTTAAAAAACTTTTTAAAAAACCCTTTTATAGGGGATCAAACTAAGTTGTAACGTAATCTTTTAGTTGCAAAATCTGAAATTAGTCACCAAATCTGGAAATAGTATCTGAAATTAGTCGCCAGTAGCAGGATTGGTATCTAAAAATGGGAAATCGTTAATCCTGATTATCCTGATCAAGAGAAAATAACAAAATTATTGTATTGTCATCGGTCCTAGACAAATGTGCAAAGTTTCGAATCAATCTGACCTTTTAAAGTGGGTAAAAATTGAGTTCAAAGATTACCTTTACATACAAGGGAAACTTATAAAAAGGTGTTAAAAATAGGATCAACGAAACATTCATAGGTAATCAACAAACACGATCTGATTTTAAAAAAAACAGAACAGCTTAATAAAATGTATAAAGAACAAAATGAAAATTATATTAAATTATGTACATCTGATTAAAAAATATATATATATAAACGATGATCGGTAAGATTTTTTAAATAAAAATATAAAACCAAACAAATGTTAATATATTGTTCAACGAAAACATATTTCTTAAATCAAAACGTATTATATATATATATATATATATATATATATATATATAATGGGAAGGGCTCCTGATTATTTATTTAAGCTAAGAGATTTTAAAACAATATCATCTAATTTATTAATATGTTTGTACATTTAAATACCAGAAATTTTATCAGAAAGTCGTGATTCAGCACAAGAACAATCAAACTATAATTGTTGCCAACATTTAAAGTGTAATATAAAGCTATATCCATTGTCATTATAAATATTCAAAATATACTGTATACAAATATAGAGTCAATAGACTATTAAGTTAATAAAGTAAACAGGCATTTTACATTTTTTAAAGATTATTCAGAGTTATGCAACTTTAAGTATACAATGTTTTTCCACTGAAGATTTTTTTTCCATTTCTCGAGAATGGATTAACCACATAATATTAATGCATGCACGTATTTCTATAAATGACCACTTCTTGTGGTGATTTCCATTACGAAAATTCAATTTAATAGGCAAAAATTTTTTTTTGTCATTCTCTCATCTAATTCTGATGCAATATTATTTTTAATGGGCTACTCTGCAGAAAAGTTAAAGAGGCGTGGAACGTAAATGAAGTAGTAATGCTACGAGATTAAAAGTAGTAACAGTTTTCAATTTAAAAACTTAATATCTCTGCTTCTAAATATCTTAGTACGGCTAAAAATAGCCTATATCGATACATTTTTTTAGTTTCTTATATATAGTGATGCTTAGAAATATATACGAAACTAAAACGTTTGACGATTTAAATCATCTAAAGTACCAGGAATAATCTTTGACGAGGAAAGACTAAGAAAATGTTACGTCTTTTAAAAATCTCCCCCCCCCCCCCCAATGGGCTGCATATTAGCCACTATGCCTTTGCAGGCACGGCCCAATGGGACAGCCATTTCAGTGGTGGCACCATCTAGTGGCAGCTCTCGCCACCAAATTTGGAGGCTTGAATTAATTTTAATTCAAGCTCTCGTCGACTACTAAATATTGAAGTGATTTATTTTTTTCAGAGAAAACAAGAACCGAATTGATACTCAAGTGATCTTTTACGTACCACATAATCATATGACATGCGAGCCTACGATTTTCGCATCCAGAAAATCTGTCGACTCCAGCCGGGTCCAACCGGCAACCTTGAGCTTAAGAAGCGGGCACGCTACTTCGAAAGTCTTAAGATCCCATTTCCTCTGAAGCTTATGAAAGTCATTTATAATTTCGGCCAATTCTTAAAATAATTACTAGAAATTATTGCTGATAAAGTATATCTTTTGCAAATCACAAAATTGAGTAAAACTAGTTATGCCATCTAATAAGATGGCATAGTATTTTATACAAATTTATTTCTCATTACATAGTCAATACACTTTAATTTATTAAATATTTTATTTATTTAATAACACAAATGAAGACAAAAATACTTTTTAAAAATTCTATTAACTATCTTATGCTGATCAGATAACTAGCATGAATATTTTATTTTGGATACTTTTATAGATATAAATTCCTCGTATACTAACATTCATACAAGTTATATCACTTGAAGGCGCTTAATGCACAACACACACTGTTGACCATTAAAGATGCAACGCCAGGAAGGAAAGCAACTCACAAAACTTTACTTATTATATATATACAATATAGTAGGGAGAAAACATGATTAATTTTTAAAGCAATTTAAGGTTTTAGAGGGTCCGAAATTAGAACATACAGCGGTCGGCTCCAGCAGCTAAAACGGTATGAAATGCCTCTCCGACCTGCGTCGCTCGATTGCGCTAAAATGTTAATCATTTGTATATCTATGCATATTCCTCCTTTCATACGAATTTCACGTTTATCCTTCTTCTCTAAGGTGTTGCAATTTTGATGCCAGCAGTGTGATATTATATTTAACTTCCAGATGATAACAAATATTTTATGTCTTAAGCTGCATTCACACCTAGGCTGTCAGCGACGAGCGTCGAGCGTTGAGCGTCGAGCCAATCAGAGACTTCATATCGCCCAAGATGAAGTCTCTGATTGGCTAGACGCTTCAAGCTCGACGCTGACTGCCTTGGTGTGAATGCGGCTTTAATCACAAACCCTTAAACAATATTTTTAAATTTCCTAGATACACATTGAAAAACTGTTATAATTGAATAAATCTATCATTCATGGACGCATTTTCTCGTTTCAGGTATTACAGGCTGTGGATCTACTCGTGCAACCTGGTTTTGCTCGTGAGTGTCGTCGCATTCGTTTCGCTGGCCGCGTGGATCGTGTCCGATTTTCGCATGTCGCTCTTTCCCTCCATCGACCTTCGCCATCCGAGTCTGCTGTACGCTTACCTCGCCTTGTCTTTACAGGGAGGCATCCTCCAGGCTATAGGATGCATTGGGGCCATCCGCATGAACGAAAGGCTCCTCAACGTCTACTGGACCCTCATGTTGTTGCTTCTTTTCGGTGACGTCGTGCTCGGAGTGGTGTGGCTCTTCCGATTCCACTACCTGTCCGGCCACCTCAAGGAAGAACTCAGAACCCGATTGGGTGAACAATATGGCATCGATCCCGAGTTCCAGATGCTGTGGGATAGGCTCCAGAATGAGCAGGGCTGCTGCGGAGTGGATGGTCCAAAAGACTTCGGTAGCAGCGAGTGGCTAAAAAAGGAGAGGCAGGACTTTCCCCAGCACAGACAGTTGGTCCCTCGTAGTTGCTGCAAATTGAGACCTTCCCTGAGAGAGCCCGAACCCCTTAACATAACATGCGTCGAGACGGATAGAAATCCGTCACTCATCCACCTTCCTGGCTGCTATGAGGCGGTCCACAGGTGGTTGCAACATGCCGCCGATGTGTTGTGCGTACTCGGCTTCTGCGTCATCGCATTCCTCAAACTCTGCTTCCTCGGTATACTCCGTTACGAGATACGGGAGATGATCCAGAAGATCAAAGTGCTGCGAGACATGAGCGAATCCCCCGGACTTATGGACCCTACGGGACCGGCCAGCTTGCTGCCAGGTCCAGCCATGGCCGCCAAGTTGCGAAGGCAGAGGAGTAGCACCGAACAGAAACCCCCTCCCAATGGGAACAATAACGAGGCTGAGCCTTCTTCTTCACCTACGAAGAAGAACTCCAGCCCCGAGTGAGAGTTACTCTTCCGATTGAGTACCTAACAAAGTATATATATTATAAAAAAAAGTGACTTGGGTCGGCAGAGGCCTCCGGTGGGCCATTTTTCATCCAGTCATTTAAAAAGAAACATTAGAGAGAGGGAGACTACACAGTTACAAACCTAAACTCGCATTAATGTACATATATGACACGTAAACACAAATACACACGAGCACAACAAAAGACCTACATAAACAGAGGTGCAATTTATTGAATTCAGCGAGAGAGAGAGATTGCATAACTATTGAATTTTCTATTTTTTAACGCTCTTTTTTACTTCTCGAAAAAAGATTTTCTAAGATCTCCGTCAATATATAAGGGAAAAAAGCCAATGAATTCGTCGAAGCCAATAACATTCCAATAAGGAGCTTTAAATACACCTTTTTATTTTATTTTTGGAAAAAAAAATTGTTCTTGCAATTTATAATCCAAACTCGAATGTGGTTGGAATCATACTTCATAAGCTAAGGTATCTTTTGCATGAAATATTCTTAACCTAATCAGCGGTATAAAAAAAGGTCTTGTAGACCCAATTTATCCGCTTGCAACTTTAGTTTTAATTTTGTTTCTTTCAATGCACGAATTACAAGAGCTCATGGATCTTTTTCGAAAAGACCAAAGTTTCTATTGCACCTCTATTCGCTCAAAGCTATTAACTTGGATGATTCAATAAATCGCATCGCCCTCCGGTAGGCTTTGTACACTCGGAAACACATCTATCTCTACCTATCTATCTATATATAGGAGCTTTATCCAGCGGTGATCCAAAGGACGGCTTTCGAGAAGATATTTCTATATATCCACATTCTCTTTCTCCATTTTCGTCTTAGACACTTTCTACAAACGCATAGAGTCAGATATTTTCTTTAGAGAGCTTTTCGTACAAAGGGAAAAGGAAAAAAAAGTAGAAGTCATTCTCATATCACATGGGTTTAATGGGCAATTTATTTTTTTCTCTCTTATGTATGGAACATTAACACAAACAAGACATTATAATACTAAATAATCAGATATTGCTGTATACAAGATATCAATACGTCTAACGAAACACTTGTTTAAGAGACGTATGCACACAACTCTCTAGTTAATTCGTTAAAAAAATTCATCCGAATTCTCGAAAGAGAATCATGATAAACGATAAAAATGAGAAGAAAAAAAATATTTTCTCGAAACCTTGCGGTGGAAATATCAGACACAAAAATTATCAATAGATTTAGTCAATCAAATACAACTATATATATATGTGTAAAGAGAAATATTAGAATATACTTGAAAAATTAAGTAAAAATAATTTTACCAAGTGCCTCAATATTTATCGGCGTGCTATGTGATTAAAAAATATTTGAATATTTTGAATTCTCACATATCAAAAATTCCGAATTCTGTTCTTTAGTTAATATCGAAATTCTTAAACAGTTATGAGGACATTTCCAAAGGTATTACCTTATTGTCGCCAAATCGTACAAGGTTACTACCAAACCAAATGACCATATGAAACATATCATGGTCAGTTTTTGAGTCTGTTTAAGACTCCTAGAGCAGAAATTATCATAGGAAAAAAAAGATCTACGTAGTAAATCTAGTATATAAAAAGAGTTAACTTCATTTGCTAATTTAAAACAATATACGCATATGTTAAATATAATCATTTTTAAAACAGTAAAAAAAAAAACTTAAACGAAATAATAAACGAAATGGTCAGGACATATAGAATAGTTTCATCAGCACAGTATGTAAAAAAAAAATTATGATGTGTGAATCATGATGACGTACATACACAATTAGAATTTAAAAAAAAGTCACTACAACAAATATTAGTTTTAAAATCCAACAAACAATGAATTTAGCTTTCCAGTATCCTCACTACATATTTCTTTTAAAGATATATTAATCAAACAAAATGATCTAATTTTTTTTCTTCTAAAAGGTCAATGGTACCAATCC
The DNA here is from genome assembly GCA_019973955.1 of Trichonephila inaurata madagascariensis. Taxonomy (NCBI): domain Eukaryota; kingdom Metazoa; phylum Arthropoda; class Arachnida; order Araneae; family Nephilidae; genus Trichonephila; species Trichonephila inaurata. The sequence goes on along the minus strand of BMAV01001491.1, from coordinate 139,723 downwards.
TAGCAGATGAGCTAAAACAACAATAGCCCAAAATCGAAGGCACACATATCAGACGAGTTAATACAAATAATACTCATCTTTCGGGTGCTGATTAGCAGTCTCTCTTAACTTCAGAAAAAAAAATACTCGTCTCATCACGGGCACGTTCGGAAAGTTCATGAATTCATGAAATTCCAGACTTTATTCGCCACATTAGTAGACATTATTACAACATCGATAGTTCCAGAACTTTCCACGACTCGTTTCAGCAGATATTTATAAAAACCACTCGTTTTTTTTTTTAAAAAAAAAACATAAATATTCTTTTTGAGAGATATAGATAAAATAATTTCGACTTAGTCTCTTCATTTCTACTATTTCACATTACTTCTGTAAAAAAAAACACTTTTAAGATTTTAGAACATGCAAATTTCTTGTGTGAGAAGTCTAAGAGATTTCACATAAAATTCAACTTCAGAATTATACACTCACCATTTTCTCTTTATGTTAACTAAAGAATTTCCATATTAGGAGAATAAAGTTAAATTATTCTATACTTTAAATGCAGATAACCACCGAATACTGAAACTACAAGACGTAGAAAAATTGCGTACATTTGCAATTTGCTCTGATTCAGTGAATTTTTCTGTTAAGTTCTCTAGGTATAAATGCGCCATTTTCAGTTAAATATAAAATTTTTCTGAGCTCTAAGTTTTTTTTATTTACACTTAAAGTTCAAGCGAGGAACAATAAAATATATTTATTCTAACACATTCTAAAAGAGTTATTTTATTCATTGGCCCTTCTCATTTATAAAAAAAAATTGGTAAAGGTATAATTTTTGTCGCATTCATTGCTTTGATAGTAAAAAGATAAATAAATATCTGCATATATTTGAAAACAGAGGCAAACACACACGCCACAACTAACAGCTTCGTAGCAAAACGTCAAAGTACGAACAAGGGCACAAAAGGCAAAATGATCAATAAGATCAACAAGCCCTAAAAACTTTTTTTTTCGAGTATTACATATTCTAGAGAAATACGTTATATGCATATGCTAATTACTATATAGAGCCTATGTAAATATATAGAAAATTTAAAAGTCTATAGAGAGAATGTGCAGAATGTGCTGCGGCATGCCATGTTGCATTTTTGTGGCCTTTACAGCAATGGACTGTACATGTTATATAAAAGTGACATGGTTTATCGTTCGATGAACATATATTAATACTCCATACATACAAGAAATGTTGGGGACTCGTTCTCGACTTTTATTATTATTATTATTATTATTATTATTTTCTCAAGAAGATTCGTCTATCGTATCACCATCTCATTTCAATGGTTATTGTAATATATTATCAAAGACGTAACTGCGCAACAGCAGCGCTGTTACTGGAAAAATTGGCTTTGGCGCCGTCACATGAAATGTCTACACAGTACGAGATGGTATTTTGGCAAAAATCTAATTCGAAAAACTGTAGATGATACGTGAATGGTTGTTGTTCCAAGATAGAAGAAGTTAGACACAGAGAATGTAGTTTTATAATTTCAAGAATATTTTGGCTGGTTCTCTCGAGAGCGATCTTGCAACCCGACCGAACCCGAAAGGTGGCCTTTCGACTAGCATTCCAGACTCCCCCCCCAACAAAAAGAGCTTGAGAAGAGAGTGGTGCCGCGGAAATATATGAAAGAAATGTGTAAACATTTAAATTTAAAATTATGAAAATAAAGTGAATCGCACAATTCGTGCTAAAACTTAATAAAGTTGTCTATACCATTATTATGTGTGCACTGCATTCTTCAACTTCATATACACCATAGGTTCTCAACGTGAGCGTTTGAAGCTTTCAGGGGGGCAGTAGAAAACCCAGAGAAAATTAGGGGGCGTTGAGAGAACACAGAGGGGCTTCGGTAGATTAACCAAGTATAGATTAAAAAAGACTAAAAGCAACACGCTGATTAACTTAAGTAAAAGTAAACTTTAAATACTGGTTACCTTATGTTGATTCTATGTATTTAAATCATTTCTATCGCGTGTATGAAAATTCACACATTTCGGTAGTTCAGGAAGTCGATGAAAAACTTTAAGATTACATTACATTGAGACCTACATTAAATTGAATTATATAGTAAATTTTAATTTCTATAGTGTACGTGTTGTCTTTGTCTGTGACCGTAGAAAAAATGTTTCATCCACTGCATATCATTACGTATATTATCCAAGAAATATAATTAAATACGTTAACCAGGAATTAACGTCTGATTCTTTAAAGGCTGAAATTGTCAATTTTCTTTCTTATTTTGAAACCAATAATTTATTGTGAATTACTTCATATCATCAAAACGTTCTTTTACAAGTGTCTTTATAACAGGTATATCAACTAAAACTTTTTTATTCCATTCTTTTAAATAAAGAAGAAATTCAATAGCGTTTCAATTTCAACAATATCCTATCTAAAACTAAAATACATAATATTACACATTTAAATATATTTGTGGCAATAGATATTTCAGAAAATAAAATAAATAAAATAAAGCAAATAAAAAAATTGGGGGATTAGAAAAAAAATTAAAATATATTCTATTGGTAAAATAGAATATTTTTTTAAAAATTTAATTCTTGTTTTCTCCATGTATTTTGTACATTATTATTTCTCCAGAGTGGCAGGGGGTGGTATCGAAATATTCACTAGAAAAGGGGGAGCCAGTTCAAAAAAGATTGGGAACCTATGATATACACCCTACTCATCACGCATTGGAGATGCATCTAGCCAAAAGCAATGAGCTACATTCATGGCGGCCACATGACAAATGCAGTAATGTGTTCTCCATTGAAGTAAAAATTGGAAATAAACTTGGCTTGTTGTTCCACTAATAAAATTTAGGTAAAATTTCAAATTTGATAATTAGGTAAAGATGTTCCAAGTATTAAAATTCATCAAAATTTTTAAAAAAATAACTATGTGCGTAGTTTTTGTTGACAAATATATACTTAAAAAAATTGGAACCAGAAAAGCACATAAACTTTATGAACTGATAGGCTAGAAACAAGTGACTGCATTTATCATGGGACTATAACGTACGTCACATGAATTTAGCCCAATATAAAATACTTAAATGAATACATAAACATTCCGGTAAACTACATAGCTAACATTAATTCTTTATTTATTATTTAGTTTTATATCAATTTATAGTATTAAAATTGTGCAGTTATTTAATGAATAACAAATTTTAGTTTTCTGTGATTCAAAATTGTTATCAAAATTTCTTTATAAAAACAATGGTACTATTTAAATCCATATATATATATTAATATTATCTAGATTTAAAAACCTTAATCTTTTAAAAAGTTGTTTGAAATACAGTTTAAAAATTGAAATCCGTTTTAAAAGTGATAGAATAATGCAACAGTATATATCGAAAAAAGTTACCAAAAAAAAAAAGATAATTCTAAGATACTTTACTTTATTATATAAAATACTATATACTATACTACATACTCTATAGAATTTTACAGATATTTTATATTTATATAAGCAACAAAGCAAATAAAAATCAGTTTTGCAAACGATATCATTAAAACGATTATAAATTACAGATACATAATATTTGCAGCATACATTTAAGTTTTTCCATATCATATAATACGATCACAATATTAGTTACTCCTTAAATTTTACAACTATACTTTAGTGGCTATTAAAAGGCATCTTCACAATCTTTTTGTTTTTAATTTTTGAAGTTAATTAAGGAAGCTTTACTTCCTGTTTATAATGAAGAATTTTTTACTATATTCTCTTTCTTCGGAAACTATTATATAATACAAGCAAGTTATAAAATCTATACTTAGCGTGTGTAGGCTTGAGCATTTATTTTAAAAAAACACGAGGGGACCAAAAATGTTCTAGTTATATATATATATAACGTCACCTCATTCACTGTATTCTTTTTTTTATAAAGAGTTTTTTTTTTTTTAAAGCAATTTTTCCCCTAGACTAAAAATTGAAATACGGCATTGTTTCCTTTTTCACCACATCAATCATCACAATCGACTTGTAGTTTTTACCGAAGTTCACCAACATGATTAATAATAGAATATGCAGCGTTTATAAAGCAAGGTTTTTAGCAGAAATATTTTTAAAGTGGAATGTATCATCTTGTTTCTTAGACAAAAAAATAATTTTAAAGGAATTTTTTGCAAAGAAATAATAAACTAGTTTTGCTACAGTATAGTCAAGCCCAGAATGAGAGCAATGTTATAATATTACTTTAAATTATGGATTAAAAAAATAATTATGATACAATTTTCAAATTTAAAAATCGTAACTTTTAATTATATGTATACTGGCATATAATCTTGTATTTCATTTTTTTAATATTTTAAATATATGTTTATCATTATCAACATTATGCAATATTAATTGCATAAAAACGTTAATGTAATATAAGAAAACTTTTTAATCAAATTATTCTTATATTTGAGAGAGAGAGAGAGAGATAATGCTTTTTAGTTAATATCATAAATTTCACGAATCAATTTGATAACTAGAAAAATGGAATACTTTTTTTAAAAATAAAAAAACACAGGATACATTACAAAACTAAAACACAGAAAATTTTATTGAATTCATTTTCTTAAACATAAATTTTTAAAACTGAAATTTAAAAAAAATTGGGTGATATAAAACCGATAGAAAAATAAAAAATTTGAATTTAAAAACTTTCAGAAATTTAAAACCAAAACTTTAATTATTTATAAATAGTTTTCACAAAACCAAAATTTCTCCCTAAATTAAAACATTAAGCAACAATAAACTACGAAGTCAATAAAATTTCAATATTTTTTTTTTCACTAAATGAAAAATTCGGCATTCTTTATAGCAATTTTACATGGTTGCGGCTGAATCAGAAAAATATATAGTTTAACTAATATAGCAGCACGTTTCAACAGCGATATCATATAGTATCTTGTTACTGAAAATGACAATCAAGATTTTTTTTACTTATCCTAGTGTTAAACAAAGGACATGTTTATTCCTTAGTTTCTTTGTGAAAATTATTAGTAGGAAATCTTAAGATTAGAACATTTATTGTTATTATTATTCCTAATACATTTATGAAAACATTCAAAAGTTATACTATATGAGTGTCCAAAAATTATCCGATCATAGTAAATTTCGTATGTAAGCAAATGAAGCAATGGAGATGCAGTTTGAAGTTCACGTATGAATGCAATCGAATGTATATGTAGGATTTTTTTTACCTTCCTGCAGAATCTGTGAGTCATTCGACAGACCACTAAAGATGGAGGAGTGGAATACAATTTTATACACAGCTTGACAATTCCCAAACAGAAACGTTCTGCGAAGTATCAAGTTTTCGATCCATAGATGTACGAAATCCAATGGATCAGTCTGCGTTTTCTTAAAAGATGCGTTACAATGTTTCTTCCAACAGTCATTGAAAGAAGTATGTAGCAGTTAGAAAACTACTTCGATGAAGATTAGCGTAAAATGTATGTATCTGAGTACGATCAATTTTATGAATAACAATAAGATACTTTAAACATCCCCCTTGCATGTATATAAATCCAAACATCCAAATAAATAAAACAAATTTAAAGACAGGATATACAAAGATAATTTTATAGTTTAGAAACAGATACAAATATACATAATTTAAAACGTCTTTATCACATACATTCTTTATTTGCGAGGTGAGAATTTAAAACTTATATTAAAGATGTATTATGTAAATTATAATTTTCATCTTAATATAATAAAGAGAAAATAAAATAATTCTACGATCATTTTTTCGCATTATACTACAATATTCAATTAAGTTGTGTATACGAGTAAAAAATAATTCTCATAAGTAATACAATCAAAGATTTGTCGGTCATTTTTTATTTGTATACCAAATTTATAAAAAATCATCACGAAAGCAAATCATTAAATTACTCTTATTTACAACTCAGTCCAGCTGAATCTCGACAACACATTTATGAAATATACATTTTTGTTTTATGTCTAATTGTCTTAAAATACTTTTAGTCGAAAAATCAACAAATATTTTTAATTGTATCATCAATCAGATATACTTTCAGGCGGAAAAATGTCAAAGAAAATAAAAAATTTGAATTTTTAAAAAATTATTGAAAGAGCAATTGTATTTCTTGTATTGTAAAAATAAAGCTGAAAAAAAAAGGATTTCTTAATTCTATTTATATCAATTATAATAATCAAATTTTTTTTACAAATGGTTAAAAGAAACATAAATTGCGAATATTATTTTCATAGAATTTTTAAGAAAATAATTTTTATTTGAAAAGAATTTAACCCGTAAATAAACAGAAAAGTTAAAGATATTTGACATAAATAGAAAAAGGGATTCTTTCACAAAATCTTATTTTTTTTATCCTGAAATATCTGCGCTGAAAATCTCATTTGAAGAAACAAGTAAATGAAATATATGCTTGATCTTTTTTTTTAAAGAGGAAAAAGCGTTTTTCTAAAAAATATCAAATTACACTTACTTTAACATCTTCACGTGCCTTTACATGGATATCCAAAATTGATCCTCCTATGACGACCTATAGTACAAGATATAATAAATGAAAATATTTACCATGCATAAAAATAAAACTTATTCCCATCTCCACAATACAAAAATCACATATCCAGTAAACTTAACTAATATCAAACTTAACTAAACATCAAAAACTATTATAATTAATCTCGCAATTAGCATTTTAGAGTAATTCATATTTCTAGCACGCTTTTTTATCAAACGTTTTAATTACGCAACAAGATCTTTCACGAAAACAATATTTATCACTTACATTCTCTTTGAATAACTATAAAAACATTTTTATAAATAAGAAAAATAATGTATATTTATTTTTACAACATAAAAACTACAAAATTTAACTTTACAAAATCTAACAAAAATGTACCTTTCTGATAATAAAGAGTTACAAATCATTTTAGAAAAAATAAAACGTAAATAATTCTGTTTTTAATGGGGAAATTTAAGATGACTTTCATGACCCCAAAACATGTTATCTATCTCGTTGTTTCTGAATCAAGCCTCAAAGTTCTCAAGAATTTTTTTAATGCAAACAAATTTTCAAGTATTCTTTTTACAAGAACATACGACGAAAAAGAAGAAAAACCATGGCTTGAAATATATTTTTGTCGTATGTATTCCTCCAGTAAATTAAACATTTAAAAAAAAATTAGAGAATAAAAAAAAAATTTGGTTGGGTCTTAAAAAAAATTTTAATGAAAAAAACATCTTTTTGTAAAAAACGTGTTGTGGTTCACAACAAAGAAGGAAAAATCTTCTTTAAAAATATATTCGTGATCTTTAAGTTTTTTAATTCCAAAAAACGTATTTTGTGTTCCTATTTTAATCTCTATAACCGAATGATAATAAGTTTAAAAAATTATTTTCCAATAAAAATGACTCTGAATAGAAAATGCTTCAGAAACTCGCCGTTTTGACAATATTTATACAAACAAAGGGAAAAAAACGAAACATGAGAGACAGTATAATTCTGAATTCATAAATGCATTTTAATGTCATAAAAACAGATGACATTTTCCCCCACAGCAATTTTTAAGATATAGATAATTCAATTATAACCTATAAACATCATAACTGCACTGTTTCCATAAAATCAAATGGAACATGCTTTAAAAAACAAAAATTAAATATTATCCAAAAGGATTGGGGCAATTGTTACAAAACACTGTTAACTCTTCTTAATAACGACACAATTTATTAGCTTTAAAAATGTATTCGTCAAAAATCGATACACTTATTTTCCCAGTCCCTCTATTTTTTTATGCCTAACAAGGAGAACAAAAATTAAATTCCATATAAAAGGAAATGATTGAAGAATTGCAACAAAAACGTTGAAAACTTGTGAGTGTTGGAAAAGGAAAGTAAAGAGAGAAGTGCAAGAATCTCTTAGTCCTAAACCGTCAAACATGACACATTCTAAAATCAGTTGGCCTGCTGAACTCAAGACCGAGTGAGTATTTCAGAGTGATGTTATTTTCAGCTCACGTACAACTATGTGCTGGTTACTATAGATCAATGCGTCTCAAACTTTCACTATTTGCGACCCAAAATTCAATCATAATTTTTATTGCGCCCACCTTCCATATAATATCAATGTATTGAATTCAATAATGCTATAATTTGACCCTGCAGCTACAATCCGACTTTAACCTCTTAAGTGCCATCGGTGTATATAAACGTCTCCCTCAGCCAAAGCGTTAATTGCCCCGGACGTATACATATATACGACTTTCCGAAGTACGATGTTTCTGTGCACTGCTATCCTTAAAATTATTCCGAAGGCTTTGTAATGCAATAAAAGGAAGAATTGCGAAGGATTTACTAATTTCAGAGGATTTGCTTATTTATTCCTTTTCTCCCCTCCCCCAATACATCACATACGTGCGCTTACGTGAAAAACGATGGCATTGGGAAACGAATCGCATAATTTTTAATATGCACAGTTAAAGGATTAATTATAAACTGGACAAACTGTCAAGAAAAGTATTAATTTTTGTATATAATTTTATAGATAACAAGCCTATGGAGTCACTGGGAATTATTAAATTTATTTTTAACTTAGTATTGATAAATTTATTATAAAATACATTGCGCAGTACTGATACATTTAAAGTGTATTATATCAATGTGAATGTGCATTTTATTTTTTATTATGTCAGAATGTATTTTGTTTGTTTATTTTCAGTACATTAATAATTTCCGGAAATAATCTTTTGTTTTCGACTTTTCAATATGCTCGCGCCCCACAGTTTGAGAAACGCTGCTATAGATGTGGTGATGCTGAGTCACTAGTCAATTCACGAAGTATAAGTCTTGCATAAACATATCTTCTGTGGTGGTGATGCCCAACAATAAACATTTTAAATGAAATATTACATTTTTCAATTAGATGCTATGGGGTACAATCACGATTCAGAGGAACGAGTAAAATATTCGAAATCATTTGGATTATTTTTACAGACCATCACAATACTCTTTTTGCTAATCATCTGAAAATTGGTGAAGAAACAGTACATAGAATTGCAAGCAAAGATTATTTTTAAAAAATAGATTAATCCCCCATTTTGATTTCTGGGCGAGCTTTACTATAACTAACTGGAATGTCTTACTACTCTCCACTGACTTCCTTGTTAACGGATTTGTATACTTGTCAACTATTTTCTGATTCCTTAAAAGGATTTAAAAAATTAAAACTTATTCTTCTACTTAAAATGTGCCTGAAAAGAATGCCGTTCTCAAATAGAGAAAGGAGTCCGAAGTAAAGAATCAAAATGGGAGTTTAACAACATTTCAAAAATTACTTTGAGGTCAGGTATCAAGAAATTGAAAGTTAATGAAGACCATTAAATTGATCAACGAGGTGTTGATTTTCTTTAAATACTAATTTAGGTCCTCATAAGATGTTATATTTGATTTGCAGTATAATTTTAAATATTATAGGCTATTTTATACATTAAACTTAAAAGCCTAAGAATGTAAGAAGTACAATTATTAGAAATTTAATTGAAAAATAAAATTACTTCTTAATGATCATGATATACATTTTTATCATTTCATCGTTAACTTCAATTGAATTGCTTCTGTTAACATCATAATAAAAAAAATTTATTTACTCTTGAAAACTTTTTAGATATATATTTCTATGCATAATAATATTACTTAATATTAATATTCCAAACAAAAATAATTCTAAACATCTAACAAGATTTATTAATAATTCATTGCTGATAAGATATTCAATAATTTGTGTGTTTTAAAAGAAGTTTTAAGGCACATTTTTTATAATAAATTTAATTATTTTAATTATAGATCTGACAGAAAAGAATTTTAATTTCAAATTTTATTTGGTTGTCTTATGTTAGTTATTCACTTACATTTCTAAAAAAATACAGTCTTCTACAGCACAGAAAATAAAAAATTTAATTCATTTTTGATATTGAAACGATATAATATCTTAAATTTAATATATTCTATATTTCATATAATTATAATCATTAAAAGAAACGTTTATAAAAGCCTCAATATCAATAAACATGGAACATGGAAAAAATAGAAGCCTAATAAAATCGCCATTTGTATAAATATATATATATATATATATGTTAAACAAAATTAAACATCCTTAAGTAAACATTGAAATAGAAATAAAAAATAACCCCATACAAATTCTAAAAATTCTTTATCTGTTTGAAAAACATACAATGAAAAACTTTTTTTTAAATACTTACTGAATACACAAAATTATCTACGAAATTTTACATGAAAAACTCATTATCTTTCTTTGAAAATGCGGCCGAATTGAAGTGAGGCAAAAATAACACTAGAAAACAAATTATTTTTCCTACTTCAAGGAAAATGTATTTCTTTTAGAATTACGTGCACCAAGAAGTCTCTCCTTATAAAAATTCAAAACATATTCCAAGAGAAGTAATTGCTATCAGTATAGCTGTTTAAAAAAGGCATAATGGTATGTTTTCAAATTTTAGTGAATTCATAAACAGTTACTAAAAGTTAAAAAATAGGTAAATATACAAAATATATTCACTTAAACAACAGAAAAAAATCTTAATATTTTTAAGGTATAGTAGATACAAAAACATAAAAATTATATTACGATACATTAGAAAATTAGGATAATATATATATATATAAATAGGGATTCAGTAACTTTGTTGTACGTAAATTATTCTCCAAATTAAGAGCTAATTGTTCCTAAATAAATTCTGAAGGTGATATTCCCCTCTAAGGTATCTCGAAAATGATAATCGGAGAGGTACAAAATTGATTTTGTTATGAATTCGAATCCATTATATAATAATAAGGGGAAAATTTTACGCCACATACATCAGGATAGACTCTGGCTTATATGGAGAAAAAAATTTAAAAAAATATTTTCTAAATTTAATATTGCCACAAAGGGGTTGAATTTTCGAAAAAAAAAGGAAAGACTTTAATGATTTTAGACTCCAGAGAGACTTTAGAGAGATGGGAGGCCCCTGACCATCCCCAGAGTGTTCTCCCTCAATATTGGGGTGAAACCGAGCTAAATCGTTCGGTCACCAGTATGGTGCTCAAAGCTACGGCTAACGACAGGCGTCACTTAGCCCTTTAAAATGATCAATATCATGGGCCTTGATCTATCATTTGCCGATCAAGTGGCATTAGTAAGAACAACAACAGACTCAAATATAATTATTTTTGTACAATATATAGACAGTAAGATGATTACTGATAAATAAGTACTGAGCAATGATTAGTAAAATGTACATAGCGTTATTTCAAAAATTCTCTGACTCCTAGCACCGTCGAATCAGTCCTCCCCCCGTGAAAAATATGTGAAATTTACTTCACGCATTGGCGGCGATGAAATATGCAAGTCATTAGCATTATAACTCAGACGCACATCACAGGTGACCGTTGCGCCACCTGCAAGCGTTATATAAGGGGAGAACAGATTGGCGATTTGAAGTAAGGCAATTGTTGTTTTTTTTTACGTAAGTTGTTTACATGTGCTTCGTAGAAGACATCGAACGTTTTTTGACCAAGTTTCTGAGTTCGACCGAGGAAGAATTGTAGCCTAAAGGGATTGCGGATTATCTTTCAGAGAAATCGGTCAACGTGTTGGACGAAATCATACAACTGTGATACGATCTGTCACCGCAGGGTGCAGGAGGAAATGACGTACCAACGGGGCCTATCGCACCCATCTCGTTGCCACTGCCCGTACTGACAGGCGGATTGTGTGCATGGCAGTGATGGATCGCGCAGCCACATCAAGAATCAAAGCACAGCAGATTCAGTCTGTTACGCATCATTCGGTGTCTCCTCGTACCATTCGACACCATTTGCAGCAGAGTGGAATGTCCGCAAGGCAACCATTGCTTCATTTACCCTTAACTGAAAAAAACAGGCGTTTGCCCCGCCAATGGTGCGATGAACGGCGGACATGGACAACGGAATAGAACTACGTTGTATTTACTGACGATCCCGCTTCTGCCTGCAACATCACAATGGTCGGATTCGCGTTCGGAGACACTGTGGTGAGAGGTTTCTGAACTGTTGTGTTATGTATCACCACACTGCTCCTGCACCCAGTATCATGGTTTGGGGTGATATTCGATTTCACTGCCGCACCCCTCTAGTAAGCATTGCCGCTACACTGAACAGCCAGCGCTACATCTCTGAAGTGTGAGTTCGCGGTCTTCCCATACATTCAGTGTTTGTCATCAGACATATTCAAACAGGATAACGAGCGACCATAGGTGGCCCGAAATGTTCAAGAGTTCTTTTTTACCCATCAGATTGAATTACTTTCTTGGCCTGCTTGTTCTCTCGATCTATCGTCAATCGAAAACGTGTGGCCCATGCTTTCACAACGACTGGCCTAGAATACACCGAATTAAATTTGGCAATATGCGGAAGCCGCATGGATACATCCAACGCCTCTTTGATTCTATACCGAGGCGTCTGGCAGCGCTTACAGCCAACAATGGCGGCTACACTAACTACTGATTTTGTCCTCATCCACACGTCACAAGAGGCTGTAATTTTAATCGTTTGATCTTTGTAAAACATGTTATCTGCCAAATAAATTTCGCTGTGATATCTCTGGTCCTTCTTGGTGTTGATCAGCAGCATAAAATACTTGATCATAAATGGCTAAAACCTCTCGAAAAATGCATTTTATCCCTAGTGCGGATGATTAATTGATATAATTTAGCATTGCTCATATTGCTAATATTAGTTATACAGAAAGAAAAAAAAAAGAATCTCTGTTTTGCATCTGTTACTGGAACAATTAACTTTTCTACTCCTTGAACTTCAAAGATATCATAATGCTGAAGTAACCAATAGTCACGTGGTACTTTTTCTGAGCTGTTTTAGCACTTTTTACTTCTGCTATCCAAGTTATTAATTTTTCACGAGTAAGTGCAGCACTGTCTTCCTTTGTCCCACACTTATTTAATAGATTCAAATCTCTCTTGTATTAAATATTTCTTATTTACAGGTTAGTCTCCCATTCCTGCAGAAGTCATTGCTTGAAAACAGGTTGCAGAAATATTTGTTAATAATCCAAAATGTAAAGCGCTAACACAAATAAACTGTCTAAATTCTACAATTAAAAGCAAAGGAATGAAGGGTACACACACACGTCATTGCAAAGCAGATGCAAGAGCTTCAAAATTGACTAAAAGCAGCTGGAATCGTTTCAAAAAACTTTCGAGTGCTGTATTACATACTTTAACGATCAAGTACTATACTATTCGAATTAATAGGGACAAACATGCTTTTCTTGTTTGAGTTGGTATGTGATTACTAGTGTTGTCCTGAACCACCTCAAACCCGTTATATCTGCCTTTAAGTAGTGTGACAGATCGACTTTGACTATAATTTATTCATTTTAACGTATCAGGAGATCAGTTGTGAGCCTTTCAGTGGGGCAGCTGGTAATTTCAGTTTTACGTTCTGCATAAGACGTGTTATTTTACCTTGCTCAAAAATGTATGTTACTCTTCGAGGAACCGTTCTAAAATAAATCGCTCTCAATGAACACACTTCTATGACTGTGAGAGATATAGCTATGGCTGTTGGTGTGATCGAATTAAGTGTTTTAAGAACATTTCAAAATTCTGGATCATCGTCTCCAAAAGGAAAAGAAAAATGTGGGCGCAAGTGGAAAACTACTCCATGAATTGATAAAATTTTTATAAGAAGTAACAAAATAAATCCAAGAAAGACAATCATAGACTTAAGAAGGGATGTATCGGATAATGATGTTGAAGTGAGTACCGCAACTGCACGGAAAAAGCTTCTTGATGGTGGCCTTAAGGAAACCAGGCTGAGAAAAAAAATTATTTCTTACTCAGAAAATGATGAAATAATGTTTAGCATGGGCCAAAAAGTACCGATTATGGACTGTTAACGAATGTGGATGAAGGTTATTTTGCGTGATGCAATATTTATTTGTGAAGGGATACAAATCAAGTGTAGTTAGACGAAGCGAAGTTGAAACTTTGTCACCAGAGAGATCATATCCAACAGATTGTAAAACACCCTTCTAAACAGATGTTTGGGTTTTTTTTCACAACAAATGGCCCTGTAAAGCTTAGTTCCTCTTAAATACATGATAAAGTCTGTCAAATATATAAACATATTATGTAGTAAGATTTTTCCATTCATGGAAACATTTGATGGAACATTTCAGCATGACTTGGACCCTTGTCACAATTCGAAATAGGTCCACACTTTTAAGCGGAAAATAAAAGTGCTCTCGATTAGCTTGAAAATTCTCACTAAAATTCTATTCAAAACTGATGGCATATTTTCAAGAATCGTTTCGCTAAGATGAATCGCACGACAATAGAGCAAATGATAAATGATTCTAGTGTGTTTCCAAGATGATGAAATCAAGAACATGTGTGCTACTCTAGAGGAGTCAATGCCAAGACGGGTTTAAAAGGTCATTTCTGCTAAAGGAAGACATACTTTGTATACTAAGATACAGATTTTTCAGTCTATTTATGGTCTTTAATGATAAAACGCTAAGGGTTTAGAAAAAATCCCTTTTTTCCCCATTTGTCCCAATTAATTCGAACAGTATAGTAGTTATTCCATAGAATGTCTAGTTAAATCGTAGAATTCAATAATTTTATATACTTTAACTGATTTGTCCAGTTATTTCACGAAATACCTAGCTACTTTATAAAATAACGCATTTCACACTTTAACGGTCATATATATATATTAAATCTCTAGTTGCAAGTTCCCAAAAGCCCATAACCAATGACAAGTGACTCCATCATTTAAAATATATATGTTTAAGAAGACTTAGTGCTTTATTCTAACCAAAGAGGTTTTCTTTCCAGCGATAACAAAATGGCTTAGACAATTGAGGAAAAGAAGGAACAACTATGTTTGCAAAGTCAGAGTTTGCAATTTATCTTACCAAAGCTGGTTATTCATGGATGCTTTTCGTGTGAAAGGCCTATATATTTTCAGATCTTTGCTTTTACGCAAGGTGTTTTATGAATAGCATACGTAACAATGTATTTCTTGGGTGGAGGGGGGAGAAGGATTTTGAGTAAGACTAACAGTTTCTAAAAATTATTTTTTACATTATAAAATTATTGATACCTAAAAATAATAAGTACGAATGAATTTAAGTAACAAATACTTTTCATTGTGTGAATTATGACTACGAAAAATTTCTCTTATTTTTAGAGTTTCCCTGGACAGAAGTGCATATGCTACGAAAAATTTCTCTTTATTTTTAGAGTTTCCCTAGACAGAAGTGCATATGCTCTAAGAAATAATAGTACGATTCCCAGAGGCAAAAAAAAAAATAGACCCCCTTTAATACTTTGTAATTTCAATAATGGAATAAAATTGATGCCGCAAACAAAATTTCAATAGTAATTAAGTTATGAAATTAAAGAATTAATATCATAATTAATTATGGTAAATCAACAGTCAAATTCAAATTTTTGGATGACGAGTTCCCCTTGTCTCATCTTCCGTTTCATAAGGCGCGCATCTCATTTTTCGTCTTGAAATTAGCCTAAATTTCGAATTTCGGAAAATTCTGCACAAAATCTAATGAGATCTAAAATTTTTTTAAGAAAATGAATTCCTCATGTTACATAGGTGTTTCTAAAAGGTGATAGTACACAATTTTCCATTCCGTATTACTCAAAAATGCTTACATCAATTATTTCTTATTTTATTTTTTGTTAATTTTTTTTCAGTTCTTGAAGTATAACAGGTCAAAAAAGTAACTTAAAAAATAAAATATAAAATATGAAACACAAATATAGGTAAAAAAAAAAAAGAATTAAATATATATCGCAACTTAAAGACGCTTAAATGCCTCGAGGTACAAAACCCCAAAATTCAAATTGTCAAGACATTACCTCCACAATAGATCAGAAAATTTTCAAAGTCAAATTTACGATCAAAAATCCGACTTCGTTAAAGGACTATATAATAGTGCAGAGATGGGCATTAAGACGATCGCGATCGACCGATGGATCACCAAGACGTTTTGGAATAACCGCCTAAGACGCGCATATTAAAAGAAACATGTTTATGGAAACATGTTTATCACCGACGCCAGGTAGACTGGAGAATCATATTTTCACAATCGATGCACAATTTGATAAAACAAATGATTCAATAAATGTGTAGACGACACTTGTAACTTCATTGGAAGCGAACAATGAGGGTTAACTCGATTACTGCTGTTGTAAGGGAAAACAGAGATCAATGCGATGCCAGCCGTATAGAAAGGAATTTTTCCCCACACGCCAACTGAAGGGGAGAATAAATGGTGATGATCTGTTTTTCCCGCTACAGTATGGTATTTGGTACCCTAGACATCCTCCTACACCCCGCACTTACACGGGATTGGTTTCTCGAGTTAATTCCCAGTCCGTTGGCGCGGTAATCGGCAAAGAATAAATTAAGCATGTACGTCAGTTTCAGATTCATCGGATCACGTATGTTTTCTACTCGCTGCATTGAATACGCCCCCACTCCAAGGTCTAGCAGTCGTACATAATTGTTCAAGCATTCAATTTTGTTAATACTTGTGTTTTTGTAGAAAAAAATAGTAATATATTTAAAAAGAGGAATATATATAATGTTGAAAACAAGTGTTAAGAAAAGAAAACATACACTTTTAATACAGAATAGTCACACCTACACCAATGAGAGGAAAGCTACACCTTAAGGTATCCGACTACATTCGGAACCGTGATTTTAAAAAAGCGCATAAATGGATAATTTTCATGATATTTAGTGTCACTTAGATTAGAATATATGTATAAAATTGTTCTAAGGACATTTTGACAAAAAAAATGATTTAAATACAATATTTCGCCAAAAAATTAACTTAGAATAACCTTTTTTCAAAATGTTCTCCTTTTGTGAAAAATGCTTCTATTATAACAATATTTTGCCTGTATATAGCTCAGACCTCTGTACAGAGGCTTAACTAGGATTTTTGAAAAATTCACATTATTTTTAGAGTTACAACCAACTGAAATAGTTATCGGTGTTTTTTTCTTAAAATTTCTCCCCTCTGTTGTCGTAAAACATGGATAAACCCACTTCTAAGTTATATATTTCAAAAATTCTAGTTGAGCCTCTGTACAGAGGTCTGAGCTATATACGGGCAAAATATTATTATAATATAAGCATTTTTCACACAAGGAAAATATTTTGAAAATGGGTCATTCTATGTTCATTTTTTGTCAATTGATTGATTGATTGATTGAATATTAACGTTGCACTGTTCAGCTACACGAGGGCTTTTCATTTTTTGTCAAAATATTGTACTTAAATAATTTTTTATTGTAATACTATTCTTAAAACAATTTTATATACATTTTCTAATCTAAGTGACACTAAATATCATAAATCTTATCCATTTATACGCTTTTACAAAATCACGGTTCCGAACGTATTCGGATACCTTAAAAACATTAGAAGTAGTCCGCGCGCGCGCGCGTACCCTGTAAAAGTCCGCCCACCCTTGTAATAGTGTATATTGCTTACGGTGACTGACTTCATTCGGAACCCTAACCTTGGAAAAACATGCAAATGCATACTTTATATATATATATATATATATATATTTAGTGTCACCTGTGAATAAGAATATAAGTATAAAATTGCTTTAAGAATATTTTATTACAAGAAAAAATTATTTAAATACAGTTTGTTTTTTACAAAAAATGAAAAAGACAAACTTTCAAAACATTAAACTTCTGCGCAGGGGCTGAACTAAAAGTTTTTATAAACTCACACTAATTTCGGAGTTACGACCAATTAAAATAATAATAACGAATATTTTTTGTTAAAATTTCTCAACTCAGAAATATTAAAATATGAATAAAAATCCACTTCCTAAATTACACATTTTATGAAAATCCTATTTCAACTTTTGTGTACAGAAGTCCCAGCTATACATAGACAAAATATTATTAGAGAGGTATTTTTCATTAAAGTAAAATGTTTTAATCATAAGGTAATTCGGAGAAAAACACCACAGTTAAGGATTTTTTTATTAGTACATTGAAAATTGAAATGAGTGAGTCAGTGAGTGAGTGAATATTAAAGTCGCATTGTTCAGCTACACGAGGGCTTTTGGCGACGGACCACGTAATTTTGAACCATGGTCAAGTGATGTGGACGACACCTGAGCTGGCACCCCCCTCTCCTAACTACCACACCACACCACGGGAGGACGTTTCAGCTCTCGACAGATTTAGCGTGCATTGCTGCCATACACGGCGGGTCTTTAGTGGTACTGGGCTCGAACTCGTGACAAAACCAGCCACGATCCGATACCTATACCACTCGGCTACCGCGGCCTAAATTGAAACGAGAAGACCATGAAAAAAATATACCTTATTTTTCAATATTTAATTGACTATTTGTACAAGTTTATTCTCTTCCCCCAAATTACCTGTGTCATTTTTTTTTCTTCATTTTTTTTCAAAAGAAATTGCATTTAAATAATTTTTTTAGTAATAATATTCCTAAAACAATTTTATATGTTATTCTAACTCGACAGGCAATAAATATCAAAAAAAAAAAAAATTATCCATTTGAAAGCTTTTAAAAACTCAAGGTTCCGAACGTTGTCTGATACCTTAACTATCGTAACTTGGTGTTCAAAAACGGAAAAATATGAGGGAAGGGCTTATTTACAAACATTAATTTTTTAAAAAATGCCTTTCTTCCTAATAAACATAAATTAATAAAAACATTAACCAACTGGAGAAAATTACGTTGAAAATCATAACTGAATTTTTTTTAAAAATAAATCTTTTGACTGTTTAAGCAAAGGACTTTCTAGCGATTTTTCCCGAGTATCTCTAAAACAAATGACCGGATTCACGAAGGCAACGTACATCATTTTCAACTTAATCTTCAAAGCGGCATCGCATTTAAATCAGATTAGATAAAATGGAATGCATTTAATTTATACCGCAAAATGTTTTTAAATATCTAGATAAATTCCGCAATGGAACAGATAAAACCCTAAGACAATGATATTGTATGTATCGAAGATTCCAAGATAAATATTTTTAACTCTTATTTAAATAAAAAAAAATAAATTTGACATTTTTTTTAAAGTTATCCTGAAAATAACTCAAATTTTCAAACCATTTCTAAGTAACTTTGACTCTTTTCAATAAAAATTTGTTGCGATGTTCCAAATAAAACATCAAATAACGCAGACAATTTTTTATAGTAATAAGAGAAAAAAAAATAGAAGTTCATGTTTATGGATAATCCAAATAAAACCATTTATTTCAATTGATTAATGATATTTTAATGAATAATTCTGCTAAGCTAATGGAATGTGAAACACTATTCCTGCTATAGTAATCCATGTTTGATAAATTAAAATGTTATCTCAATTTATCATCAGCGTTCGAAGTATATAAGAAAAAGAATAATTTATAAAATAGCGAATTATTTATGATTTTTTGATAAGGGCTGAAGTTGTGCAGATTGAACATATACGAAGTTTTAAAAATCAAGATAAAGTTATAAAAATAATGATATGAGTTTTTTTTTTTTTTTAATTATTTTAGTTCAAAAAATCTAATATTTTAAGAAAAAAAATGATAATGAAATATTTATATAAATGTGCAAAGATGGTCAGAGAAAAATTCCATAAATTAAACAATTCTGAATAGTATACACTGCATTACGTAATATAAAAAATGGCAATAATAATAATACAAATTGTAAACAATAATGAATTATATAAAAGAAATTGAATAAAATAAATATTACCTCTAAAATACTAAGCTATTTTCTTTCTTTAGTATAAAAATTACAAAAAATTAAAATAAACAAAAATGATTTAAAAAAAAGTAACACATCATATTTTTCAAATTCGAAGAAACATTAAATCCCAAAGCTAGTTGTCAGTTAAGTACAAGCTGTGAAACAGCTATGCAGCAAACGATAATAAAATTCTCGAAATCGGTTCTAAAAATACAGAAAATAATTTAAATCTGTTAAAAAAAATGAATTTATAAAATGAAAAAGTCACGTGATAACACAGAAATAAATAAATTAAAATATCAATCAAGTAACATATTTTTTTTTTACTTTTAATTTTTCTGAGAATTAATTAAAACAATTATCAATAGTATCTATTTCCTTATTTTCTTCCATCAAAGCAAGGTCGTATTTTTAATTGAATAAAAAGGATTAAACCGTTACAAATATTCTACAATTTATTCTCGATGATTAAATCTATTTGTGAGCTAAAACTGGTGGAAATTGTAGTTAGAAATATAGTAATCTATACTAAATAAAAGTAAAGCTTACTAAAAATACGTGAGATTCTTCAATTTAAGCCTCAGTAATACCAGTTATTTTAAGATATTACTTGGTTTCATATTTTTTCGTGTTGTTTTTATTAGAAATAAAATAGAACAATTCTGGTTTTAGAAACTTCTCTGCTTTCGTAAGAGTATTATGATAAGAGCTTAGGAGTATACTTAAGTATATATAGAGAGAGAATAATAAGACTATATCTGTGTTTATATTCTTTTTATTTCATTTTTTTATGTTCTACTACTAGTATAGTTTTATTCATGAAAAGAAGGACAAGACGTCGACCGCATATATTTCCAAAAGCGTAACATGAAAGTAAGCGAAATAAATAACGATGACATTAAAAAATATATAAATTATCTGTACTAGGAAACAAATAATTAAATTCCTACAGCAAGAAAAAATCAAATTCAATGAACAAACAACACAATTTGAGATTAAAAATTATTGTAATGATAAAAGTTAAAGGTTTTAATGTGCTACTCGATGAAATATTACCAACCAAGTTCGTAAAGTGGCACCAAAAAAGTTTCTACATTTGTAGAGAATTTTGTAGTATATAATGATCAAGACTTAGATACTTATGTAACTGAAAACATTATCAAAATGAACATATAAAAACCCTGGTCCTATGGAATATGAAAATAAAACACAGACACATTAGTATAGAAATGAATATTGCATTACACACAGATTCAGAGTTGACCAAAATTCAAAACGGCTTTTTTTGACAAATACAAATGTTAACAATGATGATGTCAGAGCATTTTGATTGACTATTATCTCGGGTATCTGGAATTTACTTATTATTTTTTAACTTTTAGAGAAATGATATAGTCCCTACTATGACTCATTATGCGCATACATTTTTGTATTTTTAACAACTGATGCTTCTCGTAAAACTTTTGAAAATAACTTTTTTTAAATCATATTTTAATTGTCTAGATATTTTATTTGCTGCAGATAGAAACACATATTGCATTATATAAATTGAGTAACATTTTTAGAACAAGGAAATAATTTGACAACTAATAAATTAAAATAGTAAAACGTCTTTCTTTTTCAAAAATAGAAATCTTTTTTGAAAACACCTGCATAACAAAGAAACTTTGTAACCATCTTTTCAGCACCAATGACACAAACTTATATGTCTTTAATTAATAACTCCAAAACTGATGGAATTGATTATTTATTGCAAGCAATAAAAAATTAATCTAACACTTTTTTTAAGTTATAAAAATATGTTTGGTAATTTAAATTAAACTTAGATTGCATCTACATTCAGAATATATCCCAATCAAATTCTACAAATCTTAATTACGTACAATATGCAAAAATAAATATGAAAAAAATCTAAATTTTAATTACACAAAATTTCTCTCTCTAAATTATTGCAACATTTGAATTTAACTTATTTCTGAAGTGAATCTCTAAGAATACAGAATGAGTAATAAGAATTTCCCAAGCCTTTATTAATTTTTTTATTTAATCTCTCTTATAATCAATTTTTATAACAATAGGCGAAATTCCTTTGGAATAAATGTTGCGAATTATTTCATACATCTCAATCAGAACAATGTTTTCTATATGTTCTGGAAACTCAAAAGTACATAGTAATGGCTCCAACTCAAAATAACAATTTTATCTTTCAATAAAATAGCGTTCCGATTTTTTTTTCCAGATTTAATGGCTGTTAAGTAATAAAAGTTAACAAAATGTTTGAAAGAAAGCTCTAGAAAATTCCCAGCGCTATTGAATTTTCGCTAATGCACTTTCTGTTTGTGTGAGAAATTTCGAACAAAAGAAGTCACTGTTTTGGTGATAGGTTATTATTTTTCTCATAAAAATGAATGAATAGCAGAGAAAGGAAATATTTAACTAAAAAAAAACATTTAATAGGCTGAATTTTTGAAAATAGAGTATTACTTAAAAAGACGCATATCTATTTCACTTATGATAATGGTTTTTGGGCATTCATCCAGAATTTATTTTTTAAAAACGCAAAAATATATATGCTCTAATAGTGTAATTCTTACAAATGAAGTATATTACATTTAAAAAAAAGTATTTCTATAACTGTTAAAAGGAAAGAAAGCGTAGTGCTTTGTCCTTTTTTTTAAAAAAATTAATGGTTCCATCACTCAGAGTATATCGTTTCATTTCATATTTTTAATTTATTAACATTCTGAAATTATTTCTTCAGAAAAAGTCATTTTATAACAATCACAATAAAAAAAAATTTTTAAAAAATTTTTTTTGTTTGTTTTGTTTTTGTTTTTAGATATAAATTTTTTAGAGCTATTTCCACTTCCAGGAACAAATTATGCCAAGTTTTTTTTTTTTTTTTTTTTTTGTCAAGGCATCATTATTACAGTAACATTACCCATCTGGCTGATCTTGGGAAAAAAAAGAAAGGAATGATTATATATAAGAGGCCATATTATATGCGATAATCTTTTTATATTCTGAATAACACACGATTATTTATAACACTTTTTACTAACTATATTATAATAGCTAATAAGTATTATTGGAACTTTTCCGTTTCTCCGACGCAAATCTAGCCAAGCAAGCTTTATTGGCGACAACATACAATATACACATAAAAAATTTTATAAATGTTAGTTCTCACTGGTTTTTCATCTATTTTTGATGTATTGTGAAAAAGAGTTTACTGACCGCGAAAAGAAAAGATCGCGCCTTGTTTCCAAAAATGTAGAATATTCCGTTTGGCGTCAGTTGTATCATTTTTGGCGACTTTATCACTTGCGCCGACAAAACGGAAAAGTGCCATATTACTTTTCTAGATACATCTTACTTTCATTATTTGATTTATCGGAAAGCAATCTTATGCGTGTTATTTTTACAAGAATCAATTAGTTTTACTGTAGGATTTCCTTCCAAAAACCAGGTTTTAGGAATAATTTGAATCAAGAAACAAAAACTTTTCAATTGTGAATTCACTATGGATAAAATCTTTAAATATTTTAACCATTCTGGTTTGAATGAAATGCTTTAGAATAGAATTACACATCTATTTACCAAGATTTATAAGTATACAGATCGGCTCACGCCTGGAAATTGAAGATTTATTTCTATAAAAATGCTATAAAAAGAAATTTGAGAAAAGATTCGAAGAAATCTTTGACATTCTGTAAATGAAATGGTAAAAGAAGTAATAGAAATAAAATAGTACCAAATAGAATAATGGTAAATAGAATTATACTAACTTATTCATTGAAACCTCTTTGCTTATCGCAAAAGGAAAGTTCAAAGCTTAACAGTTCCAAATAAAAATTTAAGAAAAGGTTGCAATGACGAAGGAAAGGTTTAGACATGATTAATACTAAATACGTTAACAAAATAATATTCTTTGAAGTAAATTATTCTACACAGAATAAAGCTAAAACTCGGAAATTGATATTATATATCAGCAATACTTAAAGCTTCCTGATCCTGAAACTTTATTGCTATATGTGTCAGCTTTATCAAACCCAAAAATTCTTCACAAGTAGCATTTAATTCTTTTTATTTTCATACTTTATTAAAATAAAAAAAATAAAACATTATATGATATGAGTTTAAAATCAGTTCAATGCGTTTAAAATAAGGAAATTCAAGTTAAGATATATTTTTCCATCAATAAACAATTTTAAAAAAACTCATATTTTTTTAACTAAGTTCCATTTAATTTTATTTTCAATCAATTTGAAAATTTAGAAGCTATATCTAATACTTTTGGATATATTTGAAAGAAAAATTTGTTCTATTTTTCGCAAAAACTTGTGATGTTACATATTCATCGTTTAATATATAGTATTCTTAAAATTTAGGAGCACACATTCCAAAAATATGGAATATTTCATTTCAACACATAAAACTTCTCTGACCAATTTAATATTACAGTATAGAAGAACAAAAGCAAAGAACAAATAGTTTTACCTGAAAAAAAATTCGATTGCCTTATACATAAATAAGCAGTATTTTAAAATACATTACTTCTAAAAGGATAGCGAAATAAGAATATATCAATGTTAGAGCATTTTTTAAATCGGGTATTCTTTAACATAACACTGTGACGTCTCTCGCGTCTTTCTGTTAACATAACTCCTATGTTCTTTGACGGCCACGATTAATGGCAAAACTTTTCCAACCCAATACCAAGAAGATAAACAAAGATATTATGCAAATGAGATTTACTATAAAAGGATAGAAGCTTTGATGATAGGATATAGCGTGGCAAGCCTAGATATAGCGCGGCAGGCTCAGAGATAGTATTGTGGAATTATTCTGATCGATAGCGTGACAAAGCTTAGTGTGAAATCTTGCGGATCAAGAATTAGCAGTCCGATAGTTTTGGAAAGAATAGAAGCCTAAGATAAAGAAGTTGGAATCTTCATGTATAAAGTTTATAGATAATATTCTCTAGGTCAAGGAAGGAGAACTGAAAAAGGTAATATTGGATATAAGTAATTAGATGAATATGATTATTAATGATAATTGAGATAAAGGATCTAGTTGCGTGATCTGACTTGAATACGTGATTTAATTTGGGCTTGACTCTCACTTTAATTAAAATTGTCAAATTAGAATTTAAGTAATATAAGTTAATCTTAATAAAAGTTGTATTAAGAATTATTATGTCTCATCATTTTGATAATCCCACACCTCTAGCTTACGCGGAACCGGCACGACATGGTCATCACAGGATGGCCATGTCGCAACACGAAACTTTAAATCTTTTATTAACTATTTATTAACACTGGGCTAACTAAAGATTCTATTAAATATGTCCTTTTAAGAGACTACTAAGAGAAATTAATTAATGCTGATTATCCAAAGTTTTTAAGCCAACTAGAGTACTCATATTTCTAATTAAAAACTAACAGTAAATCTCATGAATTTCAATTCACTGGGTTAAATTCGTGGCCACGTCATTAGTCACATGATAACTGCATGTCACTATGCTGTTTTTTAGCTAAACAGTTCATATATTTAAGTGACGTCACAATCACATGATAAATGCAATCACGCGTCTCCAGCGAATCAGTTCACGTACTTTGCTGTTGCCAGCTTTTGCCTCCAGACACTTTCTTTTAAAAAGTATTTATTTACCAACACTAACAACGTCCATAAGTAAACAAAATGCGCTTGATTTAAAAGTACTCACATATAACACAAGATTTTTTTTTTTAATTTTGAAAAACTTTTTGAAGAATTTTAATACTTGAACATCTTTACTGATCCTCAAACACGAAATTTTATCAAAATTTTACAAGTAAAACAAGTGTAAGTTTAATGTCAGGTTTTAATTCTAAGAACAAATTATTGCATTTATCACGTGACTGTCATGAATATATCCTATTAAAAAAGTACTACCGTCTTCAACAATGCAAACTTGTGCTTAACGTCTAATTCATCACACGTAATTTATAAGCGTAACCTAGAACGATGTAAATGGATGGCATTATTAATAAACTTTGGATTTCTTTTTTATTTAAATACAACATTCTAAGGAGACAGTTATTTTTAAGAAAAGTCATTTCTCAACAAATAGAAGAATTTATGTGATAAGATTCTTTTAACAACCCTAGAATCTGCTCTAAATAACAAAGTGTTGTTGTTGTATGTTGTGGCTAATGCCACCTGTCTGAAGTAATCAGAACGAGGCCTACGAATTTCATCGTGGCAAGGGGCTAGAAGTCCGCCTGTCGTTGACCTAGGCCTTGAGCACCATACAGGTGACAGTACGAATTACCTCGGCGAAACTCCCCAAAGGGACGATAGATGGCGACACTACCTATCTCCACCTTCACAATTTTGGCAAGGAACTGAAGGGGAGGGAAATATTCTCCAGTCCCCTGCACTCGTGATTCAGCCCACAAGACTTTCGGACCCACTGATTTAACGAGCACGTACTCCGTGTGTACTTAGAGGGTATTTGGTAGCATCGGACATCGAACCCAGGCCTTCCGGTCTGAAGTCCGATGCTCTAACCACTAGGATACACACGGCTTAAAATCACAAAATAAAAGTACAATGCCATTCGAGAAACTCAACAATCAAATTCTGCTCTAAAACTTAACTAAAATAATCCCGAAATCGAAGCTCTACGTCTATTAAGAGCCAAAATCGAATTGAGATTACGCAGGAAGATTCTAGGATTTTCTTTATATAAGTTGCTTGATTTTTCTTTATAACAAAAATAATGGAGTAAGTTTGAAGTTTTGGGAAGACTGGAAATATTAGACTCAAGATTAATGAAATAGGTTGATTTGGAAAATCAAAGGTGAGGTAAAGAATGGATAAGTACTTCATACACGAATGATACTTTGTTGAATAAATCATATACAAACGAATTTCTATATTTTTGAAGCTGCGTGTATTTATTTGTATTGTTGATGATCATCGTATTCCAGGATTACTGATACTAAGTTTTTCGATAGATACATTGTGAGTTATTTGTACCATTCCTTTCGCGTATGATGAATGTAACAAGATAAAAAGAAAACTATTATAGATGAAGGTATCAATCAAATGATGAAATTGATGCATACTCCAATCACATTTGATCATTAACATGAACAGAGAAAGCTTCTTTATAGGGTACATACGCAGGCACAATATAAAATACAGACACCAAACATATCAACGAAAATGAAAAGATATCTTCAAAATTCATTTGATGGTCACGTTAACCCCTTATTCTGAACTCGATTGATTGATTGAATATTAACGTCGCACTGTTCAGCTACACGAGGGCTTTTGGCGACGGACCACGTAATTTTGAACCATGGTCAAGTGACGTGGACGACACCTGAGCTGGCACCCCCTCTCCTAACTACCACACCACACCAACGGGAGGACGTTTCAGCTCTCGACATATTTAACGTGCATCGCTGCCCTAAACGGCGGGTCTTTAGTAGTACTGGGCTCGAACTCGTGACAAGGCAAGCCACGGTCCGATACCTATACCACTCGGCTACCGCGGCCTTTTCTGAACTCGAAGGTACAGTATTAATCCTATTGAACAATTGATTATTTTCTCAAATCTGCAATAGTGTTCATTGAAATGGAATGAAATGCCACCGAAGTAGTAAAAAAAGTTCCTCCTTTACTTTTTCACC
This sequence comes from Trichonephila inaurata madagascariensis, assembly GCA_019973955.1. Lineage (NCBI taxonomy): Eukaryota > Metazoa > Arthropoda > Arachnida > Araneae > Nephilidae > Trichonephila > Trichonephila inaurata. The sequence goes on along the minus strand of BMAV01001491.1, from coordinate 112,158 downwards.
ATCCATTTGCGAAAGAGCATTTCACGATCCATTTTTATTATTCTCTTAAGAGTTTTCTCTTCTTTTCAAAAACAATTCAGAACTTATTTTCAGAAAAATCATAAAAATAACAAAAATTCATTATAGTAAGTTAGAAATCTTTATTTTTCATACTTTTCGAATACATTTGAATCCATTCAAATTAACACAAAAGATTTGAGATGGTAATTAGTACTTCATTATGATTTAAAATGACTGATAGATGGGTAACTAAAGTCTACTGGTTTCCCGTTCTCGGTAAAAAACCGTAACATTTCTAAAATAAAAATAATTCCCCTTCAGTGAGCGAGCCTTTTTTGGAAATGAGCGGGACGATTGGCTTGCAAAGGTGGCCACCAAGAGCGAGATTCACATTGCCGTTAATATTTCTAAATCCTTTTACAAGAAGATTAGGAAAGAAAGAATGGTCAAGTCATGGAACCAAAAATATCTCATTTCAAATAAAGGGAGCTTAACAAAGAAATTTTTTCTAATCATTAATAAGAGACTATCATGTCACGATTTTTATACTAAATACAAAATAACATAATTTCTCTCTGTTCAAGGTAACTTTAAATGCTATTTGAACGAATTTAATTTGGTTCCGTCAACTTCCTGCGATTATAATATTGGCGGCGAGGAAAGTGTAGAGCATGTGTGCTCATTCTGTATTCCAAGTTTTTCAGAGAGAGAAAGATCCTAAGACTGGGGGTCTCAAGGGTATCAACATAAATTGGCCACCGAAGTTTCACCAACTTTCTTCCACCAGAAGATTTTTTGAAGAGTTCTATAATTTGATTGTAAATATTTCTAATCTTTTGTGACTTTAAAATGTGTGCTTCATACTTACTTCTGTAAGCCCCGTGTGATATTTTGTGGTGCATGGGGATTTATAAATGTTTTCAATAAAAAAAAACTAGAGCTTTCTCGTATTTAAATAACCTACATATTGGTTTTAAAAAGATATAAAATAATTCAAATGATAAAAAAAAATATGAAATTTCAAATCGAGATATAAAACAAGAATTGAAATACGAAACACAAAGCGCTCACAAAATATCTTACATGATACACTCATTAAAAGTTAGAAGAAATGAAAAATGAATACAACAATAAAGAAAAATATTAATAAAAAATGAAATTTTTAAGATTATTACACTCTTTTATTGCATATATTTCAATTTTATATTTCCACTACGATTTTGACCAAAAAAATGTAGATTAAATTTAAGGGAAGAAAAACTATTTGAAAATATTACAACATGGCATTTCTGTAAAATAATTTCACTACATTTAAAAACCGAATCAATCAAACCGATCTCATAAATCTACAAAACTAAAATCTCGAAAGACCACAAATAATCAAGAGAGGGGAAAAAATCTTTTATTTGCTGTTAGCCACAAGTATAATAAATCAGTTGCGTACCGGTCTTCCTTGAGATGAAAAAACATTTTTCGCTTCGTGAGTGATGGGGGCTCTCAGGATTCGTGAAGAAGTTGATCCTCTTGGAGGGTTTTTAAGAGCATTCAGTTCGACAGCAATTTGAGTGCCCACTCGAGCGTTGTTCAACAACAATCCAATATCTGAGGGAATTAATCAAGGAACAACAAAAATCATTCACACAAACAAAAATATCAATATGTTTCTAAAAGTCTTGAGTGGTAGAAGAATTTATTTTATGCACAAATAACTTTTATGCGCTAAATTCAAGTGACGTCATAGTCTCATGATAATGGCGATCACGTGTCTCTAGCCATGCACTTCACTGTTGCCTAAACTTTTGCTTTTTGCAGAAACTTCCTTTAAAAAAGAACGTATTTATCAACAATAACAATACACGGAAAACAAAATGCAATTGATTTAAAAGGTATAATGTAATGTAGGTATAATATAATATATATTTTTGAATTTTGAAAGTTCTTGAAGAATCTGAATATTTGAACATTTTTCCGCGATTATCAAATTTAAAATATCTAAATTTTACAAGAAGAAATAACAAGTATAGGTCTAAAGTCAATTTTGAATTTAATGGAGAACACGAGATTGTCCCTTTGACATGTGATCGTCGTGAATTTGGTCCTCATTGCAATAAAATATAAAAATATGCCCCCTAAAAGTGAGAAGTCATATACTCAAGTGGGTGATAATTTTAAAGTAATATTTTGTGTTTATTCCGTTGGAAAATTGTATACAGTGAAATACGTTTAACGCGAAAACGCTTAAAACGAAATATCGGTAAAATCGAAATAATAAACGTGTGATAGCCTCCCACTTGGGGAAGCCATCTCTTCATCTACTCGACCTAAATTTGTAGGAGGTAAGGATTGAAGACCCAAGCTATCCATGATAAATCCAATTTATTATTGTCAAATATTAATCAAAGGCAATCTTACTCTAGGGGGAAATCAAGAGTGATATATCGCAGCTCTAAATCTTATGTGAATAAGTGACTGAAATCCTAACCGCCTAACTTTAAGTAAAGTAATCCTATATGAATCCTAACTTTCTTACTTTATTTGAATAGCTAAGCCCGCTCTACAATTACGCGTCTAAGTTCAGATCCTTACCATAACCACACTGCGTTCAGCAACTCAGCTTCCTTTCCTCCTTCTTCTTCTTCGATTACTCAACCTCCACTATATATCAACAAACTAATCTGCATATCAAGGTTTCTTCTTGAGAGGGTTGGATGTGAAATAACTCAATTGATGGCCCGAAAGATTTCCCAAGAGGGATTAGTAGGAAAAACTCTGTAAAGCCCCGTCACAAGCAGTCTCGACAAACTGCTATGTATTTTCAAGCATTTTTTCTCTTAACACGAAACGAAAATCGCTTAACACGAAAAAGTTTCCCTTCTGGGAATGAACAACGTACGGAAAACACCAGCCGCTCAAGTGAGATTAAAGAGGGGTGTGAAATGAAAGTTTGAGGGGGGCGCATGTTTCGTAGAAAGAAGGCTAACTTGGCTTTGAAATATCCTCGGAATATAACCTGTGACACGAGCCAAATTTTGTTAATCTAAGCTACTTCCATCCTCCACCCTTACAAATACCACACAAAAACATCTCATCTCTCTTATCAGTTAGCTTGGAATTCGGTGACTATAGGGCAGTGTGAGTAGAAATCATTGAGTTAGGTTCGCATTTCTTTTCTATTTTAGAAGAATATTTTTAC
>BMAV01001491.1:71425-99256 GCA_019973955.1 Trichonephila inaurata madagascariensis | reverse complement strand
ATTGAGGGGTGAACACCCTAAACGAGTACTACTATTATACCAAGTCTCGATCCCAAATGAATTTCCTTAGTCGTGCCCTCCCCTTGTAAGATAATTTTTGATTAATTTTAGTTTAGAGAAGTTTCTCTCGCAACTGGCATTTATGATGGAAGATGTTAAAAAAATTCTCAACATTATGACAATGTTTGGAAAGCCATCTTCAAGTTTGGACTCTATAATATATTTTAATAAACCCAAAGAATCGGACTTAATGAGTTCTTTTTTACAGCTACGAAAGCTTGTAGATGAACGGGCTCAAGTTGGAATTCTTCATTAATGTCTTGAGGAGCTTGATCTAAGTTAAGTTCGTCCATGCTCAATATCACTTCAGGCCTTAAATAAGCGAATTTTTGCGCTAGATTCTGCAACTGTTGGAATCTTTCTCGAATTTCAGCAGTTACTCTGTCTATTGAAGAAAACATTCTTCGCCTCAAGTCCTCTCCGTACGATAACTGGACATCTTTACTCCCGTCGCCAAATATACGCTTCCTCCTGATTCGTCTTGAGGGTTCAAAAGAAATTTCAAGCTCTTCACATAAACTTTTAACATATATTTAAGTGTCATCCACGAATTCCTCTCGTTTTGCTTCTAATACTGTCTGTAAAGCACGTATTTTTAGAGCACATTGATGGATATTTAGTCCCTCTAGTTGCAAGTAATTTTGAGCATCAATGACTCCACACAGTACCGGTTGCCAGAAGCCTAAGTAACATAAAAACGAATACGATTGCATAGCGACTAATAAACTTCTTGCATCTGTGCGCGTATTAAAGCTTTCACTCGTTTCCGTCAGTTTCGTCACGCAGGCGCGATTAGGAGTTTGAAATATTTTTTTTGAATTTAAATATCGCGGTACTTGCCGCTGCCCCTTTTAGTATGCCACCCGGGGCCATGGTCCTCTCTGCACCCCCTCGCTACGCCATTACAGCCTGTAAACTTGGAATGCCCCAGAAAACGGTACGGAAAATTTTACGAAAAAAAATTAATTTCAATAAATTCACTTGCAATTGACACAATAAATAACAGAGGATTTGTGAAGCATAACGAACCTTTGATAGAGTAATGCTACAAAATGTATGGTACGAACTGGATTACAGTTTGGATGTACACTATGTAACAAGAGTGTCACACAACAAACATTTGCGACAGAAAAAAAAACTTGGTATACTTCTCAGAACATTCATGTGGGCAAGAGTTTTGATAATATGATTTTTTTTAAATCGGGTCTATCATTTGCACTCACCCTGTATTAAAAAAAATCATAAGGGGTGTTTTTTCAAATACTTATTTTTAAACATGACTTATTACATAAATTAAACTCCATGATTAATACTTCGCGTACAATTTTTACAAATTTGCCAAGACTGAATTTATAAAAGTCGCATTTTGAAGTAAAAAGAGAGCTATTGTCGACGAAATTCGTACTTTTGAACTAAGTCACAAAATTTATCAAGAAACAATTTAATAGCATTTTATTCTGTTGCTTATCTTCATAAACAATTCTGTAACATGCGGTGTTTTTGTCTTCAGAGCTTTATATGTAAGATATACTTAACTTATTGTTCCATAAAGATCAAAAATTTATCAAGATGCATGAACACAACACTTAATTCAAAAATTTATAAAAGTTTATAGATGTTTTAAATGAGAATTATTGGATACATACGATAAAAAAATCCAACATTAGCATTCACTGACAAAACAGCCTATTACATGAAAATAAAATGCCACATATTTCCAAATATAAAAGCCGATTATGCATTTTTTCTTCAAAAATTAACCCAAATTTAAAATTTACATTTAAGCCAAATTGGAAAGAAAATAAATTATAGTTTGAAAAAATGCTAAAAAACACAGTTTTATTGTTTATCGAACTAAGTTGTAACAATCTTTTAGTCGCCAAAGCTGGAAATGTGTTTTGAAATTAGTCGTCAGATGCGGGATGGGATCTGAAAATGGGAAATCGTTAATCCTGATGATCCTGATCAGGGACAATGGAACAAAATTATTAAATTATTGTATTGTCATCGATCCTGGACAAGTGAGTAAAATTTCGAATTAAACTGACCTTTTAAAGTGGGTAAAAATTAAGTTCAAAGATTCCCCGATGCATACAAGTGAAGCTTATAAAAGGGTGTTAAAAAAGAGCTCTAGTAACTTACAAACATGTGTGTGTGTCACCATGAGGGCGAAAATGTAGCTGAATGAGTAAGAGGTGGAATATTTTCCAGTCGTTTTAATGTAAAATAAAAAGCTAACGAAATTAGTTTTATTTTTGATAACCATATCTGAAACTAAATCATTTTTTTAATTCATTTGTAATCTTGCATGAAATCTGTGCTCGTCATAATCTCTGCTCCATTTTTCTTTTCTTCTGAAATGAGAGGAAAGAGACATTTGTATATACGGGACGTAATCGTTGACCTATGTTCCATGTCCTGATGGCAAAACTCACTTAATGATGATTATAAGAATTTTGACATTTCATTGAGTGAATGAGAATTTTACGAACCATTCGGAAACTCGGATACTAAAATTCCATTTGAAGGACTAATGCGACTATACGCGAAGGGATAAGTTAAATATACCACGAATATCCTTAATTTGTTTTTATAAAACGGCCGAATGATTCAGTTCCAAATTTTATTTCTTTTTCTTAAAGTATCCGACTACGTTCGGAACCGTGATTTTAAAAAAGCGCATAAATGGATAATGTTCATGATATTTAGTGTCACTTAGATTAGAATACATGTATAAAATTATTTTATTAAGGACATTTTGACAAAAAAAATTATTTAAATACAATATTTCGGCAAAAAATTAATTTAGAATAATTTTTTTTCCAAATGTTCTCCTTTTGTGAAAAATGCTTCTATTATAATAATATTTTGCCTGTATATAGCTCAGACCTCTCTGTACAGAGGTTCAACAAGAATTTTTGAAATATATAACTTAGAAGTGGGTTTATCCATATTTTACAACAACAGAGGGAAGCAATTTTAAGAAAAAAACGCCAATAATTATTTCAATTGGTGGTAACTCTGAAAATAATGTGAATTTTTCAAAACTTCTAGTTGAGCCTCTGTAGAGCGGTCTGAGCTATATATAAGCAAAATATTATTATAATAGAGGCATTTTTCACAAAAGGAGAACATTTGGAAAAAAGATTATTCTAAGTTAATTTTTAAGCACAATTTTGTATTTAAATAATTTCTTTTTGACAAAATGTCCTTACAACAATTGTATACATGTATTCTAATCTAAGTGACACTAAATATCATAACAATTATCCATTTATGCGCTTTTTTAAAATCACGATTCCGAACGTAGTCGGATACCTTAAAGTGTAATTAATAAATTTAAAAAAAAATAGCGGCACACAAAATAGCCATGGCATAGAGGTTGAGAATCACTGTCATAGAACATCTTTTTCGCGTAGGTAGGTTCCCATTAATTATATATAAATAGATTCCTTTATATATAACCGTTATCTACCCTATCTTACACTTAGAAAATTTCGACCGTTTTTTATGTGTATGTAACCATGGTAACATTTCGCATTAAAAGCTTTGAGGCAATGCATTTTACTTCATCCACATCTACACAAAAGGATACTTTACAACAAAAAAGAAGGCAATTTAAGAAAATGGAATTTTTTTTTCAAATAAATTATAGTTTAAAAAACTAAAAAAAGCGCTTTCATAGTTAATCGAACTAAAAAATAAAGAGTAATTTTTTTATATAAGAATAACATGATTAACGAAAAATTCATATCATTGTAGTAAAAATGTGGGGTGCTCGATGTCAATTGTACCATAATTTCTTACCAGTTCTATTCCGAAATACAGAATTAGGGTAAAAATTTAGTACAATGCACCCCACGCTTTTACCCCAATAACATTAATTTTCTCGTTAATAATTTTATTCTTATATTAAAAATTATTCTTTATTTTTTAGTTCAATTAACTATGAAAGCGTGTTTTTCAGTTTTTTTTAAACTATAATTTATTTTTTAATTCGATGTACGATAAAAGTATTTTTTTTTTCAGTTTTTAAGACTATTATTTATTCATTGATGAATTAATCTTAAATTCGTCATTGTTTTAGAATCTGGAATATCCATCGTCGTTTTCGCTTTAAGGTTATAACTTAATCTTAGTCACCAAATCTAGAAATGGGATCTGGAATTTGTCGCCAAATCTGGAAATTCTTAATCCTGATGATCCTGTTCAGGACAATGGAGCAAAATTATTAAATTATTGTATTGTCATCGGTCCTTGACAAGTGTGCAAAATTTCGAATTAATCTGACCTTTTAAAGTGGGTAAAAATCGAATTCAAAGATTCCGTTATATACAAGTGAAGCTTATAAAAGCGTGTTAAAAAGAAACCCTTTTGTAAACTATATCTAACTTAAAATTATTAATTTTATAAAATAACAGTAAAATTAATGCCGTTTTACTGAATTATAGCCGATTCAATACCGCTAACAAAAGAGAATAAATTTTCTTACCCAAAAGAAGCAAATGATTAATTATATCCCAAGATTTTTTAAAAAACTGAAATATTCTATCAAATTGACATATTCCGGAAAAAAGAAGTTAGGCTCAGTACCCATTAATCAAGGTATATATAACCTAACTCTTTCTCTCTCTACTTTATTAAACAATAAATTATATCACAAACTGTTTCTTTGGAAGTAAAACACTTAATAATACACTAAAAAATTAACTACAGATAAAATATTTTTTTTAAAAAAATTAAAATTAGTTTTATAGTTTATTTTCTAATCTTATTTCCAGAAAATAAAATTCCAATCAGAGTTCATATTAATAAGACTGAATAATTCTCTCGTATAGAACTCATATATTTCAATGATATATATTAATGAGAATGGGATTACTTGTAGCTAAGTGTGTAAATGACATTATTTTAATTAAAATGTTACTTGCGAATATTCAATGATTGATACACGTAGATTTTAAGCTTAAGTAAAAAATAGTTTCTAGATGGAAAGAGTGTAACAAAATAAAATATATGATCCCTTTAATACAAAATTCTAGAAAATGCAATTAAAGTAAGCGTGACTACAAAATCTACGATATTCGCTTACCATATGCATCAGTAATTTCGACGAGACAGTGAAAAGAACTAAGAAAAAATATCTTTAATAAACAAAGAATTTTAAAAGCTCTAGATTCACGAGGCTCAATTGATTTCTAAAACTGTTTTTATGAGAAACACGTCTAATTACTTTTCGTGTCCCCAAATGAAGGTTTGCATACAGCAATTTACGAGATCTAATTAATTTACGGATTAATGTATCGTCCTTCGCACTCTCGTATTTTCAAATTGAGGAGCTTCGTGATATTCTGATTATAACAATGCTAATTAACGTGTGAGTATATATGCTATTTTTATAACTATTTTTTACTAAAATTTATTAACTATACTATCATATATATATCACCCGTAAAATGACTACACATATCTTCAAGAATCATAAGCAAATTGCAGGCCACCAGATGGCAGGCAAAGAAGTAAAATTGTTAAATATAAGCTTAAGCTTTAAGCTTTTCAGTGCAATAACCACATAGTTATGACACAAAAGAAACATTTGGATGACTTTTTAAGAGGTAGATTTATCAGCCGTCTGGAATGTGAGCGCACCCAGTTGGAAGTATCCGAGGAAGTTGGAATCGCCCATACTGTCATCTCCAGGCTTTGGCAACGATTCCAAGATGATGGCAATGTGAATAGACGTTGCAGCAAAGGTCGCGCCCGAGTTACCACGCCGAATGAGGACCGGTATTTGGCAGTTACTGCCAAAAGAAACAGACGGAGCACAGCATTAGACCTGTCTCGTCAGCTCTCTTCAGCCACTGGCACGACAGTTTACATGGCAAACCGTGTATAGACCCCTAGGGTAGATTGGTCTATATTCTCGCAGACCTGTTATATGTGTTTTACTTACTGCAACTCACTTTCGCCTGCGGTTAGCCTGGAGTAGAGAGCACGCATTATGGACACCACAACAATGGGCTTGTGTGATGTTTTCCGACGAGTGTAGGTTTAGTTTGTAGTCTGATTCTCGTCGGACTTTCATATGGAGAGCGCCAGGTACCCGTTACCACTAAAAGAACATCATTGAACGCACCATTTCGGTTATGCAGGATATCTCGTTTAAAGGGGGGATTATTTTGAGTTCCAGAACTAACTTGCATATTCAAATTGGAACCATGACAGGCGAAATCCATCGGGACGTCATTCTGGAACAACAGGTACGTTTGTTTCGGGGCGCCAAGGGCGCAGAATTTGTGTTTATGGATGACAACACCTGTCCTCACCGTGCAAACATCGTAAACAAATGGCTTCGATCGGAGGATATCACCCATACTAGCCAGCATTCTCACCGGATCTTGAATTCAGTAGAGCATGTGTGGAACATGCTTGGCCGATGAGTTGCAGCCCGTCAACCACCTCCTACATGTCTACCTGAACTTCGTGGACCTCTGCTTGATAAGTGATGTAACCACCAAATACCCTCCGAATACACACGGAGTACGTGCTCGTTAAATCAGTGGGTCCGAATGTCTTGTGGGCTGAATCACGAGTGCAGGGGACTGGAGAATATTTCCCTCTCCTTCAGTTCCATGCCTAAATTGGGGAGGTGGAGATAGGTTATGCCGCCATTTCTCGTCCCTTCGGGGAATTTCGCCGAGCTAATTCGTACTGTCACCTGTATGGTGCTCAAGGCCAACGACAGGCATACTTCTAGCCCCTTGCCACGACGTCAGACAGGCGGCATTAGCGACAACAACAACTCCCGAAGCGAAGGTCACATCAATGGAGTGGAAAAATCCGTCATCATCTATTCCGTATGCAAAGCCCTGATTTTTTCCTGGATGGCTTTTTGAAGCTTATCAAGCGGTATGACAAATGCCTCAATGTACTTGGTACTCATATGGAAAAATAAATCTTTAATTCAATACTCATATTACTCATATATTTAATATTTCTTTTAACTATCATATACATCTCTGACCGAAGTCGACAGCGGAAAATTACTTTCCAACTCACCCTACTTTAAATTACTTTCTACTTCACAATTCTAACTTATCTCTTTAATTTGATCATTTCTATTTCTTTAAACTACTTCCTCTCTTGTGACGTCTCTCGCGCCTTTCTGATTAACATGACTCCTATGTTCTTTGACGGCCACGATTAATGGCAAAACCTTTCCAACCCAATACCAAGAAGATAAACGAATGTAACATGTAAATGAGATATACTATAAAAGGATATCGTGGTAAACCTAGATATAGCATAGCGTAGCAGGCTCAGAGGTTGTAGTGTGGAATCATTCTGATCAATAGCGTGACAAAGCTTAGTGTGGAATCTTGAGGATCAAGAATTAGCTGCATTGCGGATCAAGAATCTTCATTTATAAAGTTATAGATTATATTCTCTAGGTCAAGGGACCAGAACTGGAAAAGGTAATATTAGATATAAGTAATTAGATAACAGGATTATTTAGGATAATTGAGATAGAGGATCGAGTTGCGTGATCTGACTTAAATACGTGATTTAATTTGGGCTTGACTCTCACTCTAATTAATAATTGTCAAATTAGAATTTAAGTATTATAAGTTACTCTTAATAAAAGTTGTATTAAGAATTATGTCTCATCATTTTGATAATCCCACACCTCTAGCTTACGCGGAACCGGCAAGACATGGTCATCACAGGATGGCTATGTCTCACTCTTTATATAAGCATTTTCTGTGGATAAAATTATACTTTAAAAACTATTATAGTTTAATAAATATTACTATAATTAAAAAGAATTACCGAGCTTCTCTCAACGCATCTTCAATGACTGATTCGGTTTTAAAACCATCTTCATGATACTCTTCAGGTATTGGAACAGCTATAAGAACCCCACTCTCTAACTGCAACCGATCTCTTGAATCTAAACAGAATATATTAAAAACACATATAAAAACATTATTAAATTTATATCTAAAGGTGTGGATCTAATTCTTCAAAAATATTTTAAAATACTTAGTAAGTACCTTTACATTTCTATAAATTAGGCCGTTGCCATTAAAGTGTAAAATTCAGTTATTTCTTAGAATAACTAGGTATTTCATGAAATAACTAGACAAGTCAGTTAAAGTACACAACAGATGAAAAAGTTCATACCAAGTTATTCTATGAAATAACTAATGAAAGATCATTAAAGTAATAAATAAACAATTTCAAATTTATTTTATAAATTAATCATAAATAAATAAATAAAACCTCTCGAAAACATTTTATTCCTATTACGGAGGATTAATTTATAAATAATAAGGAAAAGCAGATGATATAATTTATTATTACTTATATTGCTAACATTAATTAAACAGAAAGGGATTAAAAAAAAGAATATGTTTTCCATCTGTTATATATACTGCCACATTTAACTTTTCTACTCTTTGAACTTAAATAATATCCATAATGCTGGAGCGAGACCAATAGTTACGTGGTACTTTTTCTGTGCTGTTTTAGAACTTTTTACTTCTGCTATCAAAGTTAATAATTTTTCGCAAGTAAGTGAGGCACTGTTTTCCTTTGTCCCACAGTTATTTAATTAAGATTCATATCTCTCTTGCATTAAATCTTTCTTATTCATAAGTTGGTCTCCCATTCCTACAGAAGTCCTTGCTTCAGAACCGCGGTTGCAAAAACAAAAAAACAAAAAAAAATATTAGTTAATAACCCAAAATGTAAAACGCTAACATAAATATACCATCTAAATCAGGGGTACTCGACCTTTTTTCCCGCCGGCACCGCATACAAATGACAGGTACGTCACGCGTACCGCAAAATGCGGATAATGGGGGGAAAACACTATTAAAACCAAAGTAACACTGACAAGCAAAATTGATCAAAATATTAAAACTCATTTTTGACTTTTATTTTAATACTATATTAACTTTTCTATCAAATACACACACAAATATTTATTCATGTAAGTGTTTTACTGAGTTATATGGGATAATTTCTATTTCTTTTCATTTATGACCAAGCCTTTTGCTTACATTCTACTATTAAAAACAAAAATTGATATATTTTATTGCTTGATTGATAGAATTTCTTGCTAAATTTTTAGTACATTGATCTCCAATAATTGAATTTCTTGGTGCAATGGGCCATGACCGGGCCACTCAAAAAAGGCCGGCGGGCCACAGGTTGAGTATCCCTGGTCTAAATTCTAAGTTTAAAGGCAACGGAATGAAGTGTACATACACACACGTCATTGCAAAGCAGCTGTAAGAGGTTCAAAACTGACTAAAAGCAGCTAAAATCGATTCAAAGAACTTTCGAGTGCTGTATTTCATACTTTAACGGTCAAGTAATCGTTATCCTATAGAATACCTAATTAAAACGTAGAATTCAATAATTTTATATACTTTAAGTGACTTGTCTAGTAATTTCATGAAATACCTAGTTATTCTATGATTTAACGGATTTCACATTTTAACGGTAACATATACATACAATAACGTTAAAAGAGTTTGGATGATTCAAGAAAAACTTCCATTTAAAAGATTTTTCTTTATTTAACGTTGGTTGTTGTTGGTGAAGTTCGATCGTCATGGTAACATATTCAAGAATAATTGTTTTACAGCACACACACTTTGCGTTATGTTCTTTTCTGTTTTAAAATAAGATGTGAATGCAACATTTAAAAATTCTTGTCAGGTGTGTATTACTAGAATACTTTAAAATGCAGGAACACATTTGAAGTAGGAAACGTGTTTATCTAAAACAGCGCAAACATCTCGAAGTGATAAGCATTACAAGTAATGAAATATTACCAAAATTTGAAATTTTCCTGCACAGCTAGTTATTAATGTTTCAATTCGGTTGTTTTTTAAAGTCGAACTTAGAATCCATATAAAGGCTGTTGGCGACGGACTACGTCATTTTGAACTTCAGTCAAGGGACGAGAATGACATCCTGCTCTTCAAATCTCCGTTAAGACTTTGAGCCTCGACACAGATTTAACACTCATCAGAGTTCGAACGCACGATTCGACTGAAACAACGTCCATCATGATCATTTAACTATCACGTCCTCCAGTCAACCATTGAACCACTGTTTTCGAGGTGTGACAATTAAATAACCGGACTAGTCTTGAAAATTAGCTTTATTGAAAACAATGTACAAATACATTTTGATCTCCTTTAACATACTCCCCTTCCCTATCAATACATAGGTGCACACGAGTTTTCCACCTTTCAAAGCAGTGCTGCAGCTCATATATTAAGTGTCACCATCTTCAGTAAATCTGTGACGGCTCTATCCGCGTCATCTTACTAACACTTCTCTTGAGGAATTTTTGGTCCTTAAAAATTATTTTATTAGAAAGCTTCCTCCGAAGATGAAAACGTGAACATGCAAATTAAGACTACTATATAAAGTCTGAGCTTTCAGGTTAGAAAGAGATAGGTAAGGTAGACTGCTAGCGGAGCAGTGATGAATCAAATTTACTATGAGGCGCGGATATTTAGTAATTGATAATTGTATTACTTAAGGTGACAATCTGTCACTTGAGATTTAATCTAGGTTATGTAGCTAATAAGGCAGAGTTATTGAAGTGACGTAAGTGTCCAATTTAATTAAAGTCTTCTCATATCTCGTGTACCTCGTTGTCTTCATATTTATTAATTGGAAGTATCTTTTAACTTTGGTTGATTGAACTTGTGTTGTGGTTAGTGCTGTAAATAAATTAAGTGATTTTGAACACGGCTAGTCTTCCTTCCCTTTCTCCCATATCTCTAGGCGCGCAGCCAAGACTCTTACAAATCTGCTGTTTTTGCCTCATCCTCTACTGTAGACTGAAAATGTGTTCCCATCAATGCCTTTTTCACTTTAAGAAACAGGCAGAAGTCAATGGTGCGATATCTGGCGAGTACGGGGGATGCTCGAGCACATTAATACGTTTGTTCGCCAAGAACTGTTTTGCAGAGAGCGCAATGTGCGCCGGGGCTTTGTCTTGGTGCAAAACCCACGTGTCGTTGCTCTGCAGATCCAGCCTTTTCTTCCTCACTCTTTCTCTAAGCTTTCTCAGGACCTCAATATAGTAATGCTGTTTTACGGTTTAGCCTTGAGGTACTCATTCAATCATGATGATGTTTTTGAGGCTTGCTTCGTTAATTGCAGGTTAGTTTGATAAGTATTCTTTAAAAAATTCATGTCAAATAATAACTCAAATTATAAGTTAACAAAAATAAACAAACTTTAATAATCTAAAATTTACCAATTGTAAATTGGTTCAGAGTTGGATTTTGCGCCAGCCACTCTCTTCAAAGGAGTTCATACATTTGGTAAGTTGAAACAAAAACAAGGGGGAGGGTTACAAGAATTTTTTTGGCGTGAATAAACATCGCCAAGGGTCGATGAACTGGAGTTTTAACAGATGTCATTAATATAGAACAAAAACGATAAGCATGGCCGGTTCTTGATATCACAGATCGACCAGAACGTTCATCATCTTCAACATTCTCCCGATCTTCCAAAAATCGTTTATTCCATTCAAAAATTTGACTATGTGAAGCGCAATTATCTCCAAACACCTCTTTTAACTATTTAAACATTCAGTTGGAGTTTTTTTAAATTTCACCAGAAATTTCAAATTTATGAGCAGCTCGATTTTTTAATTTTTCATGATCGCGGCACTGGAATGATGTGCCACCAGCACCAGAAGGATGAAGGTAAACTACATTCCACAGCTTTCACACCAAGACTAACAGGACATGTCCAATCCGGAAATTTTTATTTGTCACATCTTATTCAAATATGTTACACAATATACACAAAATATTTTTTTTAAAAATGAAGAATGGAAGAACTTGTCTGAATGTTTGATAAATTTAATCAGAACTAGAATTAATATAAAACACACTAACTCATTTCATAATAAAATAAATTAATTTACAGTTACAGTAATTTCATTTTCTGTGAATTTAAATTTCTTTGGATCTAATTTAGACGAATTATTTTATTCTTCCAAACTATGCAACTAAGTAAACAATACTCGAGATTATTATATGACATGAAGTTGACTTCACTTTTATATAAAAGCACAAAATTAATTTCATTAAACAGAATAATAAATAATCTCCTCTCCCCCACCTCTATCCTTTTTTTTTATTCCACCATCTAGGGATGTAATTCTATTAATGGGAATTTCCTTGAATAAATGTTAAATATAAAGACTATTGCATTGAAAATAAATAAACGATTGCATTAATTATACACATTTAACTTTTTCTTTATTCAGTTCTTACTATTAGTTCACACTCTTCCGATATATACTTATTTATATATCTTCTTCAAATTTTCAATCGTTAATAAAATACTTTTTATTCATCAACTCAAGTTCAAATACATTTTTTTAAACCTGTGGGTGTCACTTGATATTAATAGTTTTTTTAAATATTAATTCATTAATTAAAATTTAATTAATTATTTATAGTTTAAAATATATATATATTTTAGTCATAATTATTCCTCTAGATAGCAGCACCATTGGATAAAACAGCTTTTGCTAAATTGGTGATGAAGATTTAACTTAACCTGAATAATCATATGCTAGTTAGACGTCAGCATTCCTTTTACAGTGGTTTTAAGATAAATTCGACCCTATTATATTCAACTTTTATTAAAAAAATATAATTACAAATTTAATGCGGTTAAGTTTTTAATGTTGATTTAAAAGGTGTTTTGCCACTTAATATTGTGATTCTGTTCTTATGTATATACATATTGACATTAATTGTAATTATTTAATAAAAATAAACTAAAAACAATTTTTCTTTCTTGATATAAGTAGGAATTGAGTTTTAAAAATTTATATTATTTGTTTATGGTAACTTATCATTTGCCTATTTTCTTTGCTGTGTCTTTTTTTTTATCAATTTATGTCTTCATTTATTTTTGTAACACTCTTGCAATATTTAAATTTTGAAACTCTTCTTGTTGCTTATCTCCTTGTCTAGCTTCTGCTAGACGAGATCTATGAGTTCATTCACCCTCAAAAAGTCATACACAAGCTTTGAAGACTTAGTAAGCCGTCGTAGGACAAACCCAGGCGTCCAAGAATATGAGTCGGGAAAGCCTGCTCCATGTTACATTTTGGACAAATCGGGTGAGTTTTATGGCCACTCTAGAAGGCAAGGCTTCTTAAATGTCCACTAAGAAATCTGGGTGCATCTGTCGCAATTCATAGCAAGGGATCCTCCAGCAGAATCAGCTCGATACCAAGTATAAAACGGGGGAACGAGCCATGTCTTTTTATCAATATGTTTTCTAGCAGAGAACAGCTCAAGAGAGCAGAGTCAACCAATTAGATGTACCCAGAGCCTCTCTGGCACCCTCCTTCATCTCTTCATTACCCCCATATATCTACATGCGAGGGGATCCACTGAAAGTGTGCATCACAAGATGATGTGACTTGTTTTAATTTATTAAGAATAGAAGTTCCAGTTTTATCACCAATGCTACTCCAGTTTGACAAATGCTGGATGGCACTTCGACTATCAGACAGAATCCAGATGGACTTAAGCCGCATTCATAACAAGGCAGTCAGCGTCGAACGTTGAGCGTCTAGCCAATCTCAGAGACTTCATCTCGCCCGAGATCTAATCTCTAATTGGCTAGACACTCAACGCTCGACGCTGGCTGCCTTGGTGTGAATGCGGCTTTAGGGTCTAAGGAAGCCAGAAGATAACTTAGTCCCTCAAGATAGCGACGAGTGCACTTTTAAGGTATCCGAACAAGTTAAAAAAGACCAAATTTGGACAAGACAGATATTTTTGTTTTTTATGTTATTGAATAGAGCTATCTTTCGGCGTTACAAAACAGACTTTGTTTTGTTTCTACGCTACCAAGAGGCCAAGTTAAAATCAATTTTTTAAAGTTAAGAAAAACCGGAAATGGGCCTTTGATCTACCAGGAGTGGGCATTTAAATTGCTAAAAATCTATTATGGCGGGTCTGATAACTCAAAATGTTACAAATGTATATAAAAAGTTTTGAACCAGATATTTATATTAATTTCTAGAGAACGTACTAAAATACTTCTTATTGTATGAATACTTTCTGAGTTATGGCTTGTTATTTAAATAATGGTCTCATAAAAAATGTCACATTTCTTATAATGTTTACTCAATCAGCTCTAAAATTTTCAAATTTTAATAAATCATTAAAATTTTAGTACATTTTCTAGGTAAATGCATTAAATTTGTTTTAGCAATACTTTTACTAATATAAGTTTATTACTTTTTTCTCTAATTGATTTGCAGTTTCAAAAATATTGCTAAAATTTCACATATAATTGTGATTTTTGTAAAATTTAGATAACTTATTTTAAAAATTATTAGTTAAATATTAGTATTTATAGGTAATGAGTCCTAAAAAAGCATTTATGTTTAAATGTGCTAATTTGTTAAAAAGTACTCTGAACATGTCCGGATACCTTAAAAACAGAATTCACGATTTCTTTTCTTTATTTAAACAATCCCATTGGTGTCTTTGATAAGTGCTTCACTACCAGAGTGAGAATCCTCGTCTTTGCTACCATTAATATAAACAACGCATAGTGCCTTCTAGAACCAAAAATTTACGCCATTTCTTTTCTCATTTATTTTACAATGCCATATGAATCAATAATATTATAAATATCTCTCGGTGACAAATTAAATATGAAATAAAGCAAACTAAAAATCAGGACTGAAAGCTTTCAAAAATAGTCATTCTCCTTTCATTTTATTTATAAGTTTTCGAGGTTGTGTTCAAACAACTAGATCTTTCGACTCAGCATGATTTTGGCGGAGCTCCAAGGCTTTTCAAGAATTTTTGGTTAGCCTTTTTAATCAAATTTTTTAAAAAATTTTAATCACCGTAAAATTTCTACAACATTCCTCCTTTCAAGTATAATTCCCTTCTTATTACATATGTATGTTTCATTTTTATTTCTCTACACACACACACACACCCCTCTCACACACACGCGAGCGCGTTTCTGTAAACAACCCTCTTCAATTATTTTTGCTTACATTTCCATTTCTTCGTTATTTTTGTTATTTGATTTCCTACAATTGTCATGTTGATACAAAATAATTTTTCTTAAGATAATGGTTTTTATTTCCAAATTTCGTTCCTTAATATTAATTCATTCTTTCGTTTATCAAAATATAAGCCTTCAAGGATAAGCATGGTTTTAAAGGGGGCCGGCACTTCCATATAGCAGCCCATGTTAAATTACATAAGTTTATGTATCTTTTTCTCAGAAACTTCTTGCTACTAATGTATGAAATTTTCACAGTAGATTATATGTACTATCAATAAGACTTTAATGGCGGGTTTTGTCTTTTTGTTAAAAATTAAAATAATTATGAATTTTTTAAAAAATGCTAAATTTTTTTCTCTTCAAAATTTAGTTTAAAAATACATTATCTAAAACAGTTCGCTACATATATCTTATTCCCTCCATTAAAATGTGTAAAAGTTGAAAGCATGCTCACTGAAAATTTGAGGATCCTACATTAATTAACTTTAGAGAAAAAGGTACATAAAGGGGAAAATATTGCACATTTTGAGAAAACAGGCTTTAAAGTAAGAATTTGTAATTTGTCAATGAGAGTGGCTTCCTTTTAAAAAATAAATAAAAATACTTCTAATTATCGTATTTCTTTATGTCATATATCATTTTAAGCAGAATTGTTTAAACTTTTAAAAAATGTAAAAAAGTCAAAATCTATAATTTTTTAAAAATTCATGCCCCCTTAATGCAGATTTTAAAACACTTTGTTCAATTTTAATTTTTAATCCTTGAGTTAAAAATATCATCGTTTGTAATATCTAGGAGGTACTTTTGTCAGAATGTTACTGCAAATGTTCCGAAAATAAGCCTGATTTAAATTGTAAGCCCTCTTAAATTTTATTATAAAAAGAAAGGGAGCGTATTGTGAAGATTTTGCGATGACAACAAAAATAATTAACGGACCCCTCATTTCTATAGAAGTCCTAGTCTTCAACTATTATTATTGTTACTCGTATTTTTCATTTGGATAACACGGCCCTAGGACGAAGATTCAAAACAATTAAAATCAGATTATATTATCCAAATTTATAATATAAAAAAATTATCAATTCCTACTTAGGTCAACAAAGAAAATTTTTATTTTAGTTAAATTTAATTAATGAATCAATATGTCAAAAAACTGTATCAACATCAAGTGTCATCCACTCCAAGTTTATTTGAATAAACTGTATGAACACCAAGTGTCATCCACTACAAGTTTTAAAAAATGTATTTGAACTTTATTGGATAAATAAAGTTTTATTAACGATTGAAAATTTGAACAGGTTATATATATAGGGAGAGAGTGAACTAATAGTAGGAATTGAAAAAGAAACAGAATAAAAGCGTGTTAAAAATTCAGCTTGTTCTTTTAATACGATTGTTTCTTGCATGACGATTATAAATAAAGTATTAACGGATATCTCTCAGCACGGTTCGACATTACGAAGTACGCTGCCAATATTTCAATTTGTAGCTCTAATAAGATATTAATGGTCTAAATTCATGAGACGTCATAGTTACAAGATAACTACAATCACTTGCTTTCTGCCAATCAGTTTAAAGATTCATGTGACGTCATAGTCACAGGATAAATGCAGTCATTTGTTTCCAGCCCACACAATCAGTTTATGCGCTTCTCTGTTGCTAACTTTCCCTTTTTACAGAATTTTTTTTAGTACGTGTATATTTGTAAGCAGTTATAACGAACAGAAGCAAGCACGTGGTTTAAAATTACACGTATAATATAAGAAATTTTTTTTTAATTTTAAAAACATTTTAATGGAATTTTTTTTAACACTTGACAACTTTTTTCATAATACTGGATTCTAATTTTTTTTCCTTAATACTTGAAACCATAAAGTTTGAAATTTTACCTAACTTTAATAAATAGAACAAGTATAAGCTTAATATCAGTTTTGAATTCAATGTAGAGAATACGTGATTACCTTTATCATGTGACAGTTATGAATTCAACATGTTGAGGAAATAAGCATTTAAGTTTTCACAAATTTGCATAGGGAAGCACCATATTAGCAAAAGCAAGAATTTAAAAAAAAAAAAAAAACGTTTCAGCAAAATAATAACAGGTGAATAAAAAAGGATTTTTTTTTCTTTTGAAAATTCATTTTTTAGTAATGCCTTCTGCAAATACTCATAAAAGTCATAATCAGAAATTATAAAATCCAAGTAGTGTAACTTCAAATGCTGTTGAAAACATTAGCATTATGAAAAAAAGTATCAAAAAGTATTCAATTTGCTACACAATTAACTGAATTATACATATATTTCAACGATGGTATTAAACCATTAGTAAAGACTGACAAATTGAGTAATGCACATTAATTTTTATTTATTTATCCTTCTCAACAATAATTTGTAGATTCCGAAATGACACGCATTAATGTTGCTTTGGTAAATCGAAGTAATAGTTAATACTTATATCAATCTCTGCGGTGTTTCCAGACCGAATATCCGAAATTACAGCCATTAGTACCTGCTGTCTCCGCTAGAGTATTGGTCGATGTTTTTCAGAAAGAACATATCTTGTTTTTTTATATACCATAAAACATCTTCAGCCCAATTTGTGATGAAATATATCACTAATAGGTATAATACATTCGATTTACGAAATGCTTTTTTAGTCCAACTTAAAAAATAAATTGTAAAAGACACATTCCGCATAACTATTTTCGAAAAGTTCTTCTAATAAATAAAAGTAATAAAACAAACACTTTAGTACTCGGTCCCTGAATGGTACAATTAATCTCGAATTATCGCCATTTATCAAAATCAAAACATGCCACCAGAAGCACTGCCAAAATAATCAGAGGAAAAAGATTTATGAAAGTAATTAGTAAACTGCTTTCATAAAGCTATTCCATCTTTTATCATTAAATCTATTTTGAAAAATCTCTTAACTATTTTGTTTTATTTCTAAGTTTTAATCAGCTACCACATATCCTGACATCAGTCTTACAAAGGGAGGGCACGACTAAGGAAATTCATTTGGGGACGAGACTTCGTGAAATAGTAGTACTTCAATAGGGTGTTCAACCATCAATGTATTAGCGCCGAATAGTCAGGCAATTCGGAGAAAAATAACCTTCGAAATTCACATACCTAGCTTTTATACAATTAAGTTTTAATTAGCGTTAGAGATGCAGTGGCATAGTAGATAATCTGTTTACCACGCGATCGGTCAAGGTTCGAGTCACGCGATCGGTTATTTTTGTTTTATTTTTTAAATTCCTTTAATTATTTTTACAATTATATGAATTTATTTAAAAAGGACTTATCAGATATTTTACATAATTATATAACATTGGAAGTTAATAATATAAAATTACATTAATTATAAAATAATTTTTTATAAACTATTATAATATATTTTATATATTATTACTATTCTTTTATAATATTTTATTTATAATATATTGTATTTCATATTATAAAACTATTTGTAACTAATTTTTGTATAAAATATCATTTATAATATTTATTATAATATATTTTTATAAATATTATTTATTAATAATTTATATTTATAAAATATAATATAAATATTTATATAGTTACAGTAATTATTTTACTTTTTAAAAAAAAATAATTATCTAACGTATCATTTAATATTTAATAAACCTTCTTTAAATAATTTTGCAATAGAAGCACTGACTTAATACGATACACAGGATTATATCGCGAAAATCACTCAGCTACAGTCGGAGCTCCTTATGAAGATCCTTCTCGAACCCCGATAGCTCGGTCATCTTCAATGTTATTTACTTCCACAACTCCAGGTGGATTCTACGACGAATACTAAATTCAGAACGCGTCATCTCCCAGTCGCAGTTCACCTTCTCTTATTCTTAGATTTCACGATTACCGATCAACGATTAGCCATTGATCTCACATACTCAACGTCAGGGTTTTAATAGTATTTACATTTGCAAAAACTCAAGTCATCTCTACGGAAAGCGGTTTTTAAACTGAAATCACAGTTGAAGAATAGTTTCCCCCAAGAAGAGATTAGTAGAAGAACCCGAATAGTACCCGTCACAGCTTAAAAGTTTCACAGATTTAATTATGACCAGTAATAACTGGATCCCATTTGCAATTTTGGTAGATCCTATGAGTCTATTGTATAGAGTTTATTCATTAAATTTTAATACTCTGTTCCGTTGGATTTAAAGTGAAAATGTATGGTGTAAATACAATCAAATATATATCGTGTGAGTTGAGAGTGAGTGAGTGAGTGAATATTAACGTAGCACTGTTCAGCTACACGAGGGCTTTTGGCAACGGACCTCGTAATTTTGAACCATGGTCAGGTGATAAGAACGACACCTGAGCTGGCACCCCCCTCCCCCTCTCCTTACTACCACACCAACGGGAGGACGTTGAGCTCTCGACAAATTTAATGTGCATCGCTCCCCTACACAGCGGGTCTTTAGAGGTACTGGGCTCGAACTCATGACATGCCTGCCATGATCCGATACCTTGACCACTGGGTTACCACAGCCTCCGTGTATGTTGAGAAGAGAATTATAGACAAGGATCGGATTAGTTGAATCACTATTTTACAAGAACTGAGCAACAAGCTAAGGGCAGTGTGCATGACGTCATTTGAAATACATTTAACCCACCGTTAGGCGCGCGAATCTCTCAAGTGCATAATAAAAAATAGTTTCGGTGCTGCGTCAACACGGTGGGTTGCAACACACCCCACCCCCTCCTTCTATCTGCATTTCGTCACAAGCCCTGGGATTCAGTGTCAAGGACGAGGGCGATTTCTTCATATTTCGGGTGGATGGTGCCATTAAACCCACACAACACCTGTATTTTATTCATTCCTGTAAATGTAGCTGGAATAAACTCCCAAAATATCTATATGGGAATCAAAACCACTCAGTCAGATCCTCGCTCACATATATAAGAAAACTATATAAGGGCCATGGGTAGCCTAGTGGTTAGAGCATCGGACTCCAGATCGGAAGGCCTGGGCCCGATGCCACTAAATACCCTCCGAGTACACACGGAGTACGTGCTCGTTAAATCAGTGGATCCGAAAGTCTTGTAGGCTGAATCACGAGTGTAGGGGACTGGAGAATATTTCCCTCCCCTTCAGTTCCACGCCTAAATTGTAGAGGTGGAGATAGGTGGTATCGCCATCTATCGTCCCTTCGGGGAATTTCTCCGAGCTAATTCGTACTGTCACCTGCATGGTGCTCAAGGCCAAGGCCAACGACAGGCGTACTTCTAACCCCTTGCCACGATGAATTTCGTGGGCCTCGATCTGACTACGTCAGACAGGTGACATTAGTCACAGCAACAACAACAATATGAAAACTAGGTCACGAACTTTTGAAAGAGCATCTATGAAGACGGTCTGAGTGTAACATTCACATGCCGCGTTCAATTTGACTCAGGATTGAAGAAATATCTGATACATAACGCCTTATTCAAGACGAAAAGCCAAGAGAGCAATCGCCAGGAACTTGTAAAAGAAGATATTGTTCCCTCCTGTCAGACCCTTGAACATTGTAAGGTGATTTGTGAAGAATGTAACAAGGCATCTTAAAATTTAAACAGTGATGACACGGTGATAACTAACCATTTTCTTTTTGATGTTTTTTCGTATAAATATCCTATAATTCCTGATTTTATTTTAAATATTACTTTATGTCAAATATTTTTTAATGTCAAATCTCACCATTAAAATGATTAAATCATCTTCAAACGTAAATGTGAGGTGATGTATCTGAGAGATGCCACGCGCCTATGGATGGAACTTTTTGAAGCGCGCCTAGCGGAGGGTTAAGTTACGCGAACGAGATACATAAAGTGGTATCTCACGTCTCAAATATGCATACTAAATTTGGGCTTGTATAACATGTAAATCACTTGACAATAACTGGATTTTACATATTTAAAAAACCTTCCCACTTAGTTACACAAAAAATTCACACAGCTTCTGAGTAAACCCCATCAGGCATATACTTTTAAAACTGGATTAGTATGGCTCAAAAGAGAAGAGAGTTTAAGTTTTAGCGAAACAACTCCAATTCTTCTGAAATTCCATCGCGCGCTGTGTGTGCGCGTGTGAGTGTGTTTCCAGGTACTATTAAAGCGTGTAAGCACTAAAAATAATTTAATTCTATTATTTATTAGATTTGCTATAATATATTAGTATTTTATAGAATAATTATTTCTTATAATAATTAAAACACAAAATGTGGCACGTTTTACGTATCGAATAAAATCTTTGTGTTTCTTTTTTAATTAGGATGTTTGCCAACACCACAAAATAACCTAATAATTTATAAAAGGTAAAAAAATTTTTATATAACAATTGGTACGCTATATGCTGTTTTTTATTGTAATTTAACTAATCTAGCGAAAATATTGTCATGTATTCTTTTTTTTTTACTATACAGTGGCTCAAACAATTAAGAATGCCTCTTACTTTTACTTGATAAATTCAACTTCCAATGAAAATAATATATTACTGATAAGTGCAAACATGTTTATATTCTTACACATAACAAGTTGTTTAATTAAAAATAAAAAGCAATCACAACGAAAAACTTCTAAATTAAAAAGTTTTAGAAACATTTTAAATAAACATATGCAGATTTTGCCTCAAAAAATTGAGAATATACTTATGAAAAAAATGTTTAACTACCTTAAAATATTTTCTATTCAACTGCTATTTTAATCTAATTTTGCGTAACCTTATCTTAAACCTTCCAACGAACATTTTTGTGTGATTAAATTTGTTAGATGAACTTAAAGCTAAACTTTTAATTGGAAAATGGTTCCCCGAAGAGAAAACAGTTTTGATGTAAGAAAAGTCGTAATAAGATTATTTAAAAAAGAAAAGTCTTATCGTGAAGTAGCTGAAATTGTTGGTAGAAACTTCACTTGTGCTCAGAAAATCATTACAAAATTTTAAAATGATGGATTTATTTAAAATAAATGTGAAAGAGAAAAGAAAGGTATTCTGAGTAACGTCGCAAAAAGGAGAATTTTGAAAGAAATCAAGATTGATCCTAAAGTAAGTGTAGTGAAACATGCTGCAGAAACTTCTCAAATTATATGTAAAAGTGTAAGAGCTGAAGCTGTGCGAAATGTAATTAGATAAGCGGAATATTTAAGTCGAGTTGTTAGAAAGAAACCGTTTATCAGCATGTAAAATCAGAAAAAGCGTTTGGAGTTTGCAAAAACTCATCAATTGAAGCACTGGCGTAGCTAGTCCTGAGCAGGCCCTGTATCAAAATTTCTTGGAAGCCCCTTTTTTAGGGGCCCTTTAACATTTTACGGTTCTTTTACTTACATATGTTGGAGCCCCTGTAGCTTGGGGGCCTCGTACCATAAATACGGGGCCCTGAATTGAAGACCAATAACTTTTAGAAGAAAAAGGTATTTTTGGAAGATTTGTGACGGGGCTTTATACTAATGGAGGATTAGTATAATTACTTATACTAATCCTCTTGGGATTTCTTTGGGGCCTGAATGGCAATTCTTTCCAACCAACCCAAGAAGAGAGCGTGTTTATGCAAATTAGGAATCATATATATTGGAATGTTAGCATTCGCGATGATCGCTAAGTGAAGCTCTGAACGCGCTAAATGGAGAAGTAATGCTAGAAGTGAAGTGAGATAAAGTCTAGGAGAAGAGTCTTAATTTTGTGAGTCGGTCTAACAGTGCTACTGAAGATAAACAAAAGTGGGTCCGAGACCAAAAGAGTATTGTCTTAACCAGAGAAGCCAAATTAAAGGATAAATTGACGTTTTACGGACCGTAGCTATTTGCCCAGCAAATAGCGGTAACCTTGTATTTTTAATCTTTAAGGATAGAATGGATACTATTAAGATAGGAATTAATCTATAAAGATAGATTTATAGTGGTTAATTGCGCTATTTATCAGTAATACGTTTTGCGTCGTTGCACTCTTGATCAATATCCTCCTAGACTGGTATTGTTGTTGTTTTGTATATAAATTAAGATCATAATAAACTAATTTTAATTATGGCTGAGTTTAGAGGTTGATCTTTCGTTCCCTCAGACATAGGTCGCGTAGATAGTGGAGAGAGGGTATCCCCATCGGCGGGAATACTACAAATTTTACTTTGGAACTTTTGTTGAAAGTAAATTCAACATTTTTGGCAGTGACGGCCGTCGCACTGTATGCAGAAAGCCCAATACCGCTTTGAATCCAAAATATTTACGTCCTACAGTTAAGCATGGTGGTGGCTCCGTCATGGTTTGGGGTTATATAGCTTCACCCGGGGGGTAGGAAATTTAGTTTTTATGAACCATATGGTTTACTTGGATATATTTCGGAATAATCTAAAGAAAAGTGCAAAAAATTTAATTTTGGATGAAAATTTCACTATCCAGTAGGACAACTACTTCAAACGCACGGCACGTAACATCAAAATGTAGTGTCTTTTTCATTGTAAACAGCAGTTACATACACACTCACACTGTCCCTCAACATCAATGTCATTGGAAAGTTGTGGGTCACATTTGAAACAGTTGTCCAAAAACACAAAGTATTAAAACCCATTTAAAACAGGTGTTGCAAGAAGTATGGGGTAAAATATCTAAAGATATCCCCAATCCCGAATCGGTGCTATGACGTTTAGAGGTCATTATAAAAGCCAAAGGACATGATTTAAATATTGACACATTCTTTGCATGCGAGATATTACAAAAATTCCATTGGTGTGTTCTCAATTTTTTTTAAGAAAAGATCTGCATATTTTTACTTAAAATGCTTCTGAAACTTTTCGTTTTTAAAGTTTTCCGTTGATTGTTCTTTATTTTTACTTTAAATTAAACCATTTCTAAAGTGTAAAAATATGAATATGTTGGCACTTGCTTGAAAGTTGAATTTATCAAGAAAATGTAAAGTGTACTCTCAACTGTTTGAGCCACTGTATATCAACTAATCTATCCATTACGTGAAATATATTTTTTCGAAAGAGTATTAATCATCAGATAATTTATTTAAAAAAATTGACTTGTTTTAATTTCAAACTGTTTGTTTTTCACTTTAACGGTGCATCATTAGTTAATTTATCAGAATTTTTAGAATAACTCAGTAAAGTTGTAGCGGGCTATTTTGCGCGATTTCCCTCTTAAAACTAATTTGAGGTAGCATTCTTTAAAGTTTTTTTTTTGAAAGTGTACAGTGGTGGCCAAAATTGTGGACACTTTTTTAAATTGTTAGGTTTTTTAAGTTTGCATGCTTATAGAAATTTTTACGTTGCACAACATGCTAAGTATTTTATATCATTTTAAAGGGAATTTAGTACTGAATTCAATACAAAAAACAAAATTCAAATATTTGCAATGCATTAAAAAGTTATGCTGTAATAACTGTCGATATACGTTAAATACTGATGATAGCAGTGAGTTACCAGATCTTAGTGAGGTTGCCTTTATTCTTGAGTACAACTTCACATCGATGTTTCATTGAGCTGAAAATAGTGTTTTAAGCTCTTCCTTAGTTATTACATGATGCCAGGAAACAATTATATCCTTAATTAGTTCCTATTTATTTCATGGGTACCTCATTCGGACAAAAATGAGAAATATGCGAAACGTAAAATTTTCTATAAGCAAACAAACTTAAAAAACCTAACAATTTAAGGTATCCGACTACGTTCGAAACCGTGATTTTGCAAAAGCGTATAAATGGATAATATTTATGATATTTAGAGTCACTTAGATTAGAAAATGTACATAAAATTGTTTTAAGAATAGTATTACAATAAAAAGCTATTTAAGTACACTATTTTGACAAAAAATGAACACAGAATGACCCATTTTCAAAATATTCTCCTTTTGTGAAAAATGCTTCTATTATAATAATATTTTGCCTGCATATAGCTCAGACCTCTGTACAGAGGCTCAACTAGAATTTTTTAAATATATAACTCAGAAGTGGTTTTATCCATGTTTTACGACAACAGGGGAGAAATTTTAAGAAAAAAACGCCGATACGTATTTCAATGGGTTGTAACTCTGAAAATAATGTGAATTTTTCAAAAACCATAGTTGAGCCTCTGTACAGAGGTCTGAGCTATATACAAGCAAAATATTATTATAATAGAAGCATTTTTCACAAAAGGAGAACATTTTGAAAAAAAGGTTATTCTAAGTTAATTTTTTGCCAGAATATTGTATTTAAATATTTTTTTTTGTCAAAATAGCTTTAAAACAATTTTATACATGTATTCTAATCTAAGTGACACTAAATATCATGAAAATTATCCATTTATGCACTTTTTTAAAGTCACGGTTCCGAACGTAGTCGGATACCTTAAAAAAAGTGTCCACAATTTTGGCCATCACTGTAACTATCACCTCCTTCAAGTGGAAATGAGATACTCAGATTATTTTTAATGTATAAAAGAGTGAGTGAGAGAGAAGAAAGTTACTTAACAGTTAATAGAATTAAAGGAGATTTTCACTACCACTTTGAGAGTCATAGATTCAATCAGCTAGTTGGTAAGTCCTTGCCTACTTACGCATTTAGTTTCTTTGAGAGCGATCATTATCTTAAGAAATTCTCGGGACAAATCTCATTGAGTGTCAGATTCAAGTTGCCCATCCAAGAGTGGAGCTCCCTCTGATTTGTCGGAGATTCTGATTCGGAGTGCTTGTTAATCTTTTCAGCATTACAGATATATAAGTGCATTTTGATTATTTAATTCAGTTGCAGAACTTCATCGCATACCTTGAGTAGGGTTAATATTAAACAAACAACTAAAGTGGATATTTGTGCTTGTAATTATTTCCAAGTGTTTTGTGTCATGTCTCGTAAGGTCAATTTCGAGTCATAATCTCTAGAGAGCAGAGAAAGTGAGTGTATGTTTATTCACGTCGCACTCTAAAGCAGGGATGGCGAACTTTTTCAGAGTACGGGGTACTTCTAATGTTTTTAAGGTGCTGCGGTTAACCCAATGGGATAAGTGTAACTATTCTGTATTAAAACTGTATGTTTTATTTTCTTAACACTTGTTTTCGAGATTGTACCCAACTTTTAAACTACAGTCGGACCTCTATATAGCGAAGTTGCTAAATACCTGAAAAAAGTTCGTTATATGGAAAATTCGTTGCATAGAGGATCATCTTTTAATATACTTTATAAACCACATGAAAAAAAATTTTAAATTCATTAACACTTATTAAAAAAAATAATTATTCACACTTTTTTTAAATTATATAATATATGTTTATTTTATATATCTTATATATTTTTTAAATTAATAAATGTTTATTTTATATATCTTGCCCATCAAAAAAAAGAAAGAAAAAAAGAAAAATTGCAAAGAAAATAAAAACTGCATTTTCAATAATAGGAAAATAATTTTATATTAAAATTAACGAATTTTAAGCACATTTTTTTAATTTAAAGCATACAAGTAATATTAAACATAGACTATTTTATAACTAGAACACTGGACAACTCCTCTTAGGGTGAAAGGGGATATCGAAGATGTTTCTAGTGAACTGGGCAATGGGAGTTAAAGGTTGCACTTCTTGGATGAGACGTCCAAAACTCTATTGCTCTCGGCGACTTAGGATGTAAAATAATCAATTCAAGATTTATGACTACCATAAAATGTGTTAAAGAGAGAATAACTTGAAATGTTCAGAAATACTTTTTTAAAAATAGGGAGACAAAAATTGAATCACAAAAGAAAAAGTTCATTATATAGAAAATGCACTTCGCTATAGAGAGGTTATTTTACGAAGAAAATCGTGAAATGTTCAAGGTTCCAGAAAAAAGTTCGCTATACAGAAAATTCGCAATATAGAGGTTTGTTATATGGAGGTTCGACTGTATTTCAGAATACTATGTTTTATACAAAAACGCAAGTAACACAAAATTGTCAAGTTGTATGCTTGATCAACTACGAGCGACTGTCAGATAGTGAAACGTGACGTAATCAATGCAGCGAGCAGAGAACAGACGTGAACCAATGAATCCGAAACCGTCGCATGTACTTAATTTGTTCGCTGCTCATTCCCGCGCCATCACGGGATATTACTTTAACACAAGAACCCAATCCCATGTAAGAGCGGGGGTGGGATGATGTCCAATAGCCAATCCCATGCTATCGTGGGAAGAGCTATCATCAACATTAATTCTCCCCTTCAGTTGGCATGTGGAGAAAAATTCATTTATACGATTAGCATCGCAGTGATCACTTTTCCTCCCAGCGGTAGCAGTGAACGTGTTAAGCGTCATCGTGCGCTTCCAACGAAGGTACACGTGTCATTTGCACATTTATCAAATCATTTGCTTAAGTAAACACTGTTGTATCGATTACGAAAAGCCGATTCTCCGATCTAGCTGGCGTCGGTGTTCCATAAATGTTTCTTCTAGTAACCGCTTCGCAGTAAAATCGGTCACTCCAAAATGTCTCTGTGATCCACCAGTCGATCGAGAACGACTTAATGCCCACCTCTGCTCTAAAGCAATGTAAGGGCATTTGGCGACGGACCTTATGATTCTGATCCGCGTTCATGTAACGAGAACGTTATCTAAGCCAAGTCGCCTCTCTAAACTCCTACATTAATCCAACGTGATGACTTTGAGCCACAACAGATTTAATGTACAACAGCCTCTCAACTTGG
>BMAV01001491.1:23352-66425 GCA_019973955.1 Trichonephila inaurata madagascariensis | reverse complement strand
GACTTTGAGCCACAACAGATTTAATGTACAACAGCCTCTCAACTTGGCGGATTTTCAGTGGCACTCGTGACTCAATAACGCCGGCCACGAATTCGTGACCATGACACTAAGCCAGGGGTAGCGAACCCTTATGGATTAACGTACCATTTTTTTCTAAAGAAGTGTTTAATGAGGTATAGACGTGCCATCAAATAATTTTGACTTGTGATTATTGGGAAAATAATAAAACTAAATACTAACTCAAAACACTATTTACTACGAAAAAATACCTTTTGCACTGTATAGTTGTAAATGTTTTAACTAGACGTGTTATTCAAATTAAAGTAACATTAGTGTGACTTCTGTTTTTGCAGATTGGAAGACAAATAGCTTATATTAGGATTGTAAGATGTTACTTTTAGTAGAATGCATGCTGAATTGGAGTCAACTGCCAAACGATTTCCACAAGCAATTAATTATTTTTGTTGTGCTTCACTTTTTTTGACAAGAGGATTTGTGATTTGTTTCAAAATGCCGTCACAGACGATGTTATGCAAGCAACTTTTCCAGAACATAAAACACACACCGCTTTGTTGCATTTACTAATAATGCCAGATTCACAAAGTTTGAAATACTCTGTTACACTTAATACCTTGAATTTTGTACTTTTGCTGAACTAGCCATGTTAAATAACTTAAAAATCTTAAATATAGCACAAATAAACTTTAAAATACAGTTGTGTCAACGATATTGACTATGCTATGCGTAGACAAACTTTACATCATAAGCAATTGTAGTCCACGACGTAACTAAGGGCAAGACAATAAATAACAAACAAGTGTGCTCC
The DNA here is from genome assembly GCA_019973955.1 of Trichonephila inaurata madagascariensis. NCBI lineage: Eukaryota > Metazoa > Arthropoda > Arachnida > Araneae > Nephilidae > Trichonephila > Trichonephila inaurata. Next base: position 65,599 of record BMAV01001491.1, on the reverse strand, counting down.
CGGGCACCCCGAGACCGATCACTCGCGTTTGTTCGTAATACTTTATTGTGAACTTTGTTATTTTGAAATAAAATGCAAACTATTTTAATCACTGCCGTACCTAAAATATTGTGTCGCGTGCCCTCAATGGCACGCGTGCCACTGGTTCGCCATCCCTGCACTAGGCTATCGCAGCCTCTCTCGGAGTTACATAATCAGACTTTGAGGGTCGGGAACCACCAAAAAGTGTGAAATTATTAATTTATAACACATTTCAATTAATGTGGTTAGTTATTTCCTAAAATTACCTATTTTTATTCTGTAAAATTACTGAAGAATACACCTTGAAGGCAGTAAATAAATACATAGCGATATACAGCCCACAAATAAATTATATAAGATGAAACCCTGGAGCATTTCTTTAAACTGCCATACCAATAGAAATAATTTTCTCATGGCATCAAGGTGTCCTTTAGCATTCAAAGAGTGCATGATGTAATAAATAATTCCAGATGGAAAACAAATGATTGTCATTAGTGGCCACATTACAGCCAAAAAAAACTGCTTCCAATTAGACCAATGGCCAGGAATGTCATTACTGAATTCACAGTAATGACGAAAGATTTGAGCACCGCAGATTCTTCTGCGATAACTGACTCTACACAAATTAACTGAAAGCAGAAACACCACATCTTTTTTTCCCAAGTGTAAATGTCAGAAGCTATAGAAATTGCTGTCTTGGGTCTTTTTTCACTGTTTATCGGTCACCGAAAATTACCAAGGAATTTAGAATATTTCTAATTTAAATTATTCTAGAAATGCAAAAAAAGATGAAATGCGTATAATGTTTTTTATAATCAGACCCTACCAAAAGCAAGCGATTCGAACTATTCGTTAGGTACCCAAATGAAATTCAGAAAAACAATCAACTTCATATCTACATACAACATCTGTGTCTATATTTATATCTATACAATATCCTATCTATATACAACATATCTCTATATTTATATCTATACGATATCCTATCTATATACAACATATGTGTCTATATTTATATCTATACAATATCCTATCTATATACAACATATGTGTCTATATTTATATCTATACAATATCCTATCTATACACAACATATGTCTATATTTATATCTATACAATATCCTATCTATATACAACCTATGTCTTTATTTATATCTATACAATATCCTATATATATACAACATATACCTATATTCATATATGTATATATACAACATATATCATATACAACTATCAAGCATCAATGGTGCTCTTAACAAAAAAATGCTCTTAAAAAAACTTCCTACCGGCTGGGTAGCGCAGTTGGTTTGTCGCTGGATTTGTATGCATAAGGTTGCGGGTTCGACCCTGGCTCAAGTCGGTGGATTTTCATGATGCAGAAAATCGACAGCGTCCATAGCGCATGATTATGCAGCATGTAAAAGATTCCTTGAGCGCCTGTTTGGTCTGGGTGCTCTCAGCAAAATTAAATTCCTAAGTACAATTTCGCAGTCAAAGCTTTTGTGCCTTTTAGGAAGGAAACTGGGTACCAAAATTACCTACGGTAATTCGCATTCACCTATATGGAGCCACACTAAAATGTGACATCTGCTCCCGGGGTAGCTGGTATCACATTTTAGTGTGGCTCACATTATCACTAGGTCTGCAATGTTAAAACTCCAATCCGTAGCCTCATTAGAAATAATACAAAAAATTACTTAAGAATAATAATAATAAATTGTTTGTTTTTTATTTAAAATGCATTTTAATTTATATAATTACAGATATTAGCACCTGAATTTAATTCTTATTTGTAAATAGCTTTTTGAAAGCAAAATAATAAATTACTTTAATTAAATTCTTCTAACTACGTTTAACTAAAAATATACAATTTTTGTCAAAATATTGTACTGAAATAATTTTTTATTGTAATACTATTCTTAAAACAATTTTATATACGTTTTCTAATCTAAGTGATACTAAATATCATAAATATTATCCATTTATACGCTTCTGCAAAATCATGATTCCGAACGTAGTCGGATACCTTTAAGAGACAAGTGTACTCTATCAGACTTTTCTACAATATTTTTCGAGTCAGGAGGGAGATTGCTTGTTGAAATTCTCATCACAGCCTGCAAGTGAATGTCAGCCAACTTGTATTTATATTAATTCTTGCTGATCATCTTGAAAGAAAACTTTGCTCACAAATATATGTTGACCCAAATACAGAAAAAATTTTCTGACTATTTGGTTTTCTGAATGTCTTCGGGGGTGGCAAAAAAAAAAAAAAAAACCTTGCGGGCCGCATGTGACCTGAAGGCCGCTATTTGCCCACCCCTGCAGTAAAAAATAAACTTTTAAACCTTTAAAAACTTTTTAAAAATACGATACGAAATATAAAATAAGTGCTTCCAGACCGAAATTGTGTTCTATTACTGTGCAAAGATATCCAAATGATAGACCTAAATAATAACAGAGAGACATGATATTTCGTTGCTTACAAAAAATAAGAGTAAACAATGGACGGGGGGATGCAATCTTCTTAAGTTACAAAATTGTTTTCAACTTGACGTCGCAAAATTAAAAAGAACCCCATATTAACTAAAAAATATCCCCTTATACAACGAGTCAAAACTCAATTTTATAGACATCGAACCTTTAAATACAAAAGTTTTAAATTTCTCCTCTCAAAAGAAATTCCTTCTCCCGTAATTCTAAACCCTTAAGCAAAAATATGACAGCAAATATTCCAGACCTTATGTCTCGAGAAAAAGAAATAAATAATTAAAACGAAGCAATATTTCAATCCATTAATGTCTAGGTAGGAAAGACGTTTGAAACATGAAATTCTTGTGCTATCTCGACAAAACGAAGACTTTTCACAAACGCCGCCTTTTAGGGGCCCCCCCCCGTTGGGTTGTTTTTGTTTCTTTGCCGCATTTTTCTGTTTTTTATGTGAGCAGTTGAACAGAAAATTTAATTTCGTCCTGCTTTATAGAACTTCTAAAACGAGGTAATTTGATTAGACAACATCAAAAACAAAAAAGTCTGCGGACAGCAAGAGGCCCACTGGCCGATATTTGTCTCGGCTGACCTAGACATTACTGGACATTCCAGCGTATCGTCAACCAAATAGCCAACAACTATCGAAAATCAGCAATCATGTTCAAAAGGTACAAACCAAATTGCGAAAGTTTGATTTTTGCACATTTTCTCCCATTCCTACCTAAGAGTTAATTTCTTTAAAAATGTATCATTTTTTGTGTAAATTTTCTTATAAAGTTCGTTATTCTCAAATATATAAGCTATGAAATTTTCTGTCATTGGCATTTTTTTAATGTTCAGGTTCGAAAAGTTATATCTTGGCTTTCGGAAACCAGTGAAAGATCGAAACTTGTGGCATAATTTACTAAGTAGATAACACAAAAAAAAAAAAAATGAGACTAAGTGTGTAGCTTGAAAAAAAGAGTGAAGTTGGCAACAACTGCTTTGTAACGTCATCCCACGCACCTCCACTACTTTATGGCCAGTTTCGCCTTAATCGATCAAGCCAGTTGGGAGTATTGCGTCATTGAGTGAACACGTGCAACCACGTTCAGCCAGAAAAATGGCGAATCTACATCAAGTTTCTTGTGAAAATTAAGAATTCAGCCACGAAAACATTTCAAATTTTTACTGACGCTTATGGAGATGAAACTTTGTCTCTTGCACATGTGTGAAGGAGGAAGGTTCGTTCTGGGTACCTTCCGTTCCGAATGCAAGTACGTAACCAATCACGCCAAAACGATCGTCAACGCGTGAAGTTGGTACTAGTTCATATAGATTATCACACCGCCACATACTCCCCCTCCAGTGTTTCGGCGAATAGGCGAACAACGATACCATATTCGTGGCGAGTATGTAAGCAGTTGCGTCACTTGGTGGGTTGCGTCATTCGTGCGAGACGGCTTTGAGAATTGCGTCATTTGTGTGAGACGACTTGAGAATTGCGTCATTTGTGTGACGGTTTGATTGCGTCATTTGTGTGAGACGATTTTTGAGAATTGCGGCAATGTTTGACGGCTTAGTTGCTTGTGCGGTGGATAGATGGCGCCACGACTGCGGCGCGTGAAGGGTGCGGTTCCTTTGCACGGCCAGGGTCACCAATGAAGGAGAAAGGTTCGTTCTGGGTACCTTCCGTTCCGAACGCAAGTACATAACCAATCACGCCAAAACGATCGTCAACGCGTGATGTTGGTACTAGTTCATATAGATTATCACACCGCCACATGTGTTTGAATGGTATAAGCGGTTTTCAGGGGAGGGGACAATGTGGAAGATGATGAACATGCTGAGCGCCCAAGAAAAACAATTACAGACAAAATCATTGCCAAAGTTCGTGATATCAGTGGGTTCCCACTCAGTGGTTAGACTGTTAATCAACACTATTACATTGAAGAAAATAAAAGGACTTCCGGAAAAATTTAGGAAACAAAGGCCAGAATTGGAGAACGATTGATGGATGTTGCAGCAAGGCAATGCGCCCGCTCACACAGTCCTATCTGTCAAGTAGTTTCTGACCAGCAAAAACATTACTGTGATGAGGCACCTTCCGTATTCACCTAATTTGGCCCCATGCTACTTTTTTTCTTTATTTCGTACAGTTAAATCTTGGGTTTTCACAAAAATGGAAAAATGTCCTAAAGGGACTTCCAAAACCTCGTACGAGAACTGTTACCAGCAGTGGCAGCACCGAATGCAGAAGTGTGTTAATGCTGAAGGGGACTAATTTGAAGGTGATAATGTAACAAGGAACTGATTCTGTAAGTGCAATAATTTATAGGATCAGTATCGGGTTTTTTTTCCCGTATCACATCTTGTATACGGTAATTTTTAATGGAAAAACACCATTTAATATTTTCAATCAATTTTTGAATGCATTATTAAAATTATTTCAATGTTAGACGCATACACTTGTAGTTTGAATTTAATACATGTGAGAGATATGCAAACGTTATTAAGTGTATTCTACACTGAATATATAAAAAATATGAAATAACCAGAGCATCTATATAATATTTTTAAGTACCGAGATACATTAGTCCTTCCTTAGCAAAGTCAATAATAGAATTGACCCATTCCCCGTTTTTAATTAAATATATTAATGAATTGGATCTCACAAAAAATAATTTCTTTAGAACTTGTAGGTCAAAGAAATTAATAAATATTTCCTATCAAAATGATCGCGGATGTGAATATAAATGTGCTGTTTAACATAAACAGTATAACAACAAATTAATCATCTTTCTTTAAATCTTAAATTTAATTAATTAAACTTGTTTATCATACTAAAGTCACGAGTAATTAAATACATTCATTACAAAATTAAAAACCAGTTAAGCATTTGATAATTCAAAAAAGCACTGGCAAATCAGTGAAGACATAAAACATTTTTAAAAAATAATAAATGGTACAGAGAGCACTTTTTTTAATTAAACGATCGATGTAAATTAACTTAATTAATTCATAATCATTAAGATCAAAATTAAAACTTCATTCGTTAAAATTTTCAATAATTTTGTAATAAATTAAAAAGCACAGAGAGGTCTGAAGTCAATAAAAGTAACTAGTATATAATTTAAGATATTTGATTGCGATTAATTTTATAATCATTTTTCAAACGTTCGTCAGAAGTACTCATTCATTTACGTTTAGAACTTCTTTAATTAAATTACTGTCATTCAAAATTAAAATCTCCATGAATGCATTCCATAACCGAAGATTTATTTTATCCCAATAACTCTCTTACCCCTAAATGTTATAGATTAAAGCAGTCTTTAGAATTTTTCAAATGCATTTTAATGTGCATAAGGATTAAAATATAACAATATTTGTATAATGTGAAACAGATAACTGAAATAAATTTTTAAAAAAAAATTTTAAATTTCTATTTCCAAACTTTTTATATAACAAGTAATATAAAAAAAATCCAATTAAAATTAAGTCAATTCCTACTTAGGTCAACAAAGAAAAATTTTATTTTAGTTACTTTTTATTAAATAATTGCAATTAATATAAATATGTATATACATATGACAGAATCACAGTATTAAATGGCAAAATAGAAAGTGATTTTCTTTGCAATTTTCCATTTTCCTTTCTATATAGGGCATTGGACTATTATTTTTGTTAGCTACAATTTATTCATTAGTTATATAGGATTAATGAATTAATATTTGAAAAAAAATGTATTAGCATCAAGTGTCATCCACTACAAGTTTAAAAAATGTATCTGAACTTGAGTGGATGAATAAAAAGTATTTTGTTAACGACTGAAAATTTGAACAATGTATATATATATACCTTTACTTGTAATGGATTTAGATATTATATCCATTATTTTCAATAGGTTTTTGCTCGGTATTATTAACAGAAAGGGGGGGAGGTTGGCTGGTCAAAAAAACATGTTCAACCCCACTTTTATATAAACTATTTTATACATAAAAGCTGTCCTAAGTCAGAAATGTTTATAATACTGTAGCATCCATATTTCTATATATTTTAAACTCTATTATTTTTAATTTCTAATATATCCTTTCTAAAATCTTGTGTCTAGTTTATCTTGCAATTTCGGTTTTTTGGGGGTTTAGATATTATTGATTATTCATCTCTCTGTAGTAGAGAATTTTGACTATTTATGTATATATAAGGAGAGAGTGAATAGTAGGAATTGTGAAAAAAAAAAGATACAAAATAAGTACATATAAACACAACATTTACAGCATATTGGGTAAATAAATTTTTTTTCTTTATCACATTGACTTAAAAATCTACAAAAAAGGTTTGATGAGCTTCAGTGAATTTGAAAGTTAATTTAATCCTGCCTAATGCAAATTCTCAGAAATGTAGGCAAGTCTAGATCCTGGTATATGTGAATACAAAATACTTATCATACAATTTCATTGAAGTCGAGAATCAACGAAGTATTAGTCAAATTATATGTGTATAAAAGAAAAGCGACTCACTCATTTATCACGAGATTTTCAGAAATGTTAGACCTAGAGACTTGAAGTTTGGTAGACACGTTTCTTTTGTTGAGTAGAGCTAAGAACGGGTTATGTAGAATTAAACTTCTAAGAGGTGTTTTGAAAGATTAAAAGGACGTTATAGACTTTTTTTTAAAAAAATCCTGTATTTGAGTTTTTAGACTTACGACTTGAAATTCAGTAAGCATGCTTCTTTTATTAGGTAGAGATCCACTAAAAACGTGTATTACGAAAATCGATTCCCAAGTGGGTTACGGAAGCGTATAGGCCAAAAAATTCTCGTCTTGAAATTTAGACAACATGTTTGTTTTCTTCAATAGAGATCCGTTAAGAACGGGTTTCACAGAAATAAACTCTCAAAGAGGTTGTTGTAAGTAAAAATTCACGTATTTAAACTATTGTATCTACACACTTGAAACTTGGAAAGCATATTTTTGCTGTTGAATTAAGATCCACTAAAAATGAGTTTTCAGAAAATCTACTCCGGAGGAAGTTACGTTGGCGTAAGAAATAATTATACTTCCGCTTTAGAAATTCAAAATGCACCCTATTTGATCAACAGGCGAGGGCGATGGGAATGCTTTTCTATACAATTGCAAACTTTGAGCAATGAGAAAGAAATCATTAACTTAAAAATATTATATTATAGTCACATAGCATCATGAAATACCAAGCGATGTGAATTGGTAACACATGGTAAAATATATTAACCGCAGAAAATACTGCTTATAAATAGTCAGCTTATTAAAAGTATAAGAAGCAATCGGAGAAGTTGAAATGAGTTTATTTTAAAAATTGAAAATTAATAAAGTGTATTGCTTTTATTTCACTTTTTCAGGAAGGGATTGAATTCGAATGATATTCTTTAAAACATATGCCGATGCTGAACTCAAATTCAAAATAATAAACGTATGATATTAAACATCGGCATGAAAATATGAAGAGAACATTTAAATAGAATTTCATATGCCAGAGAATCGATTGTCGAAGAAAATAATCAAGCACTAAAGTAGTATACTTCAAATTTTTACAACAAATAAAGATAGACATTGATCTCTGTTTTGAAGTAATAATTGAAGTTATTTTTCTTTTAATTTTGACTCATCTGCCCTTGCACATCGATCTGTCATAACGAGGGCATGCCATCCCGGCAGCCGATAGTTTTAGCTATTTAGGTATGACCTTTGATTGGAAGTTATTCTGGAGAGCCCATACTGAAAATATTGTAAATCGTGTCTCAAACAGAAAGACGCTTTTGAAAAGACTAGCTGGCTCTAGGTGGGGCTGTTCCAATCATACCTCATATTCAACTTATAAGTTATTAATTTTGCCCATCTTGATTTACTGTTGTGAGCCCCTGATTACAGCATCTAGATCTGTAACAGAATTACTTGATAGAGTCCAAACTCAGGCACTAAGGATCATCACAGGGGCTGTTAAAACAACCTCGATCGATGCAATGCTTTTGACAACAGAAAATAAACCCCTAAAGAACATCTTTCAAGAAAGAGCCCTGTATTATGGGAAAAATTATTACGACTACCCGACGGCCTCTCCTTTTTGAGCAAATTCCACTTGGATTCAGGGAGGCATTTGAAGACTCAAAGTGGTTTTGTGCAGGGTTTACTGGAACTAAAGGAACAGCTAGATTTAGATTTCGTCCCTGAACCTCTGATGTCATCTCTGGACCCAACTATTGATAAAGGTTTTCGAATTTGCACTGAGCTTACCCAGGCAGTTTCCAAAAAAGAGCAAAATACCTCTATTTTAAGATCACTTGCCCTATAAACGATAGACACCATGTATCCTGAGCCTGACTGGGTGCATATCTATTCAGATGGAAGCCTTTTGAAAGATTCTGACAGCGCTGGAGCAGGAGTGTATTGCTGCCTTTTCTCCTTTTATTTAACAACTGGAAAATTCACAACCGCTTTTGATGGTGAGGTTGCTGCTTTTCAAGTAGCCCTTGCGCAGTTGCATTGTCATCTGAATAGCTTTACTAGGGCTGTTGTCTTCTGTGATTCAAGAGCGGCGATTTTTGCTGTGAACACAAATTCTCCTCCTGCCTCCTCTAACATTCTTGATTGTAAAAAACTGCTGCAGAGTCTGAGTACTCTAAGCAAATCGTCTTGCAGGAGATCCCTGGATACTGCGGTGTAACTGGTAATGAGTTTGCGGACCACCGAGCAAAGAAGGGAGCTTCCATTCAACAGATAACAAGGAAAGCTGTCCCTTTTACCAGTGCCAAGCGTATCATTAAGAAAAAGTTGAATGATCTCTCAAGACAACACTCTGAGAGAAATTCCAATAAGATCTGGTGGAATAATCTTAAAGATCTTCCCATGTTGCCAAGACGTAAAGCAGTTACCAAGTTCCATCGTACTATTGGACACGACTGTCTCATGAAACATCTACATAAAATTCATGTTGCACAGGCACCTTTCTGCACGCTCTGCGATTTTCGGGAGAACATGTATGCTGACCACATCCAGCCCAGCTGCCGCTGCCCAGCCCTGAAGGGGTTCTCTTTGTGCGACCTTTATTGGCAAGCTAGTGACTTATTGGGTTCATAGACTTTTCCCGCCATTTTTTTTTCTTTTCTTTTTTTACTTTGTTTATTTTGTATGATTTTGTTTTTGTTCCTACCCTCTAGTGGTGTAGTGGTCTTCTGTAATCCTGGCCATTGGAAATAAAAAAAAAATATTTTAATAAAAGTACTTTCCTATTTTAGAGGAGCTAACACTGAGTCGCGTAAGAAAAAGAGTTTAAATATAAAGTAGAAACAATTCAAAGATTTAAATTTTAAAAAAATCAAATCGAATAGTGAAAGTTCTAAATGTTTGAAACAAGTCTTTTCGCTCTTTCCTGAATAATAGTTTTTTTAAAAAAAACATGACAAAGAACCAATGCTTTGAAAAAGGAAATAATTTTCCAATTTTTTTAGTTCTTTAAACATGGCAATGAAAAATCAAAAATTTTAGCCGGAAAATAAAACCATAAATTCAAAATATTCTACTGTAAAATGTCTTCTTTAATGTAAATTAATTCAGCGCACATCAGAGGACTCTTTCAGAGAAAAAAATTCTAAACGTACTGAAGATAAATCGAATATAATCATAACAAAAAAGAACGTGGTAAAAATAGCTATTAAATATAAATCTTAATCAAAAATAAGATCAGAGAGAAATCTAATATTCTCTTCGTGGAATTCTCTCATTCCATATATCTTTAAGGAAATGGAACTTCATATTTTGTTATTTATGAGGTTATCCAACTTCAATAATCATCCAGTACAAGATATTCAATTTTTTTTTACTCCTCTCTCATAGAATGTTCTAATAGGAAGTCGTTAGAGCACTGTACTGATATTACGTTTTCCTCCACTTCCCCAATTGCGAGGCTTAATGCGGAAACAGCAAATGAAAAAATGTAAATCACAATCTCATTTTCTTTCTTATTTCAGCGAAATGTATTGTCCGGGAACATTCAACTGCAAAATGAGGTCCCTGAACGCATCCTTCGTTCGCTAAGCACTCGAAAATAAATTAAAAAGTTGAATTTTTCAGAGAATATAAAATGTTTCGGAATTTCGTGAGTTTATCTATAGGGGTGTGTTTTTTCCCCTAATAAAAATATGTTGAAGTTTTATTAAAAAAAAAATTTGAGAAAAATTACTTTATCAGAACAGTGGAATATATTCTTACAGAGATTTTTAACAAGTAGTATTAGTTGAAAATCCGTAATGTATCTAATATATATTTGAGCATTGTTCTCGATATTGATACACATTGTAATTTTTTTTTCTTATAAGTTAAGAAGATAATATTTAGTATATAAAGAAAACTTGTGAAAAGCGTGCTGTGTTTTCAATAAGATATAAGATACTTACACTTTGTCTTCAAGTGGTTTATTCAGTCTTTGAATAATCAAAAATATATAGTTAAATAAGTAATTAAAATGTTGAAGAATCCGGTACTTACGTAATATCGCAGCAATGCCAACGTTCAAGATAACTCGCCAAGTTGGCAACCCCAATTTCACCTGTGTGTTCGTTTCATATAATGTAGCCAATAGGTTGCAATAATACGTAAGTACCGTTTTTTTTTTTGTAAAGAAAGAAAAAAACGCGTATGAATAAAAAAGGAACTATTGAAAATTTTGGAATTTTGTCGAGAAAAACAACATTTAAATATTTATGATTACAAAAATATCAATACCGACCTTTTAAAAAAAAGTGCTTTATAAAATTTTAACCAAAAAATAAATCGAAAAAAAAAAAAAAAAAAAAACGGTTACACATTTCGAAAACAGCGCTCTTTACCTCTTATGGGTACCATACATATTATCGCAACAATCGACAACTCTATTAATAACTCGCCAGGTTGACAACCGCGATTTACTATGTGTCGTAATTGAATGTAGTATGTGCTGAATTGGCAACCATGTGCTTCGTTTCATGTAATGTCGCCAATAAGTTGCAATAATACGCTTCCCTCATGTCACAATAAAGGAAATCTTTTGCATACAGCAACGATAAAAATATCTGGTACTTTTCCGTTCCGCCACACAGGCGAGAAAGTCGCCAAAAATTATACAACTGACGACAGACGGAATATTCCTGCTGGTAGCCTTTTACGACCAAATTTTAAAACAGGTCGTGGTCTTTTTTTATCAATAACATCTTCTTTATAATACACCAAAAATGGATGAAAAACCAATGAGAACTAATAATAATATATTTAATATTTTTATGTATATATTGTGTGTTGTCGCCAATAATGCCAACTTGGCGAGATTTGCGACGGTGGTACGAAAAAGTACCAAATATCTTTTCTGGTATTTTGGCAACATATAGACGCTAAAATCCCCAAATTTTGTCATTTTTTAAAACCTTTTTCATCAACATAAGTCAAAAAAATACTGCACAAGCTTGATCTGAAACCTGACCTCATCCATAACACTGACGGAAGCGGAGGCAAAGCATAATAAAAGAAACCCTAAATAAATAACATTTACCAGCAACAAAAAGACACAAACAAACAAAAATTCCTATTACATTCCTGCTTTGTAATTAACACTCTTTCTTTATTTTTTATTGCTGAATCACATCAAAACCCGGCATCCTAAACGATTCCCCGAAAGAACACAAGAAGTAATTCACAACGCCAGAAGAATTCCTGATAATCATTTACACCGATTAAGGCCTGCTCCCCTTAATGAACATTGTTTAGAAGCTACTTCCCTTAATAAGCTATTCCGTGAAATCAAGGCGGGGGTGATTTCAGCTGATTTATTTGTTGCCAGAAGCCTCTGCAACGGATGATAAGTGCAATCCCCCCAAGGTAGGGAATTTAAGAGCGTGATTGCAGGGCATGCAGTGCGGTCTCGTAGCCCGTAAAACTTAGCCTACAGATCTGTAGATGAGTTTCGTAGTTACATTCCCAGATTGCATACAAATTGGTGTTCGGGATAGTGACGATTATTTTAACAATAAACAGAGCGGAAGGAAGGCAATAAGCCAAGATATCTCAGTATCTGAATAGGAAATTATGTTTTGTGGGAAAATATGTATTGTGGTGAATGCAGAAGGCAACATCTCTACTTTTGAATGCTTAATACTTCAAAATTATTGAAAACGTTTATGGAGTATAAGAAAAATTATTTGAACATTTGCATGAAATTCATTTTGAAATCGTTTATTCGGATTTGTCTTTTAAAAATGGTTTTGAAGATACTTTTTATAACTGTCCACAATGCATCATGTTTAAAAATTCACATTATGGTGCTTGTCAAAACTAAATTAAAATGCGTTGATGTAAAATAAAGACTAACTTTTTAAAATGAGAAATTTATTTTTAGATATTTAAATGCATTCAATCTATGAACGATTTTAGCATTCGTTGTTGTCTCTAGGCCTAAATAAAGAGAAAAGACTAGAAATTTAGAATAGCATGTATAAAAATATATTATAAACTGTTTCGACACGTGAAAAATTAATTACAAAGTATAGAAATGACATCACAATAAAAAAATTTTGAATTAAGTGTTCTTTTAGGAAATAATACAGATTCTTGCTCATACATGTACACTTGTAATTTTCTAAGCGAACATCATATAAAAAGTTATGTTAGACCAACAAGCAATGGTTTGCTGTCATTTTTCGCAGGTTCAATGGACTATGACGTGATTAGTCACATGATAAATGCAATCATGTGTTTTCAGTCAAACAATGGTAGCGTTTCACTGTTGGCATCATTCGCGTTTTGCAGAAACTTTCTTTTAAAGGAACATATTTTTTAACAAAAATAAAATGCACTTGGTTTTAAGAAAAACTGTATAATATAAGATTTCCTTTGTTTTGAAAAACTTTTTGACGAATCTTAATACTTGAACATGTTTGCTCAATTATAAAATTTGAAATTGCATCTGGATTTTATAACTAACACATCACTCAATAAGCCTGAGCCTAACTAATAAAACAACAGCTTTTAGGCAAAATTGAAATTTATCAAGATTCGCCCCTTCAAGAATGATACATTCAGCCCAGTGCTCTTCTAATTTTTTAATACCTTTTTTCGTAGAACGATTTATTTTTTCTCTCAAAATAGGCTTCAATTTCTTCAATCATTTCTTTCATTTGAGACAAACATCTTTCTTTTGAGGTCTGGAAACAGCCAGTGGATACTGAGGGCCAGATCTGGACTGTACGGTGGTTGGAAAGTAATTCGAAGGGCTATTCGTTCAATTTGACCACTCTTTTCTTGGAATTGTGACACGGAGCATTGTCTTGGTGAAACAACACTTTTTTTCTTTTGCATTTGAGGACATTTTTCCTTTATTTTTCTTTTTCTTTTTTTCATTCAGTTGATCCAGTAACGGCATGTAATATTCCCTACTAATGGTTTTCTCCTTTCTCGAGGTATCCAATTAACAAAATTCCACGCGCATCCCAAAATACGAAGGCCATAACCTTGCCAGCTGACGTTTGAATTTTTGGTCGCTTTGGACAGCTTTCACCAGCTGCTGTCCACTCTCAGCTGACGATCTTTTTGATTCTAGCGTGTAGTAATGAATCTATGTTTCATCCATTGTCGCATATCAACGTAAAAAATAACCTGTTTATTTTGCTTAAACAGCTCCAAACAGTGCTGTGAATCGTCAATGCGTTGTTATTTTTTGATCGACAGTGAACAAACGCGGCACCCACTTTCAAAACAGCTTTCGTATTGACAAATGACCATGCAAAATAGTGAATACACTGCTTTCTGATATCTTCAAATACTCTGATATCTCACACAATTTCAATTTCCGACAATCAATTTTATGGACTTTTTGTATGTGTTCTGGAACAACTGCAGAATTTGCACGACCTGAGAGTTCTGCGTCGTTTGTGTCTGTGCGACCACGTTTTAAATCAGCATACGACCTCCTAACTGTTGTTAGCGTTGGAACAGAGTCTGGATAACACTTATATAGTCATTGTTTTGCTTGAACAGTGTTTTGTCCCATCAAAAAGCAATGCTTAATTAACACATTGTGATATGGTCGCTCTTTGGTGACCATATCTTTGATTGTCAGCGTGAATCAGAGGTGTGGGATTCTCAAAATGAATAGACATTTTAAAATTTTTAATATGACTTTATTAAGAATATAACTTAAACCTCTAATAATTTAGATAAATTTATATAAGTGATAATCTAATAAACCAAACACACAGCGATAGTTAAACCGTATCACGTAATTTAGACCACTTTATCTAAATAATTATACTATTCGCCTACTCTCAATTCGGATAATATTACAAGTCCTAATACCAAATAATCAGTCCTACCTTAATCCAAACTAAGATTCTATCACGGTACGGAAAGACCTGGGCACGCGTGCAATGGTATGCACCTAGTAACAATGGCTCGATATCTTGGTAACTTTACGATAGGCCGTCAATTCAGACCCGTATCTCTTCCAAACATAACTTTCCCTAAATTGCCATATTGCTTACTGAAACTTCTTTTCTTTTAAAAGCTATCTTATTTGCATTTCATAATCGCATTTCGCTTCTTGTATTTTGATTGGAAAAGAGTTGCCATTAATCTTGGCCGTCAAAGAACCCAGAGGTTATGTTACAGAAAAGACGCGTGAGCCCGTCACAACATAAAATCCTTTTTCACGCATGGTTTCTAAACAAGCAAAAATTACTTCACTAAAACCAATGTAGCTTTTAAATTAAACAAGATATTATCATGAAATTTTGACACATGTCGTTTGAAAGTTAGTACTACTAGGTTATGCTTAGGAAAATTAGAAGGTATTGCCATTTATATGTCAGACCTAGGACTTATTGCGTGATGTGTTACAAGAAGACGAGCAAGTTTTAAGGTTAGCTTTGAATTCAATAAAAAACATGTGATTACATTTATGGTATGACTTATGAATTTAGCTTATTGTCAATCTGAAAATCGTAAGTCCTACATTTACTGTTAGAATGTACAAGGTTACCCAAAAAATTTTAAAACACCAGGGTATATTCATATCGAAAAAAAATACTAACACAATAGAGTTAGAGATGTCTAAAAAAGTAACTTTTTTAAAATTTTATATAACCATACACACAATACATTTCAATAAATGCATAATTTACAGAGCAAAACGTGTCAATGAACTATTCAGCTCCTGATCTTCAATCGATGTACGAAAACTACAACTTCAATAATAAGGCTACACTAGACATGCCAATATTATATGTTTCACATTAAAAAACAACAACTTTAATCATTCAAACTTCGGATGCATTTTACAAACTCAAATAGGAAAATTGCATGTAGAAAGTCAATGTAGAACATCGACTTTCCTAGAAATCTCAAATTTCCTAGAAGGTCAATAGGAGATATTGATGTTCTTTTATTGAGCCAAACATTACAAAGAAACATGAACTAAATAATATACTCATATTGGATTTCAACTACCCTACATATTTCAGCATATTGACAAGAACCGCAATGCACTGCAAAAAGTGTGTGTGTGTGATTTAGTATTTAAAAAAATATTTTTTTTATAAAAAAATTAGAAAAACGTGCTTTAAATATGTTTTTCTTTAATATCATAACATCGATGTATCTTTAACAATGATCAAAATAAAATTTGATATTGATTTATATTGAAAATATAAAATGTTATAAATTACTTAAGCATTTAATAATCAATAATAAGAAAAGATTTACTTTTAAAACTATAGCCTGGAAAATTTTCAGCCTTCTAATTTTAAGTACAAATACGTTGCGAAATAAATGAGCAATATGTGAATAAATATAAATCTTCCTAAAATTTGTTGAATAAATAACCGATGCATAATACGTAAGAAATTTCCCTTAAATATTATTCACAAAACTCAAATAAGCATTAAATGGTCTGCACAATTAGTATTAAAAAATAACTAATGCCTGAAAAACTCATATGAACAATTTTTTTACAAGAATTTGAAAAACCATTGTTCAAAAAAAGATCTAAGATTGCCGATTGTTATGACAATTGAACAGTCCGTCACAGACGTTTTATTAAGGGTGCTTAGTAGAATTGGTACATTTGGTGCAGTAGCTTGTTAGGAGATTGTAATCAATACTCACGTACTGTTTATGAATAATACATCATTTAATAATATCATTCTTAAATTGTCATTGATTATAATATTTTCATAAGGGTAAAAAGCATAGTACCTAACAAATGTGCATGAGATTATTAAAAAAAAATTGTTTTTACAGATTCGTAGTATTATTAAAATTTTTAGAATGATCCTATTTTATTCCACACCATTATTTATCACCAACTTGAGAATTATTATCCTAGTATTGGATAGGTCCAATACAAAAGGCTGCTAGGACAATTTGACACATCTGCCAAAAGTGTGGGCTAAAATACGATTTCCACAACTTCCGAACGGGTAAATATCTCTAAAATTACAAAGGGACAGAAAAGGAATCTTTTTTTGGAAATAGAAATAAAAAATTTGCGACGTCTCGAAGGAGGTGAAGGCTCAACATCTGTTGGCAAAAACTTTTGGTTTATGAGAACGAAGCAGCTAACAGAGAAGTGGAATGAAAAATCTATAAAAAAAAATATCATCAGCGGATCAAAACAGTGCCATTACATCATCATACCGTATGGATATTTTTAGAAAGCAAAAAAATATTTCTGACGAAAAAAAATGATCAATACTGCAAAATATTTCTGAAAGTAATTCGTCAACTCCAAACGTGCGGACGAAATCCTTCAGATATAATTTGACATCGGTACGCTACCCGATTTTGGCGAGATTTCAAAATCGTGCCTAATAAATCTTTGAACACCAGTCTAATGTTATCACATTTAAATATTATCGCCCCAACATGATGAAGTTTTTACTATTTAGCTGAAAAATTGGCAGCATACCGATAACAAATTCATTCCGATTCTTCATTGTGCACATTGTACATTGTACTATATAAAAAGGACAACAATGGTCTAATTTCCTGTGACGTCATAGTCACATGATAAATGCAATCATGTGTTTTCAGCCAATCAGTTCAAACATTCGTTGTTGCCAACGTTTACTTCATGCAGAAACCTACAGTACTTACTTATTATCGCAACAGTATTGGCGACATTATATGAAAGGAAGCACATGGTTGCCAATTCAGCGCGCACGACACATGCTAAGCAGGGTTGCCAACTAGGCGAGTTATTTGGAACGTTGGCATTGTTTCAATAATACGTAAGTACTAAACTTTCTTTTCAAAAGTACACATTTGTCAGCAATAATAATGCATATAAGCAAACAAAATACATTTGATTTAAAGATACACGTATAATAAAAGAATTTTTTTTTTTAAACTTAGAAACTTTTTGATGAAATTTTTCTTTATATTTGAACATTTTTGCCCAATTATAAAATTTCTAAATTTTAGAAGTAGAACAACAAGCTCAAGTTTAAATGTCAGTTTCAAATTCAATGATGATCACATGAAATCCATTATGATATGACAGTCATAAATTTAGCGCATTATGTGATTCATCTTAGCATAAACATGTACTACAAGTAGAGTCAAATAACTGATTAATATCATTCATAGTATTTTTAATTAATTTCTTCTCACTATTGAGGCATTTTTTGTGGGTTCCCCTTTGTATTTCCTTTATTTATTAAAACATGCATTAATTACTTATCATTAATGTTCAATATACAAATGTGTTGCGTTGAATACATGAATATAAAACACATTAAATATGTATAAGTGTTGCATATATATATGTGTATAAATACACATATCTAAAGCCTACACATTGAGTTTTTATCACTTGTGTTACACAATTTCCAAGATAAATATAATTTTTATTAAATATAAGAGGAAGTTTTTATTTCACATGTTACACAATTTTTTATTAATGTATCATAGAACGCATTTCTATCCTTGTAAAAAGTACATTTGTTCAAGGTCGAGAGAACCGTACTACAAAGCAACATGAAGTTGTTTGCAACGGGCCTCATAACTCTGATGACGAGGTTGACAGCTAAGTTAATACACCACGCCAACGTAAGGACTTAGAGCTTTGACAGAGATTTAATGTGTATCATCCCCTCTACGCGGTGGCTTTTCAGTTCATCAAGACTCGAATCCATGACTCGACGAAAATTCGAATTCTCGTCTATGACCAAAAACCCGTGGGCATATAGAAAATAAAATAAAAAACAAAAAATATATAAAAAAAAATTTAATCAATTCCTACTTAGATCAACAAAGAAAAAATTTTATTTTAGTTAATTTTTATTAAATAGTTACAATTAATATAAGCATGTATTTCCATAGGACAGAATCACAATATTAAGTGGTCATTAATTTTTATTAATTATCATTAAAGTATGGTATTGTCGTCCAAAACAATCGTGTATATAAAGTTTCAGTTCAACTGACTGCTTTAAAACGTGAGAAAAAAAACCTTTTCATGTTTTGACACAAGTCGTCAAAAGGGCCGCTAAATCGCCAAAAATGATACCAACGTGGCTGTATTTGTAATTCTTTAAATAATTAGTTTCAATCAATTAACTTTTATTAATTATAATTAAATTACTGTATTGTCATCCAAAATAATCATGTGCTTAAAATTTCAGCTCAATTGAGCGCTTTAAAATGTATTTTATTAACGATTGAAAATTCCACCAAGATAAGCAAATTAATTAATATACAGAGAGTATGAGCTAATAGCAGGAATTGAAAAACATACATCAATGTATTCTGAAATTACTTTATTTCCAATGGCACTTTGGATTGGTATTTACCATTGCAGACCCAGTACATTCTCCGGGAGCTGGTGTCACTTTTTTTTTATAACGGAACCATAGAGGTGGAATAACAATCACTGCCAGTGACACACACAAAGGGGGGAGGGTCTTCGGATCCGGACCCCGTCCCCCAAAGCCCTTAATTCCGATTGATTATAATCCTACGTACAAAGTATGTAAAATTTAATTAAGTATTTGTTATTAATAATTAATTTTATTAATTAATGCTAATTATTTATGGCATAATTAATTTTTTACTCTTCTTTGTTCCCGAAAATCGATAAAATCAAATGGAGCATGATACGAGATTGGGGGGCTCTTGCGCCTCTGCCCCCCCCCCTTGAAAAATTCTTGTGTGCGCTACTGATTGCCGCAATGTAATTTTGAAGCCCAGTTTCTCCCACAGAGAGAGTTATCCGAACTCTGACGATGCGAAATAGCACAATGAATTTAATTTTTCTGAGAGCACCTAAGCAAAACAGGTACTCTAAGGATCCTTAACATGCCGCATAATCATACGACATGGACTCTGACAATTTTCTGCGTATTCTGCAGTTATTGCTTATAAATTTAGCCAAGCGTACTATTTTATACAAAATAATAACTCGCAGTCAAGGGAGCTTTGAAATACATTTTAAAATGTAAAGAGAAAAAAGCAACATTTATTTTAGATTTAATATAATATTTTATCTAGTTAAGTCTAACTGATACACAGAAAAATAGATATGCATAAAATTTTCGGACATATTTGTCTGCATTTTTCAGTTCATTTGATCTTACCAATATTTCAAGCAAAAGGACTGTTAAAAAAAAAGTATACGTTTAAAAATCTCCAATTCCATATATTTGCTTTTAAGTTTAAAAATTTTTAAAAGTCTCCTCTATATTTATTTTATATCTCATTTGCTGTTAGCTCAACCGTATGCATTTGGCGAAAATAAAATTTCAAAAGCAACGATTGAAAAGATCAAAGTGGCCTTTATATTTTTGAATGAAATAAAAACGACTATTTTTATCCCACTTTTACAAATATATCGGGAAAAAAAGAAAGAATAAAAAAGGGGAAGAAAGATTCTTCAGAAGATATTTTCAAAACACGTCATTCTCTCTTTCCTCCTTCATTGGTATGGGATCGGAAAAAGAGCAAATGCTATGCTGAGAAATATTTTTTTCCCGTCGAAATATTTTAGTAACATAAAAATGTGAATATGTCGTGCACTTGGCATATACCCAGACTTCTTATTGTCGGATAAAGCAGAATAAGTCTCAGTTGAGACTTTAAAAAACAAAAAGCAAAAAAGTTTAAAAAGCAGAAACTTAAGTCAAAAATTTTTTGCATAGATATTTTTTAGCATATCATTTATCGTTAAATATTTTTAAAAATATGGTCAATTTTTTTTTTTTTTAGTGCCTCGCTTATTTGGAGGAAAAATCGTTATTTTATGACATTTTGAAAAACGCAAGGCTAAGATGGAAAAAGAAATACTTTTTTGAGATTGGGTTTAAAAATTCCTCTCAACTAAATAATCAAATTCTGCGTTTGAAAAAAAAAAATTTTTTTTTCAATCTATTCATTGCATTTTGGGGGAATGTAATTATAAGTGGAAGATTTTCTCTCTCACATTTTAGTTTTTTTTTTAAATAAATTGCACGTAGAAGCCAATCTAAATATTTAACAAATTAAACAACGAGGAATTATCAGATTTTTGCAGTCAAAAGGTGTAAAAAATGCTGGAATTCACTGGAGACTTTTATCACAATATAGGGATAGTATTTTACCTCGTAAAATATTTTTTAATGGATCAAAATATTTAAAGGTAACCGAATGAACTTAACACAACAAGTAATATAAAAGAAAATTTAATTCAATTTATACTTAGGTAAGCAAAGAAAAATTTTATTTTAGTTACTTTTAATCAATAATTAAAATTAATATAAATATGTACATATATATAAATATGTACATTATATATAAATATGTAACAGAATCACAATATTAAGTGGGAATTAATTTTTATTAGTTATCATTAAAGTATCGCATTGTCATTCGAAACAATCGTGTATATAAAATTTCAGTTCAAATGAATGCTTCGTAACGTCTTTAAAAGCCTTTTAAAGTTTTGACCCAAGTCGCTAAAAATAAAACCAACGTGACGGTATCTGTAATTTATTAAATAATTAGTTTTAGTCAATTAATTTTAATTTTAATTAAATTATCGTATTGTCACCCAAAACAATCATGTATAGAATATTTCAGCTCAAATGAGCGCTTTGAAATATGAGAAAAAAAACCTTTTAAAGTTTTGACACAAGTCGCCAAAAAGGATTTCCAACGTGGCTGTATCTGTAATTCTTTGAATAATTAGTTCAAATCAATTAATTTTTCTTAATTATAATTAAATTACCGTATTGTCAACCAAAATAATCGTGTTTATAAAATTTCAGCTCAATTGAGCGCTTTAAAATGTATTTTATTACCGATTGAAAATTTGAACAAGATATATATAGGGAGATTGCGAACAAATAGTAGGAATTGAAAAAGAGATCAGGAGACGACTAACAACCCCGACTACTGATGGCAACATTCACCAAGCTCGAGAGATGGTTACATCAGATAAGCGAGTTACCATAAGATCGCATGTTATTTAAGCATTTGTCACAGTTCTTCCAATCAAATTATCAAATTATCTACGATGAACTCAAATTCCGCAAAGTGTGTGCGAGGTGGGTACCACGAGTACTTATCGCAGCAATCAACAAGTTGGGTTTTGAGACCCTGGAGCATTCTTCCTACAGCCCAGATCTCGTTCCATCACTTTGGACTGCTCAAGAAAGCTTTGGGATGTCATTGAATGACTAAATATGGACGTTTTTGATGCGATACAAAAGTGGCTTCACGACCCAATTGAAAACCTTCTACCAGGAAGGCTTAGATAAGCTTGTGGCTCGCTGGAACAAGTGCTTTGTCGAAAAATAAGGAATCTGTTGTTTACTTATCTTTATTTATTTATTTAAGTTGTAGAGCGAAACGTGTAGGTAATTTTTGACTTACCCTTGCATATAAGTTTGATTTAATATGCATCATCCCATTAAAAAGATTTGGAAAAAGACACGGTTTCCCCACCACAACTCATCAGGTACTAAACCAATCACATTACCATAGTTTTCATTTCACATGAAATATTAAGCATTGCAAAGCATTATTAAGAACTGAATAACAAAGTTTTTAACGTAGCTCAGTATGAAATGAGTGAGTGTTTATTAAAGTCCCAATTAAGCAAAACAAGGGTTATTGGTGACAGACCTCGAAATTCGGAAGCAAGGTCAAGTAACGAGAAAGACACCTAATTCGGCATCCCACTCTATCCTCACTTCCACACCACACCAATGTGAGGAATTTTGAGATTCACGACAGATTTAACGAGCAAAGTGTGGAGTGAGTGAAAATTTATCAACATCGCACTATAAAGCAACACGAGGGCTACTGACGATGGACTTTTTAAATTTAAAACTTAGCCAAGTGACGAGGACGGCACCCCACGCCATCGGGGGAAATTTGAATCTCGACAGATTTATCATGCATCAACCCTTCTAAATGGAGAGTCTTCAGTGGCTCTAGGGCTCGAACTCATAACACGCCGGCCACGAATCCCTGACCGTGACCACTAAGCTGCTCAATAAGTGTGGAAAAGTGTTTTCGAGCATAACTCCCATCCTACTTCTGATGACATGGAAGTCAGCCTTAAATTTGAGATGCACGAATTGTTAAGGAATATGTGACATGTAAGAGATTCCTAGAGTATCAATTGAGGTCTGATACTCTCAGTAGAATTAAATTATAGCAATATTTAGCATCCGACGAGAGTTTGAGTTGAATAAATTCAAATGGGTAGCGGAAGCCGCCACTAGATGGTGCCACCAATGATATGGCTTCCACTCTTGGGGACTTGCCCTGTGTTCAAAGGCTTAGTTGCTGATATGCAGCCCATTGGGAAAGAAAAGGAATAAAATAGCTTTTAAAAAATGTTATAATACAAAATAACTTAATAATTAGAACATGTAATATAAAAAAAATTCCAAGTCGATTCCTACTTAGATAACAAAGAAAAACTTTATTTTAGTTACTTTTTATTAAATAATTGCAAATAATATAAATATGTATATACATAGAACAGAATCACAACAATAAGTGACAAAATAGAAAGCAATTTTCCTTGCAATTTTCCATTCTATATAGGGTGTTGGAGTATTATTTTTGTTTGCAACTATTTATTCGTAAATTAAATTTAGTTATTCCAATAAAATACTATAGCGTAAAAAGAAATCGCATTCTCAGGAATTAGGGCATCCCAGGTGGGATTCGAATCCACGACCTTTGGATTAGAAATCCGATGCGCTTTCCATTGCGCTACAGACACACGACGAGCTATTTTCCTTTTTAATGTATGGTTAGGAGTATTACTTTTGTTTGTTACTATTTATTCATCAATTAAGTTTAATTAATATACTAATATTTGAAAAACTGTATTAACATCAAGTAAAAGTTTTAAAAAATGTATTTAAACTTGAGTGGATGAATAAAAAATATTTTATTAACGATTAAGAATTTGAACAAGATATATATTTAGAGAGAGAGTGAGTGTGAACTAACAATAGGAATTGAAAAATGTGGATTTAAGTAATTAGTAATAAATTTAACATTTTACAAATATAAACCTTACATAAATACTTTTTCTGAAGAATTTAAATTAAATAATCATTAAAATAAAACATTGTCTTTGCAAAAATAAGAGTCGAAAACAGCAATATTTTTCGTAATGTGAGTTTTAAAAATGGCATCGAAATCAAACCTCTAAGAAGTAAAAATCGTAGGAAAAATGTAGTGAAAAAAATCGTACACATACATTTTGATGAACTAAAAGCAAAAATATCTTTTATAATATATTTAAGCTCAATAAACATCAATTTATGGACGAGATTAAGCATTAATGTGTACGAAATCTTTAAAAAAAAAAATCCCTTTTAAAAAGAAAGATCTGCTAATAAATGATTATTTACTATAGAAAGTTCATTTTTACAGAAGGGGAAAATGAGGAGACCATTTCCAACATTGATTTTATTTAATTAAATAACATCTGTGAAATAAAACGAATATTTTTTTAAATAATGCATTTACTTAAAATAAAAAGAATACTTATGCAGACAAATGACTTAAAACAATATCCAAAGTACTTATTTAAAAAAGTAGATCGTATTTAATTAATATATTTTCTCAAATTTTTATAGCCGTGTTGGATTTTTCATTTTTTAAGAAACGAAACTCAAAACAAGACAAACAAATCACATTAAGTATTGTTTTACGATAATTGTGTAAAATGAACTTGTTAAATAAACGAACGATGTCTTGCTATATTGGATCACTTAGGATTTAACAAACATATCTTAACAGCCTTTAATAAGGAGAAAAAACTGCCACTCTACAATTAAAAGCACCCTAAAAAATTATTTACTCAACAAATAATAATTTAATTCAAAATTAATTTTTTTTTCCTCGTGCATAATGTTTACAATATACATTGAGGGTGAAAAAATCTAATTTTGCAAATGTTTTTATACAGAGTAAAGACCTTCAGAAAATGCATTTCTTGATTGCAAATTTTGCTCTCGGTTGGTCTAGTTTATTTTTTTCAGACATATTTTATATTCATTTCATTTGCTTAATAAATATATAAATAGCACCAGAAGATCGTACGCATTTTTCTAAATTCTCAGCTCGAAGCGAACAGAAGTTCATGATCAGTTTAGATTATCGTCTGTTGGATATTTAAAATTTTATTAAAAATGAAATACACGCACTTATGTACAGAAAACTTTACAATACAAAAGAAATAATGAAAATCGAAGCAAAAAAAAAATGTGCGAAATGTTATATTTAGATAAAAGGAAATAGAAGCAAACTTTAAATTACAGCAACAAGGTTTTTTTTACCGATAATTTGCTTACAAAAATAGCTTTTCATCCTTTTCTGCCATCATTATAATCCAATAAAATATTTTTTGTCACTTTAAAATACTGTTATGAATTTTGGTTAAATAGTGTAAATAATTTGTATTTGAGTGTTTAATGCATTTATATTACTCTATGCTATGTTTATTGCATGCTAAAATTGTACCATTCACAAGCACAATGCCGCTCCTTACGCTATAATGGCGATTCAATGAGAACTTGGCGGTAGAACCAAAATGGCACCATTTTTGGCGACCAAGTTGGCGACAATTTTGGCGTCATTGGCGACCATGTTGGCGAGTTCGGAACCCTCTGGAATCTTCTAGAAAGTAGTGGATCTCTCCACTAATGTCACGAGCGGCTATATTTCTGGAAGTTTCTGTCGCGCCTATAAATAAGATGCTCGCCGGGACGGCGAGGGGTCTGGATTAAACCAGCGAGTAATGAGGATTGTTTGACTAGCGATTAGCTCGGCTGTGCTTGTGAATAATCTTTACTTACGTGTATTTTTAAACACTGTTATTGTGTTTGATTACTGTTGAAGGTGTGAAAACCTTCGGATATTTACCCTGTGAATATTGCCGCTGAATCCTGTATTTAAAGGATTGGAATTTTGATAATAAATTTGCATCGCTCTTAAGGAACTGTTTATTTTCTTTGTGATTGTTTTGCATAAAATCCCCGAACCCTCGGATCTACGTAACAATACTTTTGTCAGGTTGATCCTTTACCTGATTATTATCTTTGTTTTGATGTATTTTAGAAAATTAAGTTGCAAATGGCAATAGTAGAGTAGTTTTTGTGAAAATATGAATGATTTTGAGTTGTTATTTATGCACATTTTAGAAAATTAATAACTATTAACTAACTATAAAACTGAAAATTATTAAAGTTTTTGTGTCATTTATTCTTTTTGAGTTTCATTCCATTCCTACTATTAGTTCACTCTCTCTCTCTCGCTCTCTCCCTATATATATATATATATATATATATATATATATATATATCTTGTTCAAATTTTCAATCGTTAATAAAATACTTCCCATTCATCCATTCAAGTTCAAATACATTTTTTAAACTTGTAGTTGAAGACATTTGATGTTAAAACAGTTTTTCGAATATTAATTCATTACTTAAATTAAAAAATGAAAAAATAGAAACAAACAAATACAATAGTCCAACAGCATATACAGAAAGGAAACTCGTTCGTTGCGTTCCTGAAGCCCTATGGATAGCGCGTTGGACTTCTAATCCGAAGGTCGTGGGTTATGGCTTAATTTCTGAGAATGTGATTCCTTTTTTACTATATACTATTTCATTAGAATAATTAAATTTAATGAATGAATAAATAGTAACAAACAAACAAAAAATAATAATCCAACACCCTACATAGAAAGGAAAATGGAAAATTGCAAGGAAAACCGCTTTCTATTTTGTCACTTATTGTTGTGATTCTGTCTTATGTATACACATATTTATATTAATTGTAACTATTTAATAAAAAGTAACTAAAAAATTTTTTAATTCGTTGACCTAAGAAGGAATTGACTTAAAAAAATAAACTTTATACTTGTTTTTAAGATCATAATTACATTGACTATAATCGCAATTTTTCTGATTTAGGATCCATATAATGGAATAACTTACATTCATTTTTTAAAAAATCTTTTTCCACATATAATGATCAATTTTGTTCTTATGATACGATAATTAAATTCTTTGACATTAATAATTGTAATTTCCATAATTAAAAGACTGAAGCACTCACTATCCATTAGTATACGTCTAGTTATAAAATACACAGGCCTCCAAAATTTAAGGAGCAACAGGTATTCCAAGACGTGGTTCTCTAAAATGTTTGATAAATTTAGTAAAATCAGTTCGTATGAAAGATAATGCGTTATATTAACAAAGAAACATCAAAACTTTACATCTATCACTCCATCTTTAGAAAACATTCAATTTATAAGAAAATAATAAATTCCCGAATGAATAATCTTTTGAAATTTCGATTTTCAAATATTGCTTTTATCAATTTGGTTTAAAAATACTGTGTGCACATTTATCAGACTATTTAGGATGGAAGACCATCGGCTCATTATTATAAGCTAAACTGCTTATAGTCTCTCGTAGGTCATTAACTTTGGAATCAATTGGAACCAGAAACAAGCAATATAAAGAAAAACATTTTAAGTCAATTCCTACTTGAAAAACAAATTGAGCTTTTCATACTTGGTAGTTGGATATTCAATGTATACTGTCGCCATCTATTGCCTTCATTCGGAACAAAAAAAATTTCTTCCATATAAAAATAAAATTAATTAATTAAATTAAATTAATTAATTGATATAAGAAAAACTATATTAATATCAAGTGCCGTCTACTACAAGTTTAAAAATTTTTATTTGAACTCGAGTAGAAGAATAAAAAGTATTTTATTAACGACTGCAAATTTGAACAAGATATATATACACTCATTGGCAAAAAAATTAGCGCACCAAGAAGGATTCATCAAAATGAAAGGAAATTTTACATACGTAATGACTACTTTGGTATAAGTAAATGATTAGAAAATCAAAGAAAAAGGAGCCTTTATTTTAGAGAAAAAGGCAAAAGGATTTAATACCGTGTTGAACCCCCTCCAGCGTGAACGCACAATGCGATACGATCGGGCATTGAGACATACAAGTTCTGTATGATATCTTGAGACATTCCGTTCCATATTTCATTGTAGCCTTGCCTCTAGTTCGTTCAAACTCGTGGGATGCCCGACTTGCCGTCCCAAATGATCCCAGATATGCTCAATTGGAGACAAATCTGAGGATCAGGTAGGCCAAGGAAGGATAGTAACAGTGCGGAGACAGTCTTGTGACACCATTGCCGTGTGAGGCTTAGCATGAGTGGCAAGATTGTCATACTGTCATCAAGATCACATACGATGGTCATCACTGCTGACAATGAATCTGGATTCGTCACTAAAGACGACCTGGTTTCATTCCACTGCAGTCGTTTCCTCGTGCGCGGAACCACTCCAAACGGAGGCGTCGATGGGTGGGCGTTAAGGCAGCACACGTAATGGGCGCCGTGATCCCAATTGACCTTCAGCCAGGCGCCTTCGTATAGTTCGAGAAGACACAGAGGCCCCTAGTGAAGGTGATACCTGTGCCTGGATGGGGGGCGATGAAGCAGTTGACTGTACGCGTGCATTTCTTACTATGTGGTGGTCTTTTCGACGACTGGTCTGTCGGGGGCGTCCTGAGCCTGTTTTTCGTGTAAATGACATCTCTCGAATCCCCTGGTCCCAACACTTCCTCACAATCAGAGCGGCTTAATTAATGAGCTACTCGCCTAGCTGACCACCAAGCTTCCATCATGCCGATGATTTTCCCCTCTCAAACTGCGACATATTACCTTCGAAAACGTAATGCGTAATGGCATGTCTACCTCAGCTCTTCCTTTGTAAACGATTCAGCACATTCAAACAAGCTTTGGTTGCCTGTTTTATACTCCACGGAGAACGACGTTAAACGCCCTCTTCCGCCTATACGTAATGCGCAATCACATTGCATTTCTAATCATTTGCATATCTCCCCGACATGTACCTTCCTGCCAAGTTTCGTTACGCTCCCGCAATTATTTTTTGGTGCGCTAATTTTTTTGTCCATAAGTGTATAAATAAATATATATAGGGAGCGAAGTGAACTAATGATTGATTGATTGATTGAATATTAACGTCGCACTGTTCAGCTACACGAGGGCTTTTGGCGACGGACCACGTAATTTTGAACCATGGTCAAGTGACGTGGACGACACCTGAGCTAGCACCCCCTCTCCTAACTACCACACCACACCAACGGGAGGACGTTTCAGCTCTCGACATATTTAACGTGCATCGCTACCCTACACGGCGGGTCTTTAGTGGTACTGGGCTCGAACTCGTGACAAGGCAAGCCACGGTCCGATACCTATACCACTCGGCTACCGCGGCCACAAGTGAACTAATAGGTGAACTAATAGTAGGAATAACAAAATAGTTTCAAGAAAGTGTATTTCAAATCACTTACGAGTAACCAACTCTCATTTATAATCTTCAAACCCTTTCTGCGTAAAGAAACAGGAATATTACTGTATTCCCCCAACACATTACAACCCATTTTTATGGCAAATAGAAGAATTTCAGCAACCACGCTCCAAAGACGCTTAATAAGGAATTGTTCCCAAGCACCTGATTGTTTACTATACTTCATTTCGAAAAATTACGTGTTGATTATCGGTAAAGAACCTCATAAATCTAAAATCTCAATCAAGTAATGAAGACGACACCCAAACTCTCCAAATCTGTGCACTATACCTACATGAGGACTAAACCTCATGTAAGCGTAATGCAGTGGTTTTGTGCATCAAAGGATCTTTTGAAGTATAAGACTCAAACCCTCACGATTTGGTAGTAATAATGTTAGCCATCAGTACGTAGCTACGTCCATTTGGCTACCACGGTCATTGTATTCCTTATGTCTTAGTAAACCAAATATAAAGAGAAGCCAGATTAAATTGGTCTAGAGAACTTTTCGACTGGACAAGGAATGAATGGAGTATATATAAAGTACTTTTTACAAATGAGTCCAGATTCACTTTAGAAAAAGATTTTCGTCGTGTTCTGGTCTGGAGGAAGCAAGAAACGGTCCCCATGAATTCAACATTGCTGGAAAACATTCGTTACAATGGAGGTGGAATCATAGTGTAGACCGAAATCTCTTTGGAAAGCCACATACATATGTTAGCTATTTCACGTGGGCCACAATGTGAAGATAAATGAGGGAGGGGATGAGAAATGCTTTAAGACCAAGATAACATTGGAAATTTAAAATGTGGAAAATCTATCAAAATATTATAACTCCTCTATTTTGCTTTTTTTTTAATTATTATTTTTATATTTTTTCTTGTTTTCGTCACTAACACTAAATTAGAAGCACTTAAGAAACACTTCTTCACAATTTCTGCGTCAGTAAACGGTTTCATATGATTACCAATAATATACCAAACTTCATAGAATGTTTTTGTTACCGCTCTGATATTACCACTGACAAAACGCTTTGTTGCTGTTGCAAAGATTATTCAAGAAAGCCTATTTATCACCTGTTGAAATAAATCTTCGAGGAAAAGTGTCATTGAATGGTTCCTGTTTATTGGTATTTTTCAAATACAGCACTTTCGTGACAACTCAAACAATTACCGATCCATGTTTGTTCCTCACTACAAAATAGTCAACCTCCCAATCGTCTTGAAACGATATATTTTCTTGAAATATCTTTTGCTTGCAAGATATGAAAGATAGTTAAAAATTAGTTCCCTCCATAAAATTGTCGCTGCTCCACTGTTGTCTGTTATCACTAACCGTAACCGTTCCAAATAGAAAAAAAATATCAATTCGTACCCGTATGACACCCACAGCAAAAAGCAAAATTGATATATTTGATTTCTTGACAAAGAATTTCTCACCAAATTTTTAACCCTTTAACTGTCAAGTTATTTTCATGATTTGGGTACACAAATTGTCAAATTTTTTTGAAAAGAACTTCTAACCTCTAACCTTTGAAGTCTTCAGTAAAGTGCTGCCATCTATTGAATTGAGCGCACATTAACTTTTCCCAAAAATCAGTTGAGTTTGACAAAGAGATGAAGCCGAAATAAACGTCTCCCGATATATATTCGGGTAAAACAATACGGTGCACTCAAAAAAAAAAATACCCAGAGTAATACTCGGGCGTGACATTTTCGAACACCAGTGCTGTGCCCGAGATTTATCTCAGGCATAACAGTTAAAAGGTTTAATATAATGTTCTTAAATAAGTGAATTTCTCAGAGGAATGGGCCATGACCGGGCCCCTTAAAAAGTCTCGGTAAGCAACAGGTTGAGTATCGCTGCTCTGTCATGAGTTAAGTAGAGGCACTTTAAATAGTCAAAAATATCGAGACAAAATCCTTGATGTACAAGCGAGACCGGATGCAGCTTCTATAAAGGATAAGTTTATTCCCCTTAACGATAATGCTCAGTCACATCAAATTATGCTTGTAAATAGATATTTTCTAGATCAAAGGCATTTAGCGAATGGAAAAGCCATCTCGTTCCCGTGATTTTAATCCGATAGAGTACCTTTGAGAATATCTTGACAGAACAGTTTCAACACTAAATCCTCCCCCAGGAATCTGAATAAGCTGCATTATATATATAGGGATTGCATCGTGTATGGCCTTTCATACCGTTTCATGTGTCTTAAAATTTAACCTTATTAAAAAAAAATGGAACTCATCACGCATTATTGCAAGGAAATAATCCCTATTAAATTCCAAATTTCTGTAAAAATTTTTTAATTAATATATAATTTTTGCCACATATAATTCTCTCTCTCTCTTTAAAATTGTGTCTATTTAATACAGTGATTCCCAAAGTGGTCTATATGACCTTTAAGGGGTCCACGCCAGCGAAAAAATAATTTGGAGGTCCATGAGATGTAAATAGGGGTCTATAATAGTGGCTCTCATTAAACCAAATGAAGATTTTAATTTTAAAAAAGAAAATTTAGTCAAGTAGAAACTAGATTTTATCTATTTAATAGATTAACTTACTAATTTTAATGAGGTTAATTTGCAGTTACAAGGCGACAACATATATTTTATTAAAACTAGGACCATGTCAGCAATTTTGGCTTTAAAAAGACATACCTATTATTTATCACGAATTATGGAATATAGTGAGAAAATTTTTAATTACTTTTTCTATTGAGAAGCAGTTTCAATGTGGTTGCCAAACACCACAACAAAAAGAAAGGGGGAAATAAGGGCTGGTTACTAGTAACCGGGGAGTTTAAGGGTCAAACCTGACAAGATTGCCCCTAAGTTGTTTTATGTATTAATTAAATTTTAATTTAATTAGCATGTTTTTTAAGGTTTAAGCACTATACTTCCCTACAGTTTCAAATTTAAATCGCTTAGTGTAAGTAGTTCTGTACCAGCTGTCAAAAAGACATTCAAGTTCAATATTAGATAAGCTGGGGGTCTACTCCAAACTGAAAAAGGTTTGGGAACCTCTGATTTAATATATAAATCATTAAGATATCAAAGGTAATATCCATTATGTAAATGCATAAAAATTATATGACGATTATTTTTTTAAAAAATTTATGTACATAGTCTAAAAATTTAACTCCAAAAGGCCGTTTATTCCTTAACTTTTAGAGTCTTTATACTAAACTGTAGACAAAAGTATAAACTTTTCCAATATACGTATATAATATGTAACAAAAGCATTTATAAAAAGAACCTTAAAGTGTAATATTTAAATATTTATGGATATCTTAAATTAAGATTTCAAAAGAGATTAGACATTTTTAAAGAAACCTTAACAATTGTATCTAATACAACCTCTGACAATAAAGTTCGGTTAATTGTCCTGTAACATTAACGTAGATGGAATATTAACGAACGTTACGTTACTGTCCTTCGAAATAGTCAACTCCCATAACTATACACCGCTGAAATCTATCCATGTCCAGGAAATTTTGCGAGAAGTCTTTTTTTTTTTAGATGGAATTCGAAAGCCTCGTCATGTTTCGTTGAATGTTAGGAATATCGTCAATATCGATAACACGTTTTTCTCATCCTTAAATTTCAGGGTAACGATTTGTCACACGGATTCACGGTTAATCTGCAGTTCTTCAGCTATCATGCGTACAGTTAATTGGTGATCTTAAGTGTGATTAATTTCCTCACTTTCTCAATGTTATCGTCACTAACGGAGGTCGTCAGTCTTCCACTACGGGGGTTGTCAGAAACACTTACCCTGCTTTTCGAAAACAGGTGAACCACTGCATAGCGCTTGATTTTCATAAACACATACCAGCATCAAATAAATTTTTTTTGGTGTCTTGCCAAGCTTAAAACAAAACTTTAAATTGACCTTTTATTCGTTCATTTTCCTGTTTGCAGTTAAGAACCAACGTACTAAACAAGCACTTTGTAAAACAGGTCTTACACGAAACACAAATGATTCTCAGCTTAACAACGATGGGGACAGATGGTCAACACCTGCCGCTACGCATGTACAGCGTTTTGTTTCGCCAGTATAACCAGATCGGCCATTCTGACTTCATTCACCAAACTTTATTGCCAGAGGTTGTATTAAACCATTAAACACGGTTAAAATATTTTAATTTATTAGTAAACTTAATAAAATATGTCTTTACGAATTATATAATGGAGGAGTTTATAATACACACTGTTTCTTGATTAACAAATTAACAAGAGTCAAGCAAAACAAAGGCGCTAACTAAAGAAATCACTACATTTAAAATGTTAGAATTATATTCCAAAACTTCTTCAAAAACAATTTTACTGAAGAATTAAATGTAAAGTTCAAGTTATATTACTGCTATTTGTCAATTAAAGATGAACAAGGTAAATAGTGCTTTCTTTGGTTAAGCTTAAAACCTAACAACCACATACATTTCAAAATCACTATTATCGCATCTTCGACAATTTGAATCTTGCAACACTTGATACAAGTTTTATACATTTAGCAAAAACTTCGAATCGTCTACGATACTTTATAATTAAGTTTTATACAGGTAACAAAAATTACTGGCAGGTTAAAATAAAAATAGAACAGGTAAATCTAATTGAAATCTCTTCTAAGCCTCAGTCTAGCCAGTTTTATGGAAGATAAAACTTTTAGTAAGAAACTTTTTGAATTGGTAAAATGTTTCTAAGAATTAGGCTTAAACATATTGATACTTAGTAAGATAGCAGAAAACCATACTGTGGTAAAATAAATTTTTACAAAAAGATTCATGTATCCTTTATTCCATATAAGAAGGAAGATAAATATTAATAATCAGTTGTAAAATACCTTATTTGAAAAGAATAAGAATAAATAATATATCCTATAAAAAAGTTTTAATTAAAAATATAAATTTAAAAATTTAAAATAAAAGAATGTTAATATTTTTTCCTCTTATAGTAAAACTAAAAGCAGTAAAAATGCTTTTTTTTTTCCTTCAAAAAGTTTTTCCATGTCAAAAAAAATAATTAATTTTTTTTTTCTGTTTAAAAAAATTCTTATGTACTTTTAAATCAAGTACATTTTGCTTACCTTTGAGAGTTATTAGTATTGCTAAATCTGAATTCAAAAAAAAACGTTTTGGTAAAAAGCAAAAACTGGCAACAGCGAAGCGTATGATCCGATTGGCTGGAAACACGCGATTGCATTTATCATGTGACTATAGCATCACATGAATTTTGCCCCTTAATTTAAAACTTACCATATTTATTCGAACCCAAGCCACCATCGATTCTAAGCCGCTCCCTAAATTCTCAACACGTTATTGTGAAAAATTAAAAAATGTGAAATGTGTTTTATATCATACATTTACGAAATTTAAAAAAAACAAAACTAAAATTAGAAACTAATAAGAAGTGAATTATATATTTATTTTACCAGCACTAAAACTTTTAAATACATACATGAACCTGTAATTGTTCTAACCGTCAGTGTATCATGTTCAATTTCTTCCATCCAACGAATTTTCCCGCCTACGATTTTAAGCCGCACTTGATTTTCAGTAGAATTAACATAGGAAAAGTGTGGCTTCGATTCGAATAAATATAAATTATATCAAAATTCAAATTATGAAATAACATTAAAACAAGAGATATCCCACACTTGATCATAAAACCATTAAACTTCGAGTACGACGACCCAAAGGAATTACTAATCAAACGTATATTTTTAGATTCATTTCTTGTTTCTAATCACAATATTCTGTATCTTGAAATCTCGATTTTCCTTAATTTCCCCAGAATCAGCAAAATGAATCCCTTCAAAGTAATATTGCTACCTAACCATTAGGTTTGACGATCATTAAGAACTATGAAAATTGCTCGCTGTTAATGGCAACACTAAATGTAATTCCGACTTCATCATAAAAAGGCAGTTTTTCACTCGGATATTATAATTCCTAATCCGATCGATGATGGCTTTGCAATTTATTTAATTGCTGTCTGAAGTTCTTGTGGCCACTGAACTGAGAAGTAGGTGTTATTGCACCATTTTGAGGGGATATTTGAGGATACAGGTGAGATTTATTAACGTGAAAGAAAAAATATAATGGGGTTTTATGAAATAAAGTGGGAATGATTCTCAATCATACGTTCGAATTCTATACCTTAAACTAAAATGTACTTTAGCAGGCCAATAACAAGTTTTATGGTTCAAATGACATAATGATAAAATATCTTGGATATTAAATATAGTGTATCCAGAGATGTTGAGATATATTCCCCGGTGAAAATCAAAATTCAGACAGTCAATGTGTATGTGCGAAACATTTGCTAAGTATCATTATTTCTTAGTAACACCGGCAAGTGTCGACATTGTGCATTTACTGATGGTGAATTTTCAATAAAAATATTTTTTTAAACTATTACGGCAAGACAAAAATGCAACTTTTCAGTGCAAGTATGCGTCAGAATAAGAGAATATGATAAACACCAAAATAATTAGAAAGCTCCAATAATAGTAAATGTAAATAAAGTGTGAAGCCTAAAACGCGAATAATGCATTCCAAATCGAAATTAATAGTAAACTTACTATGAACGGTGATATTAATATTGTACAAAATCTAACATACTGCCATAAGTTAAATTCTTAAAATAATTTGTTTGTACAAGAATTCTTTGTTTTTATAACCGCATTTAGTCATGGAATATTTATCTCTTTTTGCTATTACAGAGTGTAAAACTTTGCCTTCCCCTTCTTGAATTAGTTACTGATGCTTCTCCTTCACAGATACAGATTTATGTTCGAAATAATTCATACTCATCGAAATAGTTATTTGTTATCAATATTAAAAATAAAAATATCTAAAATTATTATTACTAATATTGATAAAGAAAAGATTCCTCTGACTTTCTTTGCAGCGTATCACTATTACTTATTTTATTAGCAAGGAAAAAAGAGCAGAAATTATATGAAAACTTCAACGCCTGAAACATGTATTACAAACACAGACTAAGGTTTTACGAAAAACACTAAACGCCCTACACTTGGGTACTCATTGTTAGCATATGCTGACGTTGGGTCGAATGTACTAGGGCAGGGCTGGCGAACCGGTAGCACGCGTGCCATTGATGGCACGCCAGTGATCAAAATGGTTTGTATTACATTTCAAAATTTCAAAGTGCACTATGACCAACAAACGCGAGTGATCGGTCGCGGGGCGGAGGAGAGCACACTCCTTTGTCATTGTCTTGCCTTAGTTACGTCGTAGACTACAATTGCTTGTGATGTAAAGTTTGTCTATACATAGCATAGTCAATTTCATTGACACAACTGTATTTTAAAGTTTATTTGTGTTACATTTACGATTTTTATTTAACATGGCTAGGTCAGCAGAACAACAAAAAGTGCAAGATAATAAGTGTAACAGAGAATTTCAAATTTGGTGGACCGAGAAACATGGCATTATTAGTAAAGGCGACAAAGTGGTGTTTGTTTTATGTTCTGGAATATGGTATGCAGAACATATTGTGTAAAACGGCATTTTGAAACAAATATCGCAAATCTTTTCTTCAAAAAAAGTGAACCACAGCAAAAATAATTAATTGCTTATAAACCGTTCGCCAGATGACTCAAACTCAGCATGTGTGTGTATTCTACAAAAAGTTATAATTCTAATATAAGTTATTTGACATCCAATCTGCAAAAAAAGAAATCACACTAATGTTACTTTAATTTGAATAACACTTTTAACTAAAACATTTATAACTATACAGTGCAAAGGTGTTTTTTCGTAGTAAATAGAGTTTTGCGTTGTTAGTATTTAGTTTTATTATTTTCCCAATAATCCCAAACCAAAATTATTTGACGGCACGCCTATGCCTCATCAAACACTTTTTTAGAAAAAAATGGCGCGTTGACACATAAAGGTTCGCCACCCCTGTACTAGGGAAAGTCGAAAAGTAAATGAACTTTTGCAAATTCTTTTTCGAAGGTTTGGCAACAGTGGTAGTATCTAGCAGTGAGTGAAAGCGTGTCACTCGTCTTTCTTCTTAGTCGTTAAGTTGTAGCAGACCGTTCAACATGGCAGTTCCATTGTCGATCTGCACCACAAGGAGGAAAGAAAGGCAGTGATTCGATTTTTGTTTGAGGAAAGTGTGATACCTGTGTGCTGGATACTAGCCATCCCTTCCATCGCTATACCCTCAAAGATTCAGTGATTGACGTCGACAGTCACCATACTGTGCTAGCAGGTGACGAATAATTTCCGCCGCAGGTTTCATACCTTCCGCAAACATAAAACAAATCGACAATGGAGCTGCCCTGTTAAATGCACTGTTTTCTTTTTTTTCTACCGGGCCACATACATATGACTACTTCACGCGGGCCGCAACATGAGGATTAATTGGGGGAGGGGGCGCTATAAGATCAGGGACAGTTAAAATGCGGAAATCTTATTGAAATATTAAAACTCGTAATTTTGGATTTTATCTTAAATCTATATTAAACTCTATCAAACTCTACTTGTTCTATTCGGGTCTTCTATTAATCCTCTTGAGGAAAATATTCTTTGACTATTATTTTAGTTTAAAAACCGCTTTCTGTAGAGATGACTTGACTTATGCAAATGTAAATGCTATTTAAGTGCCAGTCGTGGAGTATGCAAGATAATGGTTAAGCGTCGATTAAGTGCCTGTCGTTGAGTATGTGAGAATGGTTAACGGTGATCGTCAAGCGTGAAATCTAAGTATTAATAAAGGTGAACAGCGACTGGGAGTTCACTCGTCTTAAGATTAGTAGTCGACGTAGAATCCACTAGGATTGGTGAAGTAAACAACCTTGGAGATGGCTTCTATAAGGATCATAGTAAGGAGCTTCAAATCCAAATAAGTGAATTTCAATAACGTAGTACAGTAAGACTCCGCTTAACGCTGTTTCGGTTTAACGCTCTTTTATTTGAATTGTGGGATTCCCCGAAATAGCATGCAGCGTTAGGCTTCCCGATATCCGAAGCTGTTTATATGTGTTTCTTCTTTCCAGCGGTATTATACGAAAGTATTTTTGTCGTTTCAAACATTTGTTGACGTTATTGTAAGTATAAATTAATATAATATAACGATTGCTATATAGTGACAAATATTATGATTTTTAGTTTTTCTCATGGGTGATAATAAAAAACACGAAAATAAAGCATAAAAAAGCATTTCTCTAGAAACTAGAATGCAAGTGATTAGAAGATTAGATACTGGTGAACGTCAATCTCAAATGGGTGCTGCATTGAATTTGGCAACTTCAACAATAAGGATCATTCTTAAGAATAAAGAAAAAATACTGCCATCGGTAACTGCAACTACGACAAGCTCTGTAACTAGAATTACCCATTCTAGAAATAATACAATAGAAGAAATGGAAAGCCGACTTTTTATATGGATTGACGACGAAATTAAACGCAAAATGCCATTAAGCCAATCTACCTTCTTGATAAAATGGCAGAAAATTGGAAATACGGAAGAGACCGAATGATCTGAAATGTAAACATACTGACTTAGAATTTTATTTATTTTTATATGCATATTCGTTTATTATGTTGCTATATCTGTAAGAAATAAATTTTTGTTTTATTGTTATAAAAAAACATAATTAATAAATCTAATGGTAAAATACCTGACCAATTTTCTACCCATCTTCCCCTAATCCCATTATTTACATGATGAGATAACTTCGTTTAATGCTGTTTCATATTACGCTCTACTTTGATGGAACGTATACCCCTCGTTAAGAAGGGTCTTAACTGTATATCCGATTAAGGGTTTGGATTTCATATTGCTCCCAGAATTAAGTTATAAAATTGCATATTTCGTAAAGTGCTAAAGATGGAATAAAAGTAGGTATTTTTATGGTCATGTCTGCTTCTTCCTCGAACCCTCTCACATCCGCGACCTTCGGGCAAGGACACAGGCCTATTAGACCGTCACACTTGCTAATATCCTGTTTTACACCCTGAAATCTAAAACAGAATATTGGCAATAAATGGGTGAGTGTTAATTCCCATTGCACATAAAACAACACGACGGCTAATGACGACGGAACTCGTAATTCTGAACCTTGGTCAAGTGATGAGTACAACGCCTGAGCTGGCATTCCCGTATCCCAATGAGAAGACTGAGATCCACAAATTTATCATATATCAGCCCCTCAAGATGGTGGATCTTCAGTGGCACTAGGGTTGGAACTCATGACACGCCAGCCTCGAGTTCTTGACCATAATCACTAGGCTTTCGCGGCCCGTCAAATCTCATAATTCTGAACCAAAATCAGATTAAAAAGTCATCAATAAATCTAATCCTTATTGTCCAAATAACCAGACTGCATTAGTGTGAGTTTTAAGGCTTTAGTTATTTTTCAATTCCAACAATTAGATCACTCTCACTCTCTCTCGGTATATATATATGAAGGAGGGAAGGTTCGTTCTGGGTACCTTCCGTTCCGAACGCAAGTACGTAACCAATCACACCAAAACGATCGTCAACGCGTGATGTTGGTACTAGTTCATATAGATATCACACCACCATATATATTAATCTTGTTCAAATTTTCAATCGTTAATAAAATAATTTTAAAGCGCTCAATTGAGGAAACTTTATATACACGATTATTTTGGATGACAATACGGCAATTTAATTATAATTAAGAAAAATTAATTGATTAAAACTAATTACTCAAAGAATTACAGATACTGCCACGTTGGCATCAATTTTGGCGACTTAGCGACCCTTTTGGCGTTTTGTGTCAAAACTTTAAAAGGTTTTTCCTCACATTTTAAAGCGCTCATTTGAGCTGAAATTTTCTATACACGATTGTTTTGGGTGACAATACGACAATTTAATTACAAGTTAATTAAAATTAATTGACTGAAAGTAATTATTCAAAGAACTACAGATACAGTCCCGTTGGTTTCATTTTTAGCGACTAGGGTCAAAACTTTAAAAGATTTTTTTTTTTTTCCTCACGTTTTATAGCATTCAGTTGAACTAAAATTTTATATACACGATTGCTTTGGATAATAATACGATACTTTAATGATAATGAATATAAATTAATTGCCACTTTATATTGTGATCATGTCATATGTATATATATATTTATATTAATTTTCGTTACTTTTTATCAAATTATTACAATAAAATTTTCTTTGTTGTTTCTTGGCAGGAATTGACTTAAATTTTTTTTTATATTACTTGTTAACATTTAGCATCCTTCATTGTTTCCCGTGACGTTTATTGAAAGAATCAAGACTCAAATCCATGACTTATTAATTCCCAACCTCGTGATTCTGTTGCCAGATTACCGGCGTCCTTTCGAATCAGTAATGAATAAACAATTAATCTAGTCTACGAACAGTTTCGGGCAGTAAAGAAATTCTCAAAGAGTATTTCCTCACGCTTTGAAAAATTCATGCAAGATATTATAATGATTGATGAAATGGTGGAGAGAGAGAGAGAGTAAAAGTCCCCTGGAAATAGCTATTTTACTTTAAAAATCGCTTCCCAAGAGTAAGCCACATCGCTAAGCCTAGTGTCGATTAGAGTAATTATTAACCTTTTTTTCAACAGACGTAACCTTATTTACCGCAAAGATGATTAATATGTTTTTGTGCTTTTGCAAGGAAAGCTATTAGTACATGAATTTTTCATAAGAGCTTAAAATCATTATTTAGCAATTTATTTCGTTTTTCACGAGACACGAAAAGTGGCTTTATTGTAACTCAAAATAGCTTCGTAATAAAGTACAGTAGTAAACAATAATAATGGTAGTTTTTTTTTTCAAAAGCTGCTGTTTAATAAAAAAAACAAGTTTAGAGTAAAATAATAATTAAAGGTTTTTCGAAAATGACTGATAAAAATAAATTCCAAATAAACTATATTTCCGATAGTAATAATTCTAAATATAAAGATGAAAAAGAATTACTTGAATAGGTTATGTTTGAAGCAAGTAAATGCAAAAACGTATTTTGACGTTCCTTTTTACGTAAACATTTCAAGAACAATTATGTCACTTGCCATTATTTGTTCCTTTTCCTTTTTGTTTATTTCAAATGGAATTTATCAAGTATTTTTTAAGTTCCAAATAAGTACCCGAATTCACTAAAAAAATTATTCCAATGAAATTACTATCTTCTTCAATTAAAGTCCTTTAGTAAAAAAAATTGACCAAAAAATTACAAACAACTATTTTTTTACATGGTTTGAAATAACGCGATTTAAAAAAAAAAAAAAAAAAAAAAACCCTTTTCCTATTTTTTTTTTTTTTTTTTTTTTTTATACACGTCTTGCTTATTTTAACACGATTTAGGATAGCTGATTGCTATGAAGAATGAATTTGAAGATATATCAATTATATAAAGATGTTGATGAATTGATGATCGATAAACACCGAGTTGAAGATAATAGCAAAGATGAAATCAAAATTCCCCATCTAACAGCTAGTTTAATTTCTAAAAGTCTTAAAATTCAATGCAAATCTAGGAAATTATTTCTTAAACATAAAACACACAATTTTTTTAAATATAAAACAATATAATCCATACATATAAAACAAGTTTTGAAAATACTATGATGTCTGAAGATTTGCTTAGCTTGATAGCAAGAGATGAAAAATACACTAATTAAAAGAGCAAATAAACAAGCAGCTTTATATTTAATTTTTTTTTAAGTGGTGTAAGTTAATTTTATATTATATGGAGATATTGACCACTTTCACACACACAAAGTAATTATATTTACACTTTCATTTAACGGCGTAAATTTATATTGAGAAAATGATGACCATTTTGAAGGATTTGGGGGGGGG
>BMAV01001491.1:0-12204 GCA_019973955.1 Trichonephila inaurata madagascariensis | reverse complement strand
TGTGTGTGTGTGTGTGTGTGCTTTATATCTTTTTCTATAAAGTCTTACTACCTAATAGAGACAACAGTTACGTAAATCTTTTTGTGCCTTATTCATAATCATGACAAAGCTTCTTGCTACACTATTTCTGGAAACATTCTCAGTCCACATAAATTTATGCGCAATATGAAATAAACACGCGAGTTACACTTTGACATAAATATTCCCCTCATCTTAAGTAGGGAAACAACAACTTTCACATCTATCGCAATATCCGTTATTGTATTTGAGGAAGGAAGAAAAGGGAAAGCATGACTTAAAGAGAAATATTTCCTTATAAGGATACAGATTATAACAAATGTGCCCAATTAGCAACTTCTAGAAGTCTTAAATGTTTCAATCCATTTTCCTATTTATAATTCAAGGTGATTTCCAGCGAGCAATAAGATCGAAATCGCTAGGAAATTACTTGGTGTTAACAATTCAACAGCAACAAGTTTTCAAAAGAATTTCAAAACTTGGGGGGAGAAACTACAACAATACCCTAGAAAGAGTCACTGAATAAACCGGAAACGTGACTAATGGATTAGTAGTCATGAGAGATGCAAATGATTGGAATTTAAAAGGCGTGGGCAAATAGGTTCGGGAGGTTGAAAATTTGACTTCGTAAACAAGAGAGCTTCGAAGAGGAAATTTTAATCACTCCATTGATAAAATCAAATGTTGTTTGAACGGACATAAAGTAACTGTCGTCGGGGGTGGTATAAAAATGTGAACAACCGACAAAATTACACGAGCAGTAATTATATTCTTGAACAAAGCAAATAAGGTAAAATAACTTTTCACATTGGAGGAATACAGTTATACTTACTACATGATTATGTACCAGAAAAGTGAATTTATTATAGGCATAATGTACTACTTTTGTTTTTAAGGTACCCGACTACGTTCGGAACCGTGATTTTAAAAAGCGTATAAATGGATAATTTTCAAGATATTTAGTGTCACTCAGATTAGAATACATGTATAAAATTGTTTTAAGGACATCAAGACAAAAAAAAATTATTTAAATACAATATTTTGGAAAAAAAGCAACTTAGAATAATCTTTTTTCAAAATGTTCTCCTTTTTGTGACAAATGCTTCTATTGTAATAATATTTTTCCTGTATATAGCTCAGACCTCTCTACAGAGGCTCAACTAGAAATTTTGAAAAATTCACATTATTTTCAGAGTTACCAACAACTGAAGTATAATTTTTGGTGTTTTTTTCTTAAAATTGCTCCCCTCTGTGGTCGTAAAATATGGATAAATTTTTAAGATATATATTTCAAAAATTCTACTTGAGCCTCTGTAGAGAGGTCTGAGCTATATACATTCAAAATATTATTATAATAGAAGCATTTTTCACAAAAGGAGAACATTTTGAAAAAAAATTATTCTAAGTTAATTTTTTAGCAAAATATTGTATTTAAATAATTTTTTTTGTCATAATGTCCTTAAAACATCCTTGTACATGAATTCTAATCTAAGTGACTCTAAATATAATAAATATTATCCATTTATACGCTTTTGCAAAATCACGGTTCCGCACGTAGTCGGATACCTTAAGCTGTTTTCGGCTAAAGTTAAAGAATAGGACCCCCAAATTCGGAATATTTTTTCATATATAAAAGTACTCAAACATTATTATTATATTCTGGCTACACTATCTTGTAGAAAATCACTTATTTTAACATACAACTCATTTTTATACGAGTTTTGACACATTTTTTCTTTTATAAAATGTGCTTCGCATTTTTTCTCCTATACCGTAATGCCAAATGAGTTATCCCTTAACATTTTAAAAAGAAAAACTAATTATTTATGAAATATTTTTAAATTATATAAACGCTATCTTATAAACAAATGTATGAGTTACAATGTTACAAATTTTTATAAACATTGAGGCCTTTTTTCTGTCCGAAAATGTGCTCCGCGTTAAGTTCACGCTCTTGGTAATATGGCGAAAACAGCCTTAAATGTCCGTCTTGTATCTTTTATTTTATTGGGATTTTATTTTCTTTACAACTTTTTGTGCATATTTTTCAGAGGTATTTCCGAGTTTTTGTCGTTGTTACTGTTCGCGTCAGACTGACCACCTGAACGGAACATCTGCTCATGCACCTCGTCACCCAAGGCCACGAAAACTGAGAGGGGAACAGTAGGTCTTGGCCCTCATGGGCTGTTGCGCCACTGAGTTTAATTTAGTTTATTGCTCTTGTTAATCCTCCAGAGCCTGTAGAAGTCAGACAAGGTCCGTTAGACCAGTGGTCCCCAATCTGCGGTCCGAAGATTAAATGGTACCAGAACCGTCCACAAGGAACATTAAATTACAGTCGAACCTCCATATTACGAACCTCTATATTGCGAATTTT
The DNA here is from genome assembly GCA_019973955.1 of Trichonephila inaurata madagascariensis. NCBI lineage: Eukaryota > Metazoa > Arthropoda > Arachnida > Araneae > Nephilidae > Trichonephila > Trichonephila inaurata. Next base: position 9,809 of record BMAV01001491.1, on the reverse strand, counting down.
TCGATATAGTGAACTTTTTCCTGGAACCACGATTTTCTTCGTAAAATAAACTCCCAAAAGCGAAGTGCATTTTCTATATAGCGAACTTTTTCTCTTGTGAAGAAATTGTTAGTGCATTGCGAAGATGCGAGGCGTATATTATGAAACAAAGCATTTTTTCAAACAAAAAACTATAACAAAATTAGCATATTTTTTGAGTAATTAAATTTAAGGACTCATGAAGTAATGTATGTTTAGAATTTCTAGTTATAAAGTAAAAGTTATGCTTAAAATTACTTGCATGCTTTAAAATAGAAAAAATGTTCTTAAAAAAATTCATTAATTTTAATATAAAATTATTTTCTTAATGCCGAAAATACTGTGTATTTCTCGACATTCTATTTTCTTGTTTTCTTTTCAGTTTTTCTTTTTCTTTTTTTTTTTTTTTCTTTCTTTTTTTTATGGGTAAGATATATAAAATAAACAGATATCAATTTACAAAAGGTGTGAATAATTACTTTTATTTAAATATAAAGTGTTTATGAATTTAAATTTGTTTTATATGTTTTCTAAAGTATATTGAAAGTTAAACCTCTATAAAACAAATTTTCCATACAGCGAATTTTTTTTAAGGATTTAAAGACTTCGTTAAACAGAAGTCAGAAGGTATTTCCATATTATTTTATGTGGTGTATTTCTCTCTGGTTTCGTCCATAGAAATCACTTTATGTTCCATCTTAAAACACATTAGATTCATTTTTTGGTGTAACTGTATTTTATTCTGATGGTATATTTAAATAAAATTAAATTAAAATTATGAAATCATAACACAGTCTAAAATATAAGCAATCAACGTTCCACCCTCAGAGGGCAGCGGTAAAGTTATCAAACATTGACGGCGGATCGAAGTGATAAAAAGGTTTGGAAGCACTGCATCAGATCATTAACTCAAAAAAAAAAAAATCGAGCACAAGAAGGGGAGATATCAGATATTTTTTCGAGAGAGATCCATACAACTCATTATGTGCTCAGGAGAAGCCTAGTGATCTTTACACTTTATATAGGTGGAGAAGATTGTTTATGATAGGAAGAGATATTTTTGTTTTAAAGGAAAGAGAGGCACTCGATGCGGCCACTAGCAAGGCATGATAGAGCAGTTTGGGGCCTCTGTCACACTTGAGGACTAGAGCCAGACCGGGTCTAGTAACCACATACCAGTGATGAGAGAGAGAGAGGGAGGGAGGGAGGCACCCTCCACTCAACAAAATTTTGAGATTTTTTTAGCGAGTATAATTCCAGTTATTGTCGTTCATGTAATGAGTTGTTAAGTTATTCCTATGTCTAAAATTACTCCAGAGATGAGTTTTAATACCTTTCTTGTACATCATAAAAAGAAAAGTTTTATGTAATAAATATTTCTAATAGATAATTTATTTTTCAATTCCTGCTATTAACTCACACACTCTCTATATATTTATTTATTTACTTATCTTGGTGGAATTTTCAATCGTTAATAAAATACTTTTTAAAGCGCTCCATTGAGCTGAAATTTTATATACATGATTATTTTGGATAACAATACAATAATTTAATTATAACTAATAAAAATTAATTGATTAAAACTAATTATTTAAAGAATTACAAATACAGACATGTTGGCATCATTTTTGGCGACTTGGATCAAAACTTGAAGTTTTTTTTCCCACGTTTTAAAGCATTCAGTTGAACTGAAATTTTATAGACACGATTGTTTTGGATGACGATACGATACTTTAATGATAATGAATAAAAATTAATGACCACTTAATGTTGTGATTCTGTCCTATGTATATACATATGTATATTAATTGTAACTATTTAATAAAAAGTAGCTAAAATAAAAATTTTCTTTGACCTAAATAGGAAATGACTTTAAAAAAAAAATTTTATATTACTTGTTGTTTATAATTTAATTACACAGAAATAGGTGAAATGAAAATTTTAAACAGTTTTTCTTAAGTGATTAATTTTCAAAAATAAGAAATTCGTTATACCCCGGATTTTACGGTAGGTGTTTTACCAATATGATGTGATGCAAAATTTCAAAGCAGAACTTATCGCTTATTTTGCAAAATTGTTGATAAAAAAATAAATAGAAATTGTAAGAATTAAAAATTTTAACTAATTTTGAGCAATTTTATTTATAAATTACAATTATAAACTTATGCAGATCTTAGCAAACATTAAAAAAATACTAAGTAATTAAAATCTGACGCACATTGTAGCAGAAATATTCTATCCATGTATTAATATGGATTCTCTTTTAATTTCATTGAAAGATTTATTAGTTTTCTTTTCATGCATTATCATTGTAACAACCTTGAACTTTTAGTGTAAATATCCCCCCCATCTAAAAAATGTCTTGCCGAACAATCGATTTCACTTTAAAACAGGGTGTTATTCCTTTACAATTTGATGGAATGTTAATACCTGCAGCTCAAGAAGACAATTAAGCAGCTCAAATGGAACTAATTCCAATACAATCAAAGAAATTTAATGACATATAAAAAAAAAACTATTTTGCTAATGCAACTCGGGGGGAAAAAATATCGCATCCAATTTTATTTTTTTGTCTTAAGAATAAAAGTCAATGGACAAAATAACACTTCTTTAAAATTAAAAAGAAAAAAAATCAAACTAGGACACTTAGAATTAATTAGAAATTTCATTTCTTTTAAAGAAAGAGAACATTAAATTCTTCGAATTAGATACTTCCTGAACCATTTTATTTTTTTTTTTTTTCTCATGTTGTCTTTTCTGGTGATGGAAAAAAACTTGTTTCAGAATAATACCTCGTTTCAGTTTCAGCTTTTCATTTACAAAAGGCCTAAACTAATTTAATTTAGAAAGATTACTTATAAGACTCCCTAACATGTGTAGCTATGCTACATTAATTTTCTCGAAGCAAAATAAAATTGATGCAATGCAGGTTATTATTAATTACAATAGGCATCACTTATAGATGGATAATTTATTCTGAAGGGGATTATTGTTCAGAGGCTGATCGTCTTCTAGACAAAGGAAAGGTCCACACAATTAACAGGCAATTTCTTTACGAGTAAACCATATTTTTTCCTCTTGAATTCTCTAGTAATTACAATAAATTTTCTTTTAACAAGAGACAAGTATCACACATATTTAAATCCACAACAGCATAGATTCAAAAACTCACACAAATGTCGAACACAGAAATCACAATTTCACCTCAGGCAAATGGAACGCACAGTCTCTGTCAAATGTTTGACTTCACATTGTTGATTCTCAGCATTGTTCTAAAATAGGCTGGCTAGAATCTTCAAAGACCTCTAAAATTTTCTAGGTCTTAGCAATTACGTAAAATTTTGCGAACTTTTGTAGAGACAAATATTTTTCTTGACAATTATGGTAACTTTACGACAAATCTGTCGTTAAAGTCACGCCAATTTATCTACTATTTTACTGAAACAGTACTATCTATAAGACTCTAAACGATCTTTTCAGCTTCAAAGCCTTTTTTAACAGCAAAACGAACAGAATTCGTAAATTTCGTAACACTTACACATACCAAAAGAAAATGTCAAATTCTGCTCACTAGAATAACCAAGAAAATAAAACATTCCACAGAATATATAATTTCACAAAAATTTCAATTTATAACGGAGTCTTATTAGAAAAAGAACTCTAGAGAAATGCAGCTACTTGAAGTTGAATTCAGAAGCAATAATAAGAAAAACAATATTTTTTTTCGACTATTGGTAAGAACAGATCTAGTTACCGGAGGAGAAATTTGAAAAACAATAAGAGAAATTTTTAACTAATAATAGTAAGAATTTCTCCATTGCTGCGCGTATAGTGGTTCCCAAAAGTCATAGGACAATACAGAAAATTGTGAGGAAAGCTTCGTAACTGGAATATAATTCGAAAGTACAAAGTATTTTATATAAAATATACAACTGAATCCATATTTTATTAATTACTAAGTCCTAATATAAATTATTTTTAAAATAATGCTTCCTTTTCTAAAAAAAATTTAAACAAACAGCAAAAGAGAACATTTCAGTTATCAGATACCAAAACAGTTTTCGAATAAATTTTATATTCAATAAAATTTTCGTGTGTCTGACACTTTTTTCCTTTTTACATTGTAAAGACGTTTAAAATATCGTTTGACTGTTTCCTTTGTAAAAATATTCTATTAGGTATCATAAAGGGCTCATAATTGTAAAGAAATAACAAATGACTTTCGAAAACTAATTATTTTTCATTAATAATGAAGTAGATCATAACAAATTATTTCTAAATTCGTAAAAGTGTATCATATTCAACTGCTAATGTGTGCTAAAACTCTTTAAAGAGTTAAAATCGAAAACAAAATTAGCTACTAGAAAAGTTAAGCAGAATCCTTATTGTTTGAGCACCGTAAAAATTTCTACAGAATTCAATCGATAATTTTTCTCATTAGCTCAGTGCTTCTCAAACTTTCAATACTTGCGACCCAATATTCAATCATAATTTTCAATCGCGCCCCCCTCCATTTAATAACAATACATTGAATTTGAAAATACGACACTTTGATGCTAAAGCTAACATACGACTTTAACCTCTTAAGTGTCACTGGCGTATATAAATATCTTGCTCAATTAGTGCGTAAATTACCCGCACGTATATATACGTCTTTCCAAAATACGATCTTTTCCGATCACTTCTATCCATAAAATTATTCCGAAAGTTTTAGAATGTAATAAAATGATTTCGACAGTGTCTGCGAAGAATTTACTTATTTCAGAAGATTTGTTTATCTATTCCCTTTCTCATCCCCCCCCCCAATACACCACATATGCGTGCATACGTGCATTGGGAAACGAATCGCGTAACCTTTAGACGGCAATTAAGGGATTAATTATAAACCGTACAAATTATTAAAATAAGTGTTAATTTTTGTATATAATTTTATATATGACAAGCCCGTTGAGTCACTAGTAATTATTAAATTAGTTCTTAACCTAGTATTTCTAAATTAATGATAAAATACGTTGTGCAGTACTGATACATTTATATGTATATTATATTAGGGTAAATGTTCTTTTATTTTTTTTATTATGTCGGGAAGTATTTTGTTTATTTACTTTCAATAAATTAAGAATTTTTTTTAAATATACTTTTGTTTTCGACTTCTCAGTATGCTCGCGCCCCCCTCCTAGGATCATCTCGCCCCTCTAGGGGATCGCGCCCCACAGTTTGAGAAGCGCTGCAATAACTTCACCTGAAAATGTTTGAGAGTTCCAAGAGAAAAAACTTTTTTGTGAATTCAAAGAGTCAAAAACTCAAACTTTTCTTCTCAAAATCAGTGATAAATAATCCAATATATTACAGAGATCATAGGCTGTTTGAAACGGAGAGCAAATTTAACATTGTGAGCTTTCATAGACGTATTACAGTATGGACAGAGGTGAAAATAAAGATTCAATGGATAAAAATTCAATGTCAGAAAAAAAAAAAAAAAAAACTAAGTTCCATCAAAATAACGATTGCCAAAATAAGATACTGGCCGAGAGAGAAAAATGTCTTCATATATTTTCCTAAAAAAAATCTAGTTGTCACAAATAATATATTTCTTTAATATAGGGAGCTTCAAGGCGTTGAGTTAACGTCTGTCTTGGTTCTAAACAACGATAAAGATTTGTTGGAAATATTTCAGGCTTTAACCAGTTCAAGAAAAGTTTTTTTTAGAAAAACACATCAATATTGTGAGGTAACGAAGATTGAAAATGGAGTGTGCAGAAACGTAAATAATTACTTAAAACTATCTTTTCCAAATTTAAAAAGATCCTGAACTCAACTCGAAATACATTTTTAAAAAGAAAAATGTTGCATACACAATTCATACACAAATTCCGAGAGTTGTGACACTTACATCACTCATACAAATATTCCTTAACCAAGCAATTTTTCTAACTTGTAAAGTGAAAAACTCATTTAGCACTACGATAGTGGAAACGAAATATGTAACACATTTTGTTATACAAAACATGATTCAACAAAGCGAGAAAATAGTAGTATAATAAAAAAAAAATGTATACAGCTTTTTTCGAATCAATCAGAATGCAGACAGAAACAAAATAATTCTAAAATAGTATTTTGAATTAGGTGTCCTTTTCCTCAACATTAGACGAGATCGCTCTCCTCACAATAAGTGCTATTTTTTTAGTATGATATACACAGTAGGAAAAAGAGTTCCCCAAAAGCTTAGTTTAATAATCATATCTAACAGAAAATTATTGATCCAGGCATGTCCTGTGTATTTACTACATCTAAACAATACTGGTTGAGGAATTTAAATTCACTGGTTTTCAAAACATGGTGAATACTACAATGTACGAGAGTGAGTCGGAAAGTAAGTTTCCCCGTCGACTGTGGTTAGAGTTGTGTAGGAAAGTCAAAACATAGAATGAGACACGCACACATTAAAGAAAAGATACAACTTTATTTTTCCACATAAGAACCAAGTACATTGAGACATTTGTCATACCACTTGATAAGCTTCAAAAAGCCTTCCGAGAAAAATTGAACGCTTTGCATACGGAAGAAGCGTTTAACGCTTTTTCCCATATTCGGGAGTGAAATGGGTGCATATGGAATGAAATGGTGGGCCCACGATTCATCCCTTGTCACAATCCGAAACAGAAAGACATTACCATCCTCATGGTAACGCAAGATATGTCCCAGGTTGACCGCCATGCGCTGTTCCATCCTGTATCCATCCACTTCCCTGTATCCAAGAATGTCGTTGATGATCTTTTAAGGAAGGTGGATGACATGATTAAAGCAGGCGTATCGCCATCGATGGAGTAGTGGAAGAACTTGGAATCGGACATGAGCGAGCTCAAAAGATGCAAAGCCCTGAATTCTTCTTAGAGAGCTTTTTGAAGCTTATCAAGCGGTATGACAAATGCCCCACTGTACTTGGTACTTACGTGGAAAAATAAAGAGTTATACCTTATCTTTAATGCCTCATTCAATGTTTTGACTTTCATACACAACTCTGACCCCAATCGACGGAGGAAACTTACTTTCCAACTCACCCTCGTACACGTAAGGTTGGGAGAGCAATTAAATATAGTGCAGAATATCAAGCTTTCTTACCTATTTTATCAACCAGTGCCAGTTTATCCATTGGGCGATTGGAGCGGGCGCCCAATTTAACCAGATTTTCTGGTTATAAATTTCGATCCGCCAGTGCTAAGGGGGTCCCACAGATCTTCTGCGTCCAGGGCCCGAAATGAGTTTAAATCAGCACTGTTCTCAACATAGACACAATTTATGTGCATTGTGAATGAATGTTATTAGTGGTGTGATATCCCACCATGCTTTCACATCCAACTTCCAAAATCAAGATTGATTAAAAAAAAAAACCACACAATGCTGACGAGCTAAAGTATCACCTTCTAGGACAGCGGTTCTTAAACTTGGTCAGCGGACCTCTGGGGTCCGCAGCCCCTCTGTAGGATGCCCGTGGAGTCTCTCGTGTAACGTTGAGATTTCCTTCTCTTAGACTCTGAAAGGTCTCGTGGAAAAATCGAAAGATGTGCCATATTAGACTAGATTATTAAATAGTCGCCAATGAAGAAACTCTACTAGAACTTGCATTTTGATCAAGAGTATTATGTCGGGAGGTATGTTCAAAAACCCTGTGGATCCACGATATCACCCTGATACATAAAGGGGTGCCACGGCGATCGAAAGTTTAAGAACCGCTGTTCTAGGGCATTTTTTTTTTATATTCCTAATACAATAGGAAATACAGAGACAAGTAACCTTAAGCCATACAGAGATCGAAAATTTAAATACAGTAATAATGCAATATATAGAGCACACAGTGCAAAAACGTACACTCAAAGGTCTGTGCAAAGAGTTACATAAAGAGAAAAATGTAAAAAATAATATATAGATGATTATTATAATATATAAATATAGGTGAAAAATAAAACAAGAACAAGTCTTCAAGATAAGTTTAGTAGGTTTCTAGCCTGCCAGTATTCTGAAAAAACATTGTATAGGAGAGGAACCCAGCGTTCATCACCACACCAAAGTAACAAAGGGGCAACTATTTGAAACATGTGTTAAGGTGTACATATAAACTTGGAATGAGCGGACTTTTCCAGGATACGGGCTACTTCTAACATTTTTAAGGTGTAGTGGTCCACCCAGCGGCCTGATCATTCTGTATTAAAATTTTATGTTTTCTTTTCTTAACACCTGTTTTCGACATTGTTCCCCTCTTTTAAAATATGACAGATTATTATTTTTACAACAAAAACACAAGTAATACAAATTGTCAAGTTTAATACTCGAACAACTATGAGTGGCTGCTAGGCCTAGGACGTATTCAAAACAGCAAGCATATGTGAACCGATGAACGAACGAGACATGGCATCAACGCGAAAACCCAAGCCCGTAGAAACGCAAGATGTGGGAAGATGTCTTAATAGCCAACCCCTTACTATCGCGGGAAGAGCTGATCATCAGCACTTATTTTTCCCTTCGGTCGATATGTTAAGAAAAATTCATTGATAAGACTGGCATCGCATTGATCGCTCTTTTCCCCGGCAGACGCAATGAACATGTTAAGCGTTATCGTGCGCTTCCAATGAAGGTACATGCGTCATCTATACATTTATAGAGTCTCTCTCATTTGCTTTAGTAAACACATTAATGTGCTTAGTCTTATCAATTGTGGAAAGCAGATTCTCCACTCTAGCTGGCATCTGTGATCCATAAATGTGTTTCTTTTAGTATGTGCGTCTTAGGTCTTAGTAAAAGCAGTCACGCCAAAATGTCTTAACGGTTCACCGATCGATCGCGATCGACTTAATGCTCGTCGAGGGGCGTAACTCTCCCCGTATCAAAGACATAGAGCCCCCAAGGTACAGGAGCCCCAACGTGTGTAGCATTCTAACACTTTGGAATAAGAGTCTTTCATATCTTTTCCAAAAAAGGGCCTGCAAGGAATTTTGATACAGGGTCCACTCAAGACAGTGTTTCCATCTCTAATGTAAACAGCCATGCATCATAGCTAGACGAAAGGCAGCTATGGCTGCCTGAGGTAGGCTAGGAAATCATTAAATGTCACTCTCCTCATGTCCTTCTTACTCCATAAATGTTCCAGGGCATCCTAAAAATTACCATTAGTTACTCATTTAACTTAACTCAGTGGCGCGACATCTCATGAGGGACAAGGCCTACTGTGCCCAATTCAGTATACGCGACCTAGGGCCCTGAGGTGCATGAGCAGATGTTCCGGTCAGGTGGTGAGTATGACGCGAGTTACGCATTTAGAACTTTAAAAGACAAACTGATTGATTGATTGATTATTTAATTAACGTCTACTCAGAAGCTATGGGCGACAGACATCTTAATTTTGAACCTCAGACAAGTGACGTGAACGACCCAAATTGGCACCTCACTCTCTAAACTTCCCCAAAAAGTTGAGCCTTGTTTTCATGGCTCGACAGAAATAATGTTAACCACGAGTTCGAAACCATGACCACTCGATTACGGTAGTCGCTTAAAGACCTGGAATGCTTTAAAGGTTTTGTTACGCTTAACCCTCTGGCCGGAACATCAATTTTTTGCCGTACTGAGGAGCATCTGTCTGACAGACGGGTACGTAATTTTTTTTCAAAATTTATTACCTTAAGGACTGTTTTAAATGTCCTTATAGCTCATGAAATTGAGTATGGCTCAAATAAGATGTGTGGGGTTAAATCAAGCACAACAATAGATTTTATCACTAGAATTGTTACTAGTATTTT
>BMAV01001488.1:15383-134358 GCA_019973955.1 Trichonephila inaurata madagascariensis | reverse complement strand
TAGGGGGGGGGCATTGTACAGATATGCCGATGCTTTTCTTACCAAAAAAGTAGCTTTTTCGAAAATTGAAGGGACCAGATGTAGAGGGAGACCACTTACGCGATGGTCAGACGATGTTGAATAGGACCTCAAACTAATGACTGATGGAAGATCGTTGTGACTGATAAGGTCAACTGGAAGTAAATCAGCGATTCCGCCTTGGCCTGCAAAAAGGGGTTAAACTTATGAAGAAGCTATTGCAGTGCTTCTCAAACTTTCAATATACGCGACCCACTATTCAATCATCTTTTTCATCGCGTCCCCCTCCATACAATAACAATGTATTGAATTCAATAATACTATACTTTGACACTAAAGCTACAATTCGACTTTAACCTCTTATGTGCCACTGACGAATAAAAACGTCTCTCTCAGCCAAAGCATTAATTTTCTGGACGTATATATATGTCTGTGCGAAGTATGATCTTTTCTGTGCAGTGCTATCCATAAAATTATTAAGACGGCTTTGGAATGCTATAAAAGAACCTTGGTAATGCTTGCGAATAATTTATTTATTTCAGATTATTTGCTTATTAATTTCTTTTCTCCCCTTTAAAAGCATCAAAATACGCTCGTCTACGTGGTAAACGGTGGTATTGGGGAGTGAATCGCGTAACTTTTAATAGGCACTGAAGGAATTAATTGTAAACCGTACAAATTATCAAGATAAGTGTTAATACGAGCCCATGGGGTCACTGATAATTATCAAACTTGTTCTTAACTTAGTATTGTTAAATTAATAATAAAATATACATTGTACACACAGTACTGATTCATAAGTGTATGATATTAGTGTAATTGTGTATTCTATATTTTATTATATCAAAAAGTATTTTGTAGGCTTACTCTCAGTAAATTTATAATTTTTTAAGTAACCTTTTGTTTTCGACTTTTCAATATACTCGCGCCCCCTTGTAGAGTTATCGCACGCCCCAAGGGGGCACGCCCCACAGTTTAAGAAACGCTGAGCTATTGACATTGCAGGACAAAATAGAATACCCACATAGTACCATAACAAACCTTTAAGCTTAGGTCCAAGATTGTAGGCTTAAACATAGTTTTAAGGCACCAACCTTCCCTTTATTGGCCTATATTACTGGGTGACGAAAAAAAAATACTTGGAGGGAAAGTGCAGTTGAAATTTATTTCCAATATTAAAAAATTAATTTTTTGAAATCTAAACCCCCATAGTCCTATAATATTAAACGCAATCCATTTACTTAGACATATGTATTAGTTACAAAAAAAAAATGTTCTTTATAAGTAAAGAAAAGAGGTTATAATTTGCTCTTTTATTATATGTATAATTAGTTAAATATTTTTATGCAAATTAATGTGCTTAGTAAAGTTCATCTTCAAGTAAATATAAATTTGTTGTTCTTCAGGCAATTCCACAGGGAAGAAATTATTACCGTTTGTGAACATCTTTTTTTTAAAAAAAAAACACAATGCAGAATTTGAATTTAATTGTAAATAATGAAAACTTGCAGACTTACAAGAGAGAAAGCTGTAATTAATAATCTTTAACATCAACGAAAAATTCACTGAATTTCGATTGCTAGAATTTATTACATTTTATTAGTTTTTTTTTAGCAACGTTTCCTTTAAAAGTAATACCGTAAGAACGAATAACATTTAAATGATACAACGTGCAATAAAATTTCTATTTCTAGTTAAAATCTTTTTTTCTTCATTTTATGGTATTTTTAAAACTATAATTCTTACGAGTTACGTTGTACAACAGGGAAGAATATAGTAAAGAAATAGTAGTGAAGAAAAATTGAACTGTGAACGGGAATGTTACAAACTAAAAACAAATTACTTTTGCAGACTGCAATAAATGTTGCCAGCAGATTTTATTACTGGTTCTATAAATTGGAATTATTTTTCTTTGAATTATATAGATTATTTTTTCGTCTGCTGTGAGAGATATAAAATAGTTCTTGAACTGATGGAAGAACTTCAGAAATTTTAAGTGCATTTTAGATAGTTAGTTCTTAAAAAAATTATTGTAGAGTATCAAAATTACATTCAGTATTGAAAAAAGATAGCAGGTAACTACCTTTTATTAAAGGAAAACATCTAGCATTATCAGATTTTATTACAAACTCTACAAAAACCTATATCAAATGTTTTTAGATTGTGTGTGTGTGTGTGTGTGTGTGTGTGTGTGTGTGTGTGTGTGTGTGAGTGTGTGTGTGTGGTGTGTGTGTGTGTGTGGGTGTGTGTGTGTGTGTGTGTGTGTGTGTGTGTGTGTGTGTGTGTGTGTGTAGGTGTGATGTGTGTGAGTGTGTGTTGTGTGTGTGTGTGTGTGTGTGTGTTGTGTGTGTGTGTGTGTGTGTGTAGTGTGTGTGTGTGTTTTGTGTGTGTGTGTGTGTGTGTGTGTTGACAGGGTTCAAAAGTTAAATACGAGAAATTTTTGCAGTAGAGCGAATACATAGTATTTCTGCGTCCTGTGTACGGGCGGTAGATAGAACTCAGGTGCTGTGAATACTCCATATACTGATTTTAACAGGTAAATTTGTGTTGAGTGTTCTTGAAGGGTGAAGACCTTCTGAGAAAACTTTAGAATATGCCGCTGAATCATTTCGCGTGATTCGATTTTCGCCAACAAATTCTAGGCTAAAGAACTGCATATTTCATACAGGGTACTTTCCCCTGGAATTTATCTCTGAGACGCACCGTGCAAAAGATAACGAAAACGCGTCATTTCGTAATTCGATCCGTGAACAAACCAAATTGCGCTCTCGGGGTCTTGGCGCTTTCCTGAATGACAAGGCTTCACACGTTCCCTCCTCGTACGACTTCAGAAATGAAAAAACGTTTGCTACATCCTCCGTACCTGATCTCACCTCCGCGACTCAGCCTATTTCCTGAACCGACATGTCGCTTGCAGGGTCGTCGATTTCAATCTGAAAATGAAATTAAAAGTGTATCACAAGCTGAATTAAAGGACATGGCCAAAAAGGGACTCCAAAAATGTTTCGATGGCCTTTACAAGTTATAGCAAAAGTGTATTGTTGCCCAAGGGACTTATTTTGAAGGAGGACGTGTTTCAGTAATTTAACTGGTAATATTTTTTAAGTTATCGACTCAGTCCGGGAACTTTTGAATCCTACTTCGTATATAGCTGTTACACTCAGTTTCTTTTTTAAATAAAGATTTTCTGAATGGACGAATTTTTTTTTCTGCTAATTATTTATTATTTTATTTGTTTTAGTTTGAACAGACAATTTTCTTTGCAAAAATGGACGGATTAGCAGGAAAAAAATATGCCAAATATTGTCAATAATCATTTTATTTTAAAATATATTTAAAAGATGATTCACTATGTTTGGAACGGTAATAATGAATAATTTCTTTAAATTGTTTTAAAAATATTATTACAGGAAAAAATTATTTCAATAAATTTTTTCGGCAAAAGTGAAGAAGGTCATATTTTTAAAACCCTCTCCTTTTATGAAAAATGCTTCTATAATAATAATACTTTGTCTATATATTGCTAGAACTTTTCTACAAAACCTAAACTAAAAATTTTGAAAAATTCACATTATTTTAAGAGTTACTATTAATTGAAATAATAACTGATGTTTTTTGTTAAAATTTCTCAACTCTGATATATCGTAAAATACGAATAAATCCCCTTTTAAAATTTTAATATTTTCAGAGACCCCAAACCAGGTTATGTACAGAAGTCTTAGCTATATAAAACAAATTTTGTTATTATAGAAGCATTTTTATAAAGGGAGAATTTTTTGGGAAACGCTTTTTTATCTGAAATTTTTCCCAAAAATTCTGTTTAAATAATTTTAGTGCAATAACATTCTTAAAACTATTTTGTGGTATTTTCCCAATTTTAAAGGGGACACTAAACAAAAAAAAAATATATTTTTTTACTGTAAAAATTCCGTTTATCCGAATCAGTTGAGCCCGGACACCTTGGATACAGATTGTTCAAACCCGAACACCGAATGCGTTTCCATGATTATATAAAACCCGGGACACTATGCGAATAAAAAAATCCTCACATGGGGGAAACGTGCTTGAAGAAAAAAAAAAAATAGGTACAAAATGCCAATTTTTTAATTTTATTGTGGAATATAATCACTTTTTTTTTCCCCCCTCAAGGTCTCTGATTCTCTGAGAGCAGTAGTTGAGTGGGGATTCCCACCGGGATTTTTTTCGTACTACTGCACAGCCGTTTCTAACGCAAAAAAAAGGGACTTTTGGGATCGCCCCCTTGCTATTTTCGTTGTTGTTGTCCCTCGTCTTCATCCTTTTCCCTTTTCTTTGACGGGGTCGGATTCGGGTTTTTGCACGGAAGTCACAATTCGCCATCATTTAGCTTTTAAAATCCCCCTGAGTCTTCGGGGCTTTTGTTTTGACATCCGGGGTTTTTTTCCTTCATCGCATTTTTTGAAACCCGGGATCGATTGACAAAGTGGGAATCTCTACCCCCTGTGATCGTCATTGTAGCCCTTTTTCCCTGCCTTCTAAATTGACAAAAAGTTGAAAAAAAAAAAACTAGTTGGGATATTTCCCCTTGATAATTGACGTTAGGATAAACGACGCCCCTATTGTCCCAAAACTTTTTTGCAAAACCTGGTTTCCCGAACGAAAGTCAGAAACCTTAAGAAAAAAATTTCCCGTAAATGGTAAATTTTTCTAACTTAAGAAGGATAATATGACAACGGGAAGAAAAAAAATCAGATTTTAAACAAAATTATATCTTTCACGCTTTTTTGGGGGAAAAAAAAGACAGTTGAATTAACTGTATGCAAAAACCATCCAAAAAAAAAAATTTTAAAAAAAAAAAAAAAAGAAATTTTTTAGTAAAAAGCGAAAAAAGTCTAGTTTTTGATGAATACCACACAAAAGAAGTTTGGTCCTCAAGTAAAAAAAAAAATGCATACATTATAGTTTCTTTTTCCCCCTTATTTAATTTCGTACTTATGTATTATCGAAAACCTTTATAAGAGCGACATTTTTTGGGAAGGAAGAAAAGGGTTCCCAATTTCCCAAAACACGTACGACACATAAGAAATGGGGGTTCCCAATTTTGGGGGTTATTAAAAGTTTTTGGGGAGTGTTGCGATAATAGGGTGGTAACTAGTCATCCTTTTAAATATGCGTTTGGACAAAAATTTTATTTTTTTAAAAATTAAAAGAATAAATAGTGATTGTTCCCCCTTTTTTTAAAAAAGGGGTGTAAAAAAACCCCGCCCCACCACTCTTCCATCGTTTTTTTTAAAAACTATCTACAATTAATTTTATTAAAAGGGCTTAATAACAGTTTTTTTGTCCTTAAAAAACTTTCGTAAAAATTCGTCAATCAATTTCGGCAAACGAAAAAAGCTGCCAGCTCCCCAAAAAATTTTTACCAAATGTTGTCATTGTTATTATTAGTGTTCGGGAAAAGCGTAGGAACGGGGTTTTTTCCCATTCGTATATCTCGGCATTTGGGCGTCTTTTTGATTTGACGAAATGGTCGACGTTTTTAAAAAGTTAAAGTAAATTTTTACTTATTTATATGTAGATTCTAAACATGGTTTTAAATTTTCAGTTTTTTAAAACATGATAATGTGGTTCATATCAAAAAAAGTAATAATTGAATTTTTTTTAATACTTTTTTCTGTGGCTTATCTAACCCCTTTTTAAAAGGGGGAAAAAGGAAAAATAAATAATATATTTTTTAAATTTGCAAAATGATGATTCTAAAACTCGTTTTATTTTTTTAAACACCAAAAAAACTTTTTACTCATCATTGATTAAAAAATTTATTCTATTTATATTTTTGACGAGTTGCCACAAGATAAATTTCCGTAATGAATATCAGTATTGATATAAATCGAAATATTTTTAATTAAATAATACATGAACATTAACAGGGAAAAACAACGTTGGATTTCATGATGTTATGTGAATGCGTACTGTTTATATATAAATAAACTGTAGAAACCTTTTTGCATTAAGAAAATTTATTGTAACGAAAAATTTCTTTTAATTTTGGGTTTAAAAAAAAAACAAAATTTCCAAATAATAATTTCTTTTTAATTTCGTAGAATTTCTTTTTCCTTTCGTAACCCTCACCCAAGTGGTTTTTTTACAAAACCCATTTTTTGTGGATCTCTACCAGTAAAAAAAAACATGCTTTGTCAAATTTCAAGTCTAAAAAGTAATACATGAAAATGGATTTTTTTTTTCAATTATAACTCCAGTAACCCTTTTTAGAGTCAATTTTTTGGGGAAGACCCGTTTCAACAAACCCGTTCAATTTTAAACAAACAGAGACCCTTTCATACCAAATTTTATTACTGAAGGTTAGTACAGGGTGTCGAACTTTTTTCTGCTGGGGCCCCAAATATATGTCAGCCATTTTACGCGAGACCATACATATTTATTTTTTCCCCCGCGGGCCGCAAACAAAAGGGATAAAAAGGGGGAGGGGGGAGAAAAAGCTTTTTAAAATAAAAAAAAACATTGGGAAATTTTTAAAATTTTGGAAAAAATTTATCCCTAATATTATAACTGTTGTTTTGCTTTTTTTTAATTATTATGTTTTTATAATTTTTATTTTTGTTACTAACACTAAATTAGAAACATTTAAGAATTCACAATTTATGCATCAGTAAACGGTTTCATATGATAACTAATAATGTAACAAACTTCATGGGGATGTCTTTGTTACCGCTGTGATATTACCAAAGATGAAACACTTTGTTGCTGTTGCAAGGATTATTCAAGAAAAAGCCTATTTATCACCTCTTGAAAGAGATATTCGAGGAAAAATGTCATTGAATGAGATTCCTGTTTATTGGTATTTTTTAAATACATCACTTTCGTGACAAATCAAACAATTACTGATCCATGTTTGTTTTTCACTACAAAATAGTCAACTTCCCAATCGTCTTGAATCAATGTATTTTCTTCGAATATTTTTCACTTGTAAGATATGAAAGATATTTAAAAATTAATTCCACCCACTGTTCATTCCACTGTTGTCTGTTATTACTAACCGTCACTGTTCCAAATAGAAAAAGAATACTCAATTCGTACCCCTACGATACCGACAGTAAAAAGCAACATTAATATATTATATCTCTTGACAAAGAATTTCCTATCAAATTATTTATACAATTTTCTTAAATAAGTGAATTTCTCAGAGCAATGGGCCGTCGCTGTTCCACTTAAAAAGACTCGGCGGACCACATGCGGCCCGCAGGTTGAGTATCGCTGGTCTAGTAGCTCGAAAACGGGTTTTTATCCATACACCGCAAAAGATTTTGTCTCCCTGTAGGAGTTGATTTCCGTAAAATACTTTCTTAGCGAATTTCCATTCAAGCAAAGTAACATGCATACTAAATTTCATTACGGTAAGTAGAAGTTCGATAACGATTTTTTTTAGAAATAAGTCCCAGCGACTCCCCGTACCTCCCCGAAAAAAAGAGTCAATTTTTGTAAAATCCGTTCTTAGGTATCTACATTCAATAGCAAAAATCAAGTCTGTACGTCTAAAAGTTCAAAAACGGTAGGATTTTTCTCTAACGCCTCTTAATCCATCGCAACGACCTTTCGGGTTGATTCTCAAAACACTTTTTGTAGCGGATCTCTACTCCATGAAAGAAGCGGACCTACCAAATTTCCAGAATGTAGGTCTAATAGTTCAAAAACGGAAATATTTATCTCTAACTCCCTTTGTGACGGGCTCACGCGTCTTTTCTTTAACATGTCCTTTGGGTACTTTTTGGGGCCAAGATTAATGGCAACTCTTTTCCAACCAAAACCCAAGAAGTGAAACGTGAAGATTAAATGCAAATTAGATAGCTTTTAAATAACAGAGGTTTCAGTAAGTAAAATGGCAATTTGGGGAATGTTATGTGAGAGATTGTGTGATACAATTGTGAAAGGACGGCCAACGGAGGTTATTCCGAAGATAAAGCCATTAGATCAAGGTGCATACCATTGCACTCGCGTAAAGACGCCATTCCCTGGAATCGGAGCTACGATTGGATTAAGGTAGGACTGACTATTTAATATTAGTACTTGTGTTATTGGAATTGAGATTAGGCGGGTTAGATATTAATAGTGGTCCGAGTAAGGTTAATTCGGTATTACTTGTATGTGTGTGTTTGTTCATCGTAGATTCTCACATATATAATCATTATCTAATCTGTCAAAAGTTTAAGTTATAGTACTTAATAAAGACATATTAAGAATATAAACATGTCTGTTCCTTTTGAAAATCGTACACCTCTAGCTCATGCGGATAATCAAAGAGAAGGTCACCCGAGAGGATCCTTTTCACACCTTTAGAGGTCAATTTTCGCAAAACCTTTTTTGTAAAGGACCTCTATCCATGATAAGAACATACTTCCCGAAAATTTCAAGTTTGTAGGTCTAATTGCTCAGAAACGGGATTACATATCTCTAAAGCGCCTTAAAAGTCAATTTTACTAAGAAATCTTCGCGGTCATGCTCCAGCCATTCCCCAAAGTTTTATTGCAATCGGATGAACGGTTTTTTAGGCATAAGAGGCTTACAGACCAACATTCATTTTTATTTATATACATACAGATAATAAATAGAAACAACATTATTTAAAAGTATTTATAATGATCAATATTAAAAAATCCATTTGTTGAAGTTAAATTGATAATAATGGAAAACCGTTTCTGCCCATGTTTTATAAACAATAAGGATGACAGTATTTGGCGAAATTGATCGAAGGTATGGTATGTGTGTGAATATTTTACGTTTTGCTTGGGGGTGTTTATTACACCAAGATCTCATAAACAGTTTCGGAAAACAGCATGAGAGTTTTATTGCTGTACCAGCGATGATCGTACCCCGTATTAAAACCTCCATCTTCCTATATTATTTTTGGCCTGGTACTTGCTTTCACACATGAGTAAGTGCTATTGAGTTTTAGTATCACCTTTTCAATAATAATACTTTTAAATATTTTATATTAAATTTAACCTATACTAATTCATAAGTTTTTAAAGAAATAAATGAAAATGTGCTTGTTTCCTAGTTTTTGAGCACAACTGACTCTCAAAAGCGATCTAATTTCTATGCTGTCGCTTCAATATTATTTAATATTTAACAATACGTCTTTTTTCAATGTGATCTATATTTAAAAAAAACTATAAGTACTTTAAATACAAAAAAAACAAAAAAATTTTGAAAAATTCAGCTGAATAACAATAATTAAAAAGTACCTCATAAAAGTTATCTCGAACACTTTAAGAAAAAACTACTTCAATAAATACCTAATTATTTGGACGAGGTTGACATGCACTCCCGCATAAAAGAGCTTCCACAGCCATGTATCATTGCACCAACTGTTCGATTTCTTTCTTTTTTTTTTTTTTTTCTGTACTGTTTCCACTTACCAGAACCCAAAATGTTAAATTCACTTCAATACACAATTCGAATAAGATATTAGCTGATTTATCATCAAATTTATGGAAGAATGTCTGAGCTTTGTTTCTTGGTCTCGCAAAATATTTCTTTTAAACAGTTGTATAAATCAGACGATCTCAGCACTTGTGTGTGTGTGTGCCGAACAGTTTCGAGTGAAATTAAAAAAAAAATTGTTGATTGAATTCTTTAAAAAGTTTTAAGGCTCAAAACGAAGATTCTTCCCAAATTTTCTGACAAAATTTCTTATGTCGAATCAGCTTTGCTGGAAAGCCATTTTCATTTTCGATTCATTTTTACTCATTAAACCATTTTATCATACAATAAAAGTCAAATGGGATAAATTTAGCAATATTTTATTTTTTGACTTGATTTTACTTTTTAGTGATGAAAAATAATTGGTTTTTGTATGTTTATATTTTCTTACAATTATATGATCCCTTCATGATATTTAATAAAATATTTTTGAAAAATAAAAACAAGCAAAGTAAGCCAAACGATATTTTAAATGTCACCATAACATTAAAAAAAATGGCAGACGATAATTTTATTGACGAACTTATTCAAAAATATTTTAATTTTTCGATCACTTTGTGACGCTTTTTTAAGCTATGCTTGCATTTTCATTTTGAAAAATGAACATTTTAAAAACAAATCATATTAGGCTCAGTTAAAATCAAATGTAGATTATATGGAAAAAAATTCGGACTTTTAATTGAATTAAATTGCAGCTACACGATTACAAATATTTGAAGTGTTTGATCTCTTTTTTGAAACCCACTGTATGTTATATATATTTGCTTTTTATATTATTTTTTTTAAATCCTTTTAATGCATTTTTTAGAAAAAGTTCTTTAAGTTCAGAATAATTGTATTTTCGTAGAATAAAAATAATACTTTAAATACCACATATTTTACCATGGTTTTAAAAAAAAAGTTTAAATAATCTCAGTTTGAATTCACGTACAAATTTCTTCGTTTTAACCAATGCATATCGTTTGCAATTTAAATACCGACTACTAAATTTTACAAAAACCATTCGAAACACTGGACTTGCGCCATTTTCTTCTGCCGCCATGGCTGAACAATAAATACAGAAGATCCATTCTGAAAAATTGGAAAAAGACAATGGGAGAAAGAACATGAATAAAAAAAAAGAGCTCTACAAGAAAATTAAAAAAAAAAAAATGATCCTGATCTAGGAGACTTTTGATAAATGGCTTGTTAAACTGTAACCGCCTTGCAAAGAAAATTGGGAAGAGAGCAATACTTAATTGCCATATCCCCCTTTGGAGATTTACAACAGAAAAGATATTCGATAGAACATGTTTCTAAGAGAGAAAGTATTATTGGACACTTTTTTTTTTTTTCTTCTTTCGTTTAAAATGCTTTTTTGTTCTGTATGATTAATTATTGTCAGTGAACGTAATAAATAGTTCTAAGTTGTACAGAATGTATGTTTTTCCACTTTCGAAGATTTATGTCTTGAAAAGAAGGAAATTGCGTGCGATTGTGATTAAAGTTTCAAATATAAGTGAAGTTTTTATGTAACGCTCTTAAAGGACTTAATCTTATGTGGTAAAGTTTCTTTTGGGAGTAATTTTACGTTGCGTTTTTTTTACTTCGTCAAAATATATCAAATAATATACATTTTTATATTTTAATTAATCTTTAAGGTGACTATATACTTTCGGAACCGTGATTTTGAAAAAAGCTTATAAATGGATAAATTTTTGATATTTAGTGTCAGTTGATTTGGAATATGTATACAAAATTTGTAACGGGCTCACGCGTCTTTTCTGTAACATAACCTCTGGGTTCTTTGACGGCCAAGATTAATGGCAAATCTTTTCCAACCCAAATCCAAGAAGTGAAATGCAAGTGTAGATGCAAATAAGATAGCCTTTAAAAGAACAGAAGTTTTAGTAAGCGGGATGGCAATTTAGAGAAAGTTCTGTTTGGAAAAGATAGAAGTGTAATTTGATGGCCTACCAAAGATTCACGGATTCCTAGCCATTACAACAAGGTGCATACTATTGCACGCGTGCCTAACAGACTATCTGAAGGTGACTGAACCGTTGCGTGATTCAAGGTAGGACAGATTATTTGATATCAGAATTCGTAATATTTTTAGAATTGAATGTAGGCGGATAATATAATTATTTAGATAAGTGATCCAATTGCGCGATCCGTTTTAGCTACGGCTACGTGTTTTGGTTTATTCTCACTTAATATAAGTTTGTCCAACATATTAGAAATTTAAGTTAAACTGTTAATAAAGTCATATTAAGAATTCTAAAATGTCGATTCATTTCGAGAACCCCACACCTCTAATTCACGCTGATTAACCCAAGATATGGTCCCCAAAAAGATTGACCATATCACAAATTGTTTTGAGAATATTATTACAAGAAAAAAAAAAATTATTTAAATACAATTTCTAGGGGCAAAAAATTGATGAAAGAATGACATACCGTTTTTATTCAAATCTAAGCCACGCTTTTTTTCCAATGTCAATCTGTTGAAAATCGGGTGTGGCTTAGAATCGAATGCAGAAAATTTTGCTGGATCAAACATGATACTGATGTTTAGAGCAATTACATGTTCGTATGTATTTAAAAGTTTTTAATACTGGTAAAATCAAGTATAATTCACTTCTTATCAATTCTTATTTTACTTTTTTTTTTCAAATTTCGTAAATAAATATCAATAAACCTTTTTACACTACTTTTTATTTTTTCTCAAGAACGCATTGAGAATTGGGGGTGCGGCTTAGAATTAAAGGCAGCTTAGATTCGATTAAATACGATATTTCAGAATATTTTTCTTTTAAGATAAATGCTTCTAAAACAATAATAATTTGCCTATATGAGGACTTTTTTTTTACCGCGGTTGAACTAAAATTTTGAAATATGTAATTTAGAAGTGGATCTATTCAGATTTCATTATATCGAAGTAGAGAAATTTTAACAAAAAACACCCGTTACTGTTTTAATTCACCATAATTCTGAAAATGTAATGTTACTTTTCAAAAAGCCTACTTCCTGCTCTTTAGAGAAATTCTAGCTCGGGGCAACCTTTTGAGAAGAGTGCCACTATCTGATAAAAAAAAAAAGAAAATTATGCGCACCACTTCAAATTTTTCCAACAAACAAAAGAATATGAAAAAATGTTATCTATAGGCATATTATGGAATTTTTACGCAAATAGCACATCTTTTATGCAAGTCTAAGAAATGGAAATTTTAAAATAATATAATAAATAAGACAAAATACGAACTTAAGTTTTATTGTTAATTTTTTTCCTTCAGTTTCAGTCGGTTAGGTTAGGTATAAAATACAAATGAGTAACCAGAAAAAATTAATTCGAAATAATTATTAAAGAGTCAGTGTACTTCCTTAATGTGGTTTTTCAATTTGTAGATTTTTTACTGAATATTCAATTTGTATAGACTTTTTACATTAGGATTACTTCTAGAAGATGCTAACTAAACAGGATTGCTTTAGGACTGCCTCAGTTTGTCTTTTATCTCCAAAATAGATACAAAGAAGCAAAAGTGAGTTCACAAAAGATATATCAATCTGGATTGGAAAAGAAGAATATTTTCATTGTAATCAAATTTAAATTATTTAAATGTCTTATAGTATCGGTATATAAGAATAGTTAAGTCTCAAAGCCTTATCTTCATTCTTGAGAAGCAAGCACTCACTGGGCAGCTCATTTTTTTTCTTCCAGATATTTTAAAACACGCTCCCTCAAATTCCAGAATCTCACGAATGAGATTCCTTTCACACAACCAACGCACACAACAATGAAGGAGTGTTGTCTACATAATGATTTTCTATTGTAATTCAATTAAGTGCATTTAAAATAAATTTTGATGGGTTTTTTTTGCGTCTTAGAGAACCACTTTTTAATATAAAACAGTAAAAAAATTAATAATTATTATATTTTCAAATTTTTTAATGTTTCCTTAACTCTTCGCGTGCCACTCTTACAACTCAGCCGTGCTAAACTGTGGCACGCGTGCCATGGGTTGGCCACCCCTGTCCTAGCTATATATAGGCGATATATTATTATTATTATTATAGGATCAATTTTCATAAGAGGGAAATGTTTTGAAAATAAGTCATTCTTTCTTCATTTTTGCCAAAACTTGTATTTTTTTATTTAATTTATTTGCTAAACTCCTCAGCTCCCAAAGATAACAGGAGGCTTACAGACGTAAGTGGTAACTCAATTAAATCATAACAAAACAAATTTGGAAGAAAAAAAGGAAAAAAAAGGAAAACAAACAAACAAGACAAAAAAAAAATAAAAGGAAAGAAGTGGAAATACACAAATATATAAAAAAGGAGGTACCAATATATATATAAATTTAAAAATCTATACACAAATAAAAAAGGGAGGTACCAATATATATAAAACTTAAAATTATACAGTAGACAAATTTTCTTAGACATTAAGGCTTTCAGCACATTTAAACCCCAAAAATAAAAACAGGGGGCCAGGAAATCCTTAAACATTTCAACCTTTCTGAAATTTTCTTTACAGAAATAAAGTTTACAATACAACAATACATGTTCCACAGTTTCAGCATCCTGTGTGACCACAAGAACAAATATCACTACCATTAAAAAATCTAGATAAATAGCAATTAAAATTTCCATGGCCTTTTTAGAATCTGGGATAACTTGAAATCAGTAACAAAATTCTTACATTTAAAACTTGTATTGAAATAATTTTCTTGTAAGTAATATTCTTAACCGGGAGAGTCCCTGAGCACAGAGCCATCCGTCAACATTGTTGGTTGGAACCCAAAGACCTTGTCTAGATCGATCAGGTATGACAATCTTATTAGCAAATAAAATGCATTTGTCCACTTATCTCCCTTTTTGGAACAGCAACGTTTTCTTACAATCTCAAGGTCTTGCGGGTGACTGAGTTACCCATGGATCACTTTTGTACCAAAAATATTTTTTATGAAACAGACTACATTTTTCCCTTGAAGACAACTTAGTGATTTTGAGTGCTGTGTGGACAGACTTCATTATTTTGAAAAAGTAAATGAACAGAATATAAAAGAAAAAAAGAAATGGGTATTGAAAATGGTATCTGATCCCTATTGTATAGAAGCCCTAAACTGATCTGTCAAGGAAAGAACCTGATGAAATAACAGTTATTAATTATGATAGTAAAAACTTAAGAAAAGATGAACATGACACTTTTGAGTTAAAGGAAAGTTTTCAGATGCTACCTTCAAAAATTCCATCACAAGAAAGATCTAAAGCCACAAGACACTGCACCCTGTCAAAAAGATACACACACAAGCAAGAAACAGTTCAATATGTTATTTGTCGATCAACTAAAGACAATAAAACTACAATAACTTGAACAAAATAAGACAGTTTTGCCTGCAAATATCATTCATGTTATGTTAGCGTAAAGTATGAGTGACTCGAGTCCCTTTATTAAAGTTTACGCATTTGAAACTTTAGTTTAGTTTGATTGAATTTTTCTTTCGAAATAAAATTTGGAATGTCCTAAAATTAGGTAAGTATAGTTTCTCTTAGTTAAATTATTCACAGGGATTGTGATTTTTATTGTGTATAATTAAAATAATTTTAAAAAAAGGATTGGGGTGACTCCGTCACTCCCGCGTGACATTCACGTTACTATCGAGCATGCGATCAGCCAGGGTTAAATATATGCTTCGCTCAAAATCCTCAGATTAGAGTGGTGAGGATGTTTGGGGAAATAGAGTGGCAGCTTAGGTGTCGTCCTTACACTTAATCCAAGTTCAAAATTAGAGGTGCATCGCCCCGCTGTTCTTCAGCAAGGGTAGTAAAAATCAAAGTAAATGTTTTTCAGATTAATAAAGAGCATAAAACATTCTGCTTGACTGAAACGATTGACAATTCTTTGATTGTCTGCTGTGCTATTGTGTGTTTGCTAATCATCTGTTCTATTTAAAAACATGAAATTGTTTATGTTTTCGTTCGAACTGAACTTCCCGATTAAAATTACCTCGACATTTTAAAGAATCATAAAACAAAATTTACACAATAAAGCATCAGTAAGAAAAAAGACATAGAAAAAAAGTAAATAACTGTTTAATCAAGTAAACAAGATCCCAAAAAAATGTCCTCCAAGTTAAATGAAAAAACGTGGCGAATCTGCTTCGAACAGCAAAAATGCACTGAACGAGAAATTGCAATAGATGACCAATAATTTCATTGTCCCCAGAATTCTGAATGTCGCCGATTCCCGGAGAAATAGTATTGATTTCATTTAAACGGTGCTTCGTTACAATATCCATTGGATTCAGAACAATATACTGGACAACAATGCGATTGTAAAGGCTAAATGGTAAAAATTTAAATTGCATTCCTCGGATCACCATTTAAGTCTAGTGAAGAAATAATTTTGATAATATAAATCGTAGATTAAAAATCGTCTGTCAAAATTAATATTTTTAGAATTTTGTAAAATGACTGTTTGAAATATTTATGCACAAAGTTTTGGCAATTACTCTTATTGTAAAATAAAAATGGAAAAACGATATAAATAATATGTATATAAGTACGTATATATATAACTAAAATATTTATCATTACAAAGCTTCTTTCCATTCATTCCTTTGAATCTCTACTCATTCTGGATTTTTAAAAATATAACTTTTACATAACAAGAAGAAAATTTAATATAAAAAAATCAGAGGAAAATTCTTTACAAATGTGTTCCTTCATATCATCAGAATTAACAAGAATGCAAGTTATTTGATTTATAGAACTTTAATTCTTTCGTATATTTAATGCTAAGTACTCTTATTTTGTAAGAACAATTAAAGAAATAAAATAATGATAGGCATGTAAATTCACTGAAATATCAAAATCGTTTGACCTTAAAATGTTCCAAAAATGAAGACAAATTAAGAAATAATTTGAAAATCTAAAAATGAAAATGATTTAAAATTTCGAATAATTTAACCCTACATTTTCAATCATTTTTTGAATTCCCGATTACATACGTATAAATTATGAAAACGATAAATAAAAAATTAAAATTAAGAGCCATATTTTTATGTAAAAAGAACTTTAAAAAATGTGTATTGTATAACTTTTTTAAACCAAAACTCATTGCTTGTGCTAACATGCATGAACAAAGACACAAACTTTTTACTTTATATATTACAGACTCTAATCACACACACGTTTCAGAATTTTATACAGTAATAATTCTACTTGAATCGTAACAAAAAGCTTTTATAAATCACTGACTGATATGACAATCTAATTTTAGGAAAAGAACGATTTTTCTGTAGCTTTATTACATTCATTTATTACTCGAAGACAAGGAATAAGTATCTCATATCACCATTATTCTTATTCGTTGAGAGTTGCAAGGAATTTTATAAGAATAACAATACAGTAATTCCATATCAAATGATGGCAATTCAGCATACTGCGTTTTAATTCAAAGGTGAATTATTTAGATAGCTGTCGGAACTAATTACACAAGGTAATGGATTCCATTATTCCAAATTAGTCAGACATAACAATATCATAACTAGTTTCTATATTCTCTAAATTTCCACACTATGGTTATGTGACGATGACCAGTAAGCAAGTATATTTAATACGAAGTAATCTTCCATCATTCAAATTCGTGTGTTCTACTAATGTTAGTTTTAAGTAATAATACAGGAAAGCAACACGCGATGAAATATTACTTCAAACCTCATCATGTTTTTAATCAGGATCCTGAGATGAGACAATCATGAGAAATTCGGGATCGAATCTAATTTCACAAGCAGCATCCACGATTTTTCAATACTTCAGTGTCAGTAGTTTCGAGTCATATATAGCAGTTCTGTTTGTATTGTCACTGTTTTAAAGCTAAATGATGACGGATCTAATAATTATCAACAAACCAAGTGACAAGGAATGGTAACCTTATGATTATGACAGCTGGTCGGTCAAGTTGCATGTACTGAATCTTGATTCCACAAACCCTTATAGTAGAAAAGTGGAGCCTGTGTACTCCAGGAGGTACGAAGAGTAATACTTGGGATTATATGAACATAGGGTCATTATAAATATGCAATGATTCCCTTCAATTTTCCTAAAACTCTTTTTAATTTGTAACGGGATAATTGTAACCGTATCTCTTAAAAGTGAACAGCTTGTATTTTTAAAAGTAAGATTACATTAGAATCTATCGAACGATATCTTTCCACCAATCATAGTCTCCGTCCATGAAAGTCAAACGGATTCCAGGACTTCCTGTTGCCGATTCATACAAACAGCCCTAAGATACTGGAAATCCTTCCCATTGTCAAATGAAATGTCGCTGCTTCTTATTGTAACTGTGATAATCATCGATAGTTATGTGTGCGTGTTAATCGTATATGTCTAAATGTAAAATGGATTATCTGCAACAAGATGACTCTCATCAATTCAAATTCTCCATGTGCACTTCCATTCTCGGCCAAACGATCAATAATCCATTAATTACAACAAAAATACCATTCGCCGAGGTGTAATATATATATATAATGAGATACCTTAGTTATTTTCATTCTAAAACCATACGATTAAAAATGTCAGGGGACTACAGTGGTGTAAAGGAACTCAAATGCCTTTACATTAGATTGGTGTGAACATGGACAGTAAGCTCAAGTATCGTCATTGGACCACAGTTCAAGATTACGCGGTGTTAAACTTTGGTTTTGAGGACTTTTGAGATGGATAAAAATAGGCAACTAAAAAGCATTAAAAGAAAAAATCAAGTCTCTTTTCATTAACTCCCATACCCAATAAGATTAAGTGACAAGTTTTTTCAGAATGTTGTTTTGAAGATTTAAAAATGGGTTATATTTTAAGCACACAATACGACAAGTTCTATTTCATTTGTGTTTCTCTCAATAATATTGCAAGTACTTAACCCAGAAGCGGTAGCGCGATGCACAGTCACTCCAGGCTCACAAAACCTTTGTTTCACATGACCTGATCAGTATCCTCCGACATGACAGTCTTCATGTAAACTAAAATGTATTTGTCGCATATCTCCCTCCTTTTTTGGGAACGGTTTCCGCTCAAGTGTAGTATAGGAGGGCCACTTTGGTGATTTTTATCTAAATATGTCATGGTGAGATAAATTCATTCTAAAATAAATAATTCCGAATAAAGTACCTTGGCGACCACTTTTAGTCGGAAAAAGGACTACGCCAAGTGGCCCCCCTATACTACACTTTAACTAACGTTTTTTTACAATCTCAAGGGACATGGGGTGACTGTTTCCCACGTGACCATTTTTGTTCCAAAATATTTTTTATAAACAGGCTACATTTTTCCCGTGTGGTTTTGATTGCTGCTTAGTGCGACTCATTATGGTTTATAAATGTAAATGAACAGAATATAAAGAAAGAAATGGCATCTGCAATGGATGAAGTTGAAACTGATCAAGCAAGGGAAGAACTTGATGAAATAAGGGATAATAATGATAGCGAAAGTTAATTTCAGAAAAGTGATGAACATGAAACGTTTGAGTTGAAAGGAAAATTTTAAAATGCTACTTAAAACACTTCACCGAGAACGATATAAAGCCGAAAAATGCCTTAGACACACAGCGCCCGCCAAAAAGATACAAGCAAGAAAAAGTTCAATGTGTAATTTGTCGATCATCAAATTACAATAACTTGAACAAAATATGACCGTTTTGCCTGTAAATATCATTCCTGTAATGTTACTCAAAATGTCCGTGATTTGTGTACTTCATTAAAGTATGGCACATTTGAAACATTTTAGTTCAGTTATTTTGGATATTTTCTCAAATTACCAAAGAAAAATTGAAAAGTCCTTAAAAGTAGGTAAGTATACTTTCTCCTAGTTAAATTATTCACTGGAATTACGACTTTTATCGTGTACAATAAAAATAATTATAAAAAAAAGGATTGAGGTGACTCGGTCATCCCGCGCGACCATTAATGTTAGTATCGAGCGCGCCTGGTCCCGGGTAAAAAAAAATCCTTTGAAGTCATCTTTCAAGAAATTTTATAATAAATTTGACAGCTATTTTGAATTAGATTTTAGAACATGAATGAACATTTAGAACGTTAAAGAAGAAGTTTGCTGGATATTAAATGTTTTCTTATATGAATATTCAACCACAAAATCTTAGTCCCAAGTATCATTAAGCTAAATTCAATAGATAAACATTGGTTACAAAGTATCCACAAGATTAAAGATTACTCATGTACACATATAACCCAACATATGCTTTAGTCGTAGTTAACTTGGAAAGATTTGAAATTTATTGATTGAATATAAGGAAAGGAAGGATTGTTCTCTGGAAATATCTATTGACCATGTAGATTTAATTATCAAATATAACCCCCCTTTATTTTATCATTTAATAATAGAACAGTAAAAATGGCAGTCAAAATTCCTTCTTAATTTGTCATGCCATCAGTAATTTTTCTAGAAGGCATGGAAACACTGGAAAGTATTCTCACTGATGATCTTAGGATCAATCTTCAAAATACAATCATAAAAGAAAAGAAAATGTAATAAGAGGAAAAATAACTTATAAAAATCATGAAATACAACTTTCATTTGAACTACATTAAACAATATTCATCTATAAAGTGAAACATAATTCAGTTTTATTATTACAAATACAAATGACACAAATACTGTATCATAACACATAGCAAACCTTTGTCACATACAGTTTTATACATTTTGTACAATATAAAGCGAAAATAAAAAGAGATTCCAATAAAAAATTAATCAGAATTAAGTGGATGTGCAGCAAATTCGAGTTAAAAATTTATAAAGACAAAAGCAATAAGATCGAAGCATTTATATTCATGCCACGAAAAGATGACTATAACATACATGCTTCAGTTTTCATTTTTTAATACATTGATTTAAGTGTCTACATTAACTGAGAATTTAGCAAAATATTAAAAATGTTTTATTAGACTGATTAGAACTGAAAAAAATTCAAAATCACACACAAAACAGAATTTTTTTTTTTTATTGTTTCAAATTTATAAATTAATATTTTTTTAAATTATTTATATTTCACATTATTAATTAACAGAATTTTTGTATACAAAGTATGAAAAGTACACCAAATTGGGGATAAAAATGTATGTCAGCACCATAACAACTATTGGAAGACAATTATTGATATGGTAATATTCCACAATTACATGCACAAAGATTGTGACAAAAGGATTCAAAGTCAAATATTAATTTCTTAACTGCAGATTAAATGTTGTGATTTGCTCTCCAGTGCCACCCTTTTCATAAAGGCAAGCGTATGCAATGGGTGGTGAGAAGAAAGGACATAATTAAGCAAATCTTTCCCTGAAATAAATCAGTTACTGACAGCAGGAGGAAGAAAAGGCTCGTATTTCAGAAAGATGTATACAACGGCAGGGGCAATTAAAAAACCAGCCGAGTGAGATATATATATGCGGGGGCAGTTAAGGGGTTAATATAATTTTGCATATACATTTTATTTAACTTCCTTATTTCTTTTAAAAAGGTTTTTGAACCAGAACTAAAGAAGGAGATGCCTAAGTGCATAACAGGAATAAAAGTATAAAATAAATATCTTATATACACACAAAAATTACAAACAATACGAAATGCAAATTAAAATAATTATACAGCCAAAATCTCAGCTAATAAGACACCATATAATTTTGATTCAAAAAATTATACTACTTAAGAGTTTCCAAAATTAACTTCCAAACTATGCTTGTATATGAATGCCAATAAAACGAAAACATATCAAACTAGACTTAAATAATCCAATATCTATCAGAAACAACATCAATCCAGACTTAATACACAATAAAAACAATACAAATATCACAGATACATATAGTGACACTATTACCGAATTTTTAAAAGTTAAAAATTTGATTCATAGTAACAAATTAAATTATTTGATTGCCTACATATTCATTAACAAATTTTTATACTGCATGTATAATAGTAACCTAAAAATGAGACTTTAAAAGCATATAATCATGTTTATAATAAGGTATTTGATATTTAATCAACATTTTTACTGACATCTTCATAATATAAATTACATGTTAAAGATATTTAATTCAAATATAACAAGCATTGTGCAATACTTAAATACTTTGTGCTAAATAAATTGTATGTAACTTTAATAAAAATTTGTAAAACAAAAACACAAAATAATGTAGTAAAGAATGACAGTTTTAATATATATGTGGAACAAAATTTCTCAAACTATCCCTTGAATTTATTTTAAATGTAAATATTAATCTAATAAATTCTTTTGAAGCGAAAATTGACATTAATAAACAATGCAATTTTTTTAAACCTTTGCTTTGAAAGTTCATTCTATAAAAAATCATAGCATGCGAGATTTTAAAAAAGTTATTTGATTTCATGTAAAGGTAGAGAAATGCAATATTCTGCAATTAATATCTTATTCCTATATAAATGTGGTGAACAATACAAGAATGTAATCACAAAAACTTTAAAATCTTACGAGAATACATTTAAAATGCAAATGAAGATTGTTGTAACAAATTTTATAAAATATTCCTGATTATTTTGAATGCTTGAATCAATTTGTTCTTTCACTCTAATAACTTATTTTGCAACAGAAATCATATAAAATCTTAATATCTACAATTTTAATAAGCTTATTAAAAGCAGAAAAAATACATTCATTGAAAAGGCAATAATAAGAAAAATGTCAATCTAAAAATGTAAATGTTACAACTGCAGAATTTTATTAATCCAGAATAATTATCTAGTTTAGCTTGAATTATTTCAGCAAATAAAACTAAATACTACAGTTTCTTATAAAATATGTTCCAATATTATTATAACAACATACTAATTTGTAATTAAAAAATTAAATACCTCAATACAACTTCATATAAAAACTTTTTTTGATTTTTAAAAGCAAACAAAACTAATAAACTTAATGATATTAAACAAAAATTCATAGTCAAGAACAGCTTGAGATAGTTATAAGAGCAAGTGGAATTCATAATTTCAGAAAGATAAATGTTTTAAAACCAGTCATTGTAACTAAAATCCCACAAAACAAATTAAAATACAAATCGTACAAATTTAAAAATTTCATACGATTGAATTTTCAATATATATTCAGCATTACGACATTTGATACAAAACAATACGAGTTTCATAATTAGCTTCTTTCTTTAAAAGAGGAAAACTGCACAATTTATAGTATAATAAGCTATGAAAATCAATATAAATAAAAACTTATCTCCATTACAAATTTATTACTTACATACTGTAGATAATACTGTAAGATCTTTATTGGTACAAACGTTCCATCTGATCTTAATGAACATGAATATCATGCTGTAGTAATGCAAATGTTAAGTTTAAAAATTCTATATAAATATATTTAAAAGGAATATATATAAATATATATATGTATGAAAACATGTAGGAGAAACGAGCAAAAGTTACAATACATGTAATGGTTAATGATAACAAAGAATCAGACCAAATATTTAATTTCTAATTTAATAAATGAAAGAAAAAAATGTAAAAAGAAATATAATTTATTACAAATTATAAAAAAAATGTAACAAACATTCTCTGTCTAAAAATCTTTGAAAACTATTAAAGAACCCTATTTTTATATTAAAAACAGAATTTGCACATACACATAAATTATATATTTAAAGTGAGTGTACTACAGAATTAAAATTTAGTATTCATTTACGAAAAAATTAAAAGAAAAATTGCTGTAAGGGAGGAAAAAATAAGGTTGGAAAATGCCATGTTATTATTTTAAAGCAAAAATAAAACAA
This sequence comes from Trichonephila inaurata madagascariensis, assembly GCA_019973955.1. Classification (NCBI taxonomy): domain Eukaryota; kingdom Metazoa; phylum Arthropoda; class Arachnida; order Araneae; family Nephilidae; genus Trichonephila; species Trichonephila inaurata. Next base: position 111,041 of record BMAV01001488.1, on the reverse strand, counting down.
AGTGTACACAAAGCAAAACTATTAATGCATTGAACAAATATCAATGGATGAGTACAACTATAAACAGGCACTAAAAAAATCTGAACTGTATATATAAGATTCTATGTATAGACCTTATTTAAAAAAATGCATTATAATAAAAATAATTTTCAAAAAGCTGAAATTCACAAATAATTAATTATTATATAACCACACATTCATTAAAATTATAAAACTTATGGCTCATATAAACATAGCATGAAAATTGACAAAAATATTTCAACTTTATAAGTATGTTTTTTATAAGAAATCTAGCCATAAACAAGTAAGTAGAAAAAAATTAAGCGATTCCTCAGTTTTATTCACTATGTAATAACTTTTGAACACAATATCAATTGATACATGTTTTATTTCTACGACTTAAAATTGTGACCAATGATAGTTATTTAGTAAGGAATCTTTTAATTACAAAAGCAGGATTTGAGTTTTATTAACAACATAAAGGTATATATTCCTATGAACTATAAGAAATCAACTAAATTTCAATTAAAATTAAATAATATACACTTTCATTCATTCATAAAATCAAAAATAATCATAAAACAGAAAAGTCAAATTCTACTCATAATTTTAAAAATAAAAATGGAGAGGGAGCTTAAAGAAGAGATCAATGAATAATTAAGTAAAGAAAATCACACACAAAAAGTAAATCTTGATTAATATTTTGAGCATTCCTGTTTCAGGAATCAAGGTTGAATAAGAATATGGATGAAAAAAAATTCATACATTTACTTTTCATAATTTTTTAAAAAGTCAAAAATGCTTAAATACAGTCAAAGCTCCATAAAGAACAAACCTCTATTTTGTGAACATATTCCTTAAGTCAAAACCCTTTTTCTGTTTATTTCGTAAAATAACTTCCAAACATCACAGTGTATTTTCTATTTAACGAACTTTTTCTCCAATAATTCGATTATTTTCTCAAAATTTTTAACATATTTCAGGTCATTTTTTAAATTATTCTCTCTTTTAGCACATTTTATGGTGATCAATGACCTTGAACGGATTTTACCAGGTGCCTAACTCACCTAGAGTAATGAAATGGTCATAATTTTTCAAACTCAAATAAAATTAACATTTTATCAGTAATTAAATTTAAGGACACATGTGGTAATGTATACTTAAAATTACTCATAGCCTTAGAATTAGAAAATGTCATTAAAATTCATCAATTTTAATATCAGTTATTTTTTACAGTTTAAAACACTGTATTCCTGGACACAATGTTTTTTTCGAAGCAGATTTCTCTTTGATGGGTAAGATACATAAAATGAATAGATATTAAATTTTTTTAAAAAAGGGCAAATAATTACTTTATTATATATATTTAATGTTTATGAATTTAAAATGAGCTGCATGTGGTTTTAAAAGTATATTAAAAGATTAATCTCTATGTAACAAATTTTCAAAATAACGAACTTTTATTCGGGATTTAATGACTTTGTTAAATAAAGGCCCGACTGCATATTGTTATAATAAAACTTTGCATAATTAAATCTTAAAAAGCAAAAGAATAGTTACAAAGAAGCAATGAAATTAGCAATAGCCTAAAATTGAAAACTTACTATAAATAGAAGAAAGAAAGGAGAGAAAATTCAAGATTAAAATACTACTATGAAGTAACATACTAAGCATATTATTTAAAAATAACCCCATTATATACATAAAATATATGAAAGAAGGATAAAGAACTATCCAGAAAACATTTATCCATGTAACTGAAAATTTCAGGAAAAGAAAATGTCTTAATTCTTTTGTTGACATTTTAATCACACATTCCATTAATTGATTTAAAATAAAATTATAAATAATCAGAGCTTGATTTCTAGAAATAGAGAAATATTTCAGTTTAAATTCAAAATATATATTGAGAATCTTATCATGCTTTTAATAGAATTGAGAACACCATCAAATAATACTTCAAGTATAAATTCATTACTTACGACACAAATTTTCAATCACGGGAGTCCATAACTGCCTGAACAGTTTAAAACTTGTTGTGAATAATTAAGAAAAGATTAAAAAATAATATTTTATTACAAATTAAAAACATTGCATAGAAAAAAATACCAGTGATAAAACTTTATTTTTCTACTCAGTCCATGAAAACCAGTTTTTGATAAAAATTGACGATGATTCTTATTCTAACTGATATTAATCTTTTTTTATTTATGGAACTAAAAGTTAAAAGTTTGAGAATAATGTTCTAGTGCATTTCCCATGAAATAAAGCTCTGCATATTATAACATTCACTTTATGACATACCTTACAATAGTTACCAAGGGGGGAAAAAGCTTTGAAATACTTGAAATCTTTATTGGAAGATAACAAAACACATGCTCTATGAATCTCAATATAATTAACAAATTGCATTCATTACAAAAATATAGAACAATTCGACTAAGTAGAACTAGTTAATGCCTCCAAAATGAATATCTCAGTGCTTAACAAATACCAAATATATATATATGGGCAAAGCAAAAATAATGAACAGGGAATTGTAAAACTGGATGTAGTATCAAATGTTTCCATTTAAGAAGTGTTGGCAATATTACTTTAAAATCCATAATTGTTTCCTGCCTTATTCAATAAATTTAATTTTTTGTGCATTAATTGCAAAACTATTTACATAGAAGATAAGGAGTAATATTCATATTTGCTAGATTGGATGAAGAGAAAATAAAATTTAAAGGAATTATGAGGTCATAAAAAAATACATACAAATATCTATTCATTCTTGAAACTTTTACAATACAAGAAGAAATTATCGACAGTCAATAGAAAAAGTAAAACTTATGAGAATATGAAATATTTCTACAAGAAAACTGTATTAAGGAACAGTAAAATGATTTTAAGCAACATTTTAACTCTCATAAATCTGTTTCATTAAATATTTTTAGATTTTGTGCAGTAGTTAAATAACTCCATAACAAAACAGCATCAAAATAAAATTAAGCAGAACTTAAATATTAGGATCAATGTTTCTTCTTTAATAGCAAGAAGATCCTTTCATTTTTCCTGAAAATGATTCCTTTTCTGTACAATATATAATAATGAAAAGAAAACATTCAAATTAATACAAGTTGAATGATTATGAATTCATGACATAACTAATACAAAATACTATAAATTGTTATCTGAATAAATTATACTATAATCATATCTAACTACTCCATCAAATTATCTTTAAGGATTTATTATTTCGATTAGTCATTTTAAGGCAAAACTGCTACTCAAAAAGAGATCAATGTTTTGAAAAATAAAATTACTAGAATATACAAATATGACAACTAAAAAGCAATATGAGAAAAATACACCTCTTTGGTAATAGAGCATGAATTTAAAATATTAATAATTTTCTAACATTATTCAGAAACTCATTGCACAAGCACAAAACATACATTCTTTCCAATATATATACATATATGTGTGTTAATGTATTTACAAAATTCTTTCATGGCAGTTCAATGGTTTGGTTGCACTTTTTTTCACTGAAGAAAGCTGTTTTGTTGACGTAATTATATTTCATCCAAAAATAAAAATTGAAAACAAATACATATAATCTTTACTAGGACTTTCACACAGTAATACACTGTACAGTACTGTTTTGAAAAGGTGTTTTTGTTTTTTAAAAAAATGCTAATTCATATAATTCACTTATTTTTCATGGATATGGGCACTCTCTTTGTTACTCTTCCACAAAAGAGACCACCAATGAAAATACCAGTTAAACAGCCTAGAATAACAACAATGAAATAATTCCTTGAAGGTGAGTTTGCGACTTGACGAATTAATTCTTCAACAGTTTCAGCAGGAGCTACCTGTATAAAGGGAGGAAAAGGTCAAATTTTGCTCTTTTAAAACTAGCTTTACTCTAAAAATTATGAAGAAGATATTGAACCTCATTTTTTAGCAAGTAAGATATAGACAACACATTCAATATTTTCAAATGTTTATAAAAGGGGACAACAACCTAGTAGCTGTGGCATACAAAAGAATCTATCAATGTGATTCAGGATATTGCACAATAGAAAGTATTTGAAACAATTCGATTCCTCTGCTTATGTACGAAGAGTTAGAGAATAGAGGTTAAAACTATAGATTTTGAGCTTTATTACATTGTATACATCATTTAAAAATATTTATCAACATTAAAATTAACAAAATATAACTTTCTCTCACACACAACATAAATAAAAAAAATATTAAAACTATAGATATTTTATATTATGTATCTTTTCGACACATTTATTCAAATAAGAAATAAAGACAAAAAATATAAGTATTCTTTCAATATAGTTAAAAAAATAATAAAAATATTGCACTACTACTTATTCTTGTGTATTGACATGATGAAATGAAGAGAAAATGCATGAAGCGCAAAGAGGAGAAACAGGCTGTGAATTTGAAAAAAAATAAATAAACCTTGCTAAAAAAACTATTGAAAAGCAAAACAATGATTTAATACAAACCATGCATGAGAGAGCATTTTTAAGCATGCTTGCATTTTAAAATGTATAGGCAAAATATCAAAAACACAACAAGATTATGAATTACTTAAATTAAAGTTGCAAATAACCAAAAAAAGTACCTTTAATAACTTAAAATTCTTCTAGAATATTAAAAGTCCAATTGGAAACGTCATACATCTTAGAATGGTTACAGTTACAGTAATCTACTCTGAGAAAAATTTTAAGAATATTACATGATACAACCTGAGTTTATTGGACTTCTGTTAAATATGATATTGTTTATTTAATAAAGCTGCAAAGAAAATAAAATTAATTTGTAAGAATAGTTTAAAACTCTATTTTGATAAGTTTGTTCAAGTAACAAACAGTTGTATCTCCAGAAGATTCCATCAAATGTTTGTTTTTATTCAAATAAGTAATTTCAATTTCCTGGTCCATAAATCAACAATTCACAGCCATAATATTTCAGCATACAATAAAAATTTACACTTATACTGGGTCTATATTTAAAATCACTTTTAACATCTTTGTCAATGATCAAATACTTTCTTATTTGGCTTGCAATAATAATCTTGTAAATAATATTTTATAGGTTGACATTAATATACATAGTATTAAGATTTATTGCAATTATTTTTTACATATATCTGAAATTTCTTAAATGTATCATTAATAGATACTACATAAATTATTGCAGCTTCATTATACATAAATTATTGCAGCTTCATTATAAGTTATAAATGCATTCATAAAATCTTTCAGAATTAAAAAAAAAATTATTTAGTTAACTAAAATTAGACTGTTTTACTGACATAGCATTTTGAAGCAACAAGCTATTAATGATTTAATTTTGAATGTTAACCCATTAAAGACTGCCCCAAGTTTGCACCTTCAGAATTGCTCCAAACTGAATTTTTATACTTTTTTGAGCATAAAAACAATAAAGTGATTTTAAATAAAATAACTTTTTAATTTTTTTATCTAGACGTGAAAATCTTACTAACTGAAAATAAAATTAATTTATAATCAACAGTTTAAGTATGAAAAATAAAATTAAAAATTTAGTTTAATTGCAAAATAATGTTTAAAAAAGTTTAGAATTAAATGTGTTTTTGCAACACAAGTCCTAAATGGATTAAAGAGAGGAGCAAAAAGTGCCTTTGCTTAAAATAAATATCATAAAGATTTCTTTTTAGTTTTAAGTAGTTTAAAAATTCCATTGATGGAATTTTATAAAGTGAAAAATATAAATGATCATTACTTGTGCAGCATATTCAAACATCTCTACACGCTTTGCCAGCATAGTTCTGCATTCTTCTGATAAAGATGCTGTTGGTGTATCTCCCTCCAAAATAGTTAAAAGGCAAGACAGTTCTGTTGAATTTCAAATTAAGAACATTGAGTAAATAAAAATTTTACATTTATGTACATTTTTTAATATAATCATACTAACTTTTCTTTAAAGTTTATAAATGGGATCTAAATTTCTTCAATTGTTTAATTACAGGAACAAACAGAATTAAAATTTAATTTTATTTTAAAACAATGGTTTTAGATATTAAATAAAAGATAACGGAATATACATCTTTTGCCTTAAATATAATTTATGAAGATCTCATCTATTATATTATATAAATAGCAATGTACCTTTTTTAAAATTAATGAACATAACAATTTCAATGGCTTTCATAATTTAAAATTATGAAAGGGTAAAATTTTTTCAAAACTATATATAACTGCTTAAAACCAATTTGGTGATTAATGCAGAGCATCATAATTTTTTGGGAGAGGGGGGGAGTAATTATTCATTGAATTTTTAAATATAAAATATATTTAAAGTAAAATAAGGATGAGAATTCCAAATTAAAAAAATAGTAAAAAAAGAATAAAAATAAGAAAACTATGGTTGTGGTGTAGATGAAATGAATATCAAAAGATAATTTAAACTTAAATTAGTAATGAGTTTATATCAATCATTTTAATAAACAGCATGAAATGCAATATTTAAAACAAAAACATGCACAAAAAAACAAAATATTAATTCCTTTAACATAAGGTAGTTATTATAATTGTTTTTTATTTCCTAGAAATTGCTTCAAAATCTCATTTATTTAAAACTGAAAAAACTAGAAACTTATCTGAAATCCTTACTTTTTCTTTTACATGTTGAAACTAATTTTTATTAGGAAGTTAAAATACAAATAAACTTATGAAAGAAAATACATTCCATTACAGAATTTGTATAAAATATATTTTGAAATAACTTATATTACTTCTATATATATATTAAATTTATATTAACTTACGTCTTCCATGACCAGCAGGAATATCACTACAGAAATGTTTAATATCAGTGACACAAATTCTATAGAGTAAAGGATCAGACTGAATATCAGCTTTTCCTTCAAATATCAACCTGGCAACTTCCTATTTAAAAAAAAAATTTGACAAAACACTTCAGAATCTCTCTTTAAATAAATCAGATAATTTTATAAAATCTTACTCTACAATCAAATAAAGCTCACCCTTCGACATTCCCCATTCTCCAACTCTTTCTTCTGAAATTTTATTTTCAAACATTCTTCAATATTTGGCTCATCAGCACATTTTTGTTGAACCTACAAAGGCACAAATTAATTTTCTATAAATTTACATAAGAATGGAAACATAAGGGAATAATTACATAAACTAATTCAAAAATTATTACGTCTGCAGGAGACTTTTGTCCACTTTTGAAATGAATTTTTTTCACATTTACTGATATGAACTTAATATAATTCCCAATATTATTTATTATAGTTTTTCAAATTGATCACTACAAAATTGAGCTTGAAACTCTAAAAGAAAATGCTGTAGTGAAACATTGAAAAAACTATTGAACTATGAATTTCTCAAACACAACAAAACTCATTTCAGCAACATATGTTTGAAAATGTATAATTTAAAGAAAGTATTCACACACACGAGATAAAGAAATCAAAGGTAGTTAACCAAACAAACATTCTGCACCTGGAAACATCAAATGAAGTACTGCTTTGGCAGCTCCAAGATATCAAAGCTATGCTGGGAAATTTTGTGTTTCATTCAAAATATCCCCTAGAGCTATAACCATAAAATTATCAGTTTTCCTCTCTAATCTATATATTTATTGAAGGGGTAGTTTCTATTTTCAAAAATGAGGGGTTTTTTTTCCCCCTAACAAGTGAAAGCCATAAATTAGTCATTACGGAAAAGATATAAGAAACAATGAAATATTCTCTTCAAAAAATGTTTAAAAAATTTCCAAAATGTTCCTCCCACCCTTCCATTTCAAATGCAGACAGTTTCTTATAGCCCAAATTTGATTATCTTTTAAAAATTTTTAAATTAAAAAGACCATTTATTTTAAATATTTAAGTTTTTGCATTACAGTCAAATTGTAAATAATTCTCCACTTGGATACAATTTTCGGTTATTTCTAATATCAATGTCGTTTTTAGATATTTTATTACTTAAGATTACTTACACATTTAAAATATATTTCATGAATTTTTGCATACTAGAATCATTTACATATTTATAATAATACAAAAATAAAGAAAAATATAATTATATGCATACTTCTGAAGCACAAGCCTGAACAAGTTGAGGATCTAAATTGTAATCTTGGGCAACATCTCTCATGAGACGTACAACTTCGTTTTCACATAATCTGGAAAGCTTCTTGTTCTTGCGATATTGTTGTTTTAAACAATTAATAACCTAAAAAAAATATTATGAAAGTTTCAGCTAAGCAGAAATGCAAAATTAGATTAAAAACCAATATAATCAAAAGAGAAGATATAAAGTAAATGTATTTTTGGAAAAAAAATAAACAATACTGAACAAAAGAAAACATTCAAAAACTTTTAATTCAACATTACCCTACATTGTACCAAAACAGAAATGAAGATAAGTCTGCTGATACCAAAAATTATGAATGAAATAAAGTTTTTTTTTTGTTGTTGTTGTTATGGACTAGTATAGAAATACATTACATTTCAATAATTCAACTTATAAAATTATGAACATGCCGGAAAAAACTTGATATTTTTTCAAGTGGAGTGGAAGGCCAATCACTCAAGCCATATACTTGTTATGAAGTAAAGCAATTTTTTTATACAGCAGTTTAACTAATGCTGTCAGGTGAAAATTAATAGAAAAGGATGAACTGAACTGAACTCAGTGGCACAAGAGCCCATGGGGTAAGGCTTACTGTGCCTATCTCAGTTTACGTAACCTTAGGCACATGTTTCAGTCAAGTGGTCAGTCTGACATGAAAACTTCCAGTGTTCAGGTCCCAAGCAAGCTTGGTACTCATTTATTGATCCACTGAAGGGATGAAAGGCTGAATTGACCTTGCCCAGTCCAGGATTTGAGCCCCAAACCTCTGGCGTGGAAGTGCGATACACTACCACTCAGCCCCTGGGCTTCAAAAGGATGAAAAATGCTGATATTAAAAACTGAGCATTAAAGGTTTTACAAGTATTTATAAAACATTTTAATTATTTAATTTATTTAAAATTATGAAAATTTTCTATACAGTTCTGGGCTTTGACCAAACAATTTAATAAGTTAATGATAAGGGACTAATTTGTTTCAATTTAGTTAAGAAAAACTAAAATAAGAATTTTTATTTCGAACTCTCATTTATCTGGAATATTAATTGGTTTAAATTCCATTATTTGGTCTATTTTCTAACTATCCATTTATATGATATATTTCATAGTCCAGAAGTCATCTTGTGCACACGTTTCCTGACTGGGACAAAAAGAATCTTTACTCAGGGCAATTGTTCAGTGCTTTTATTCCTGTATTTTGCTGTTTGTGATCTGCAGAAAAGATCACCAAGTACACACTTCCTTAGAAAGGAAAGTATTTTCTCTTCTGGATTCTCTTGATGGACTTTCTCAATGATACATAGAGAAGTTTAATTTCAACCATTATTGCAATTCCTACATCTTTAATTGGTTTGAGTGTCATTTGGAACATTTTCCATTATCATATGTCATAGATAGTCTCTTGAAGATGGCAGGTTTGACCGTAGGCATCTGCATCAATAGTTATGGTTCATAAGGAATGTTTTAATTAGACTCCACATTGAATGCCTACTTAATAAGTAGTGTTAGACTGTGCTGCTATCTAGTATTCATTTTCTGAGTCACCACTTAGGTGGAAAGTCTTGGTGAATGAGTGAATATTAATGTCACACTGTTCAGCTACACGAGGGCTTTCAGTGATGGACCTCGTATTTTTGAACCATGGTCATGCGAGGATGACATCTGAGCTGGCACCCCAATCTCCTAACCACCACACCAATGAAGGACATTTGAGCTATCGACAGATTTAACATGCATCGTTCCCCTACACGGAGGGGAGCAGCCACAATCCGATACCTTGAACACTAGGCTACCGCAGCCACCGGAAGTCTTGGTGAAGGTAATCAATGTGACCTTGGTAGGTGCATTGGGGTAGGGTGATTTGAACTATCCACCTATAGGTCTATAGAATATGCATGTGTGTGTTAGATAACCGGTACCAAAAGGAATTCCCACTCAAGCTAGTCATTAATCCTTTTTATTTTTGTACTTTGCTGTTTGTGTCTGTGGGATAAGGATCATATTATAAAAATATTTTTCCATTGCTTAAATATTAGGTGTAACGAACATTTTACCTTTCCTTCAAATTCTGTTGCCTCTTTATTTTCAGCAATGACAGAGGAACAAAATTTAGGGATATCTCTAATACAAGCTTGCTTCAATCTTGGATTTAACCTATAATCAGAATGTTGTTCAACCATCCTTTTAAGAATAATTTTCGACATGTTCTTTCCATTCCATTGTCATCACGCTTTTCTTTTAAGCATTCCAAAATCTAAAAAAAAAAAATCAATATTTAAGATAGAACATTGTTTAAAATACAAGAAGCAGAGCTAAAAAAATTCAATTTTTATTTATTGCAAAGTAAGGTTTAAAATGTTGAGTGTAAAATATGAATCCAGCTAAAATAATTATTACATTTAATGACTCGTGATAAATAACTATGACTTGGATATTAAAAACTGAAATTTTATTTTATAATAAGATTTACAAGTAAAATTGCAATGGTTAAAACCTGCATTTCTTTTTCATTATATTTTACCTTTTATATAAAATTACTAAAAATGGAAAAAACATGATATAAAAATTTAACCAGATTAGTATAAACTTTTGACCTTCTCAAAGAATATAGTTAAATACATTGAACTTTAATTTAATTGCTTATGAATAACAAGCCTATTTTGATGAAAACAAAGAAAAAATTAAAGATGCGTAAATTATCTGCACAAAATAGTTTTTGTAGCTTTCAGTCAAAAACAAATTAATTTAATTTTCTAAAATTGTGAATACAGACTTCAATAATAAAAAAACAAAACAAAAAACACACACATTTGATACATACTTTTAAAATAATTCTTACCTGTGTCATTTCTGTGTCTGAGCAGTATTTCTTTATCATGGGTTTACATGTAGATATCAGAGCATAATCTATGGAATTATCAATCATTTCTTCTTTTTCTCTGTTGAAAATTATCTTATGACAAGAAGATGACAGTTCTTTTTGATGATTCTTTAGACATTCCAGCATCTGTTTTTTAAAAAAGTGATACTTTAATAAAGGAAATAGAACATTTCATATAATTGCTTAAATACTAACTAACATGAATAAGGGGGAAAAAAGGTAAAAAAAAAAATTGCAAAGAGCTGTAGAATATGCAGAAGTACATTCTCATATTCTTTTCAAAAAAATTTCTAAAAATACCACCTCATATTTTTCATTTTTAACACTGATCAGTAAATAAATTTAAATTCAAGATTGCATTGTTTTACAGCTTATTTTTTTTACTTAACAGAAAGTATAATTAGTAACTAATTACTATTTGTACAGCAGATTAACTTCCACTTCAACAAACAAAATATTTTCCAACTTCATAGGATTTTCTAAAAATTCCAATTCATATTTTTATTTGCAATGTTGACAATTAAGAAAATCGAAGGTACATTTGGAATTTGATAATCATTTTAAATATTTTTTAAACAAGATATAGAAAGTGTGCATTACTAAATATTTTGGAAGGAAGTAGGAAATTATAAAAAAAAAAAAAGCAACATTTTGGAGAAATCAAAATGTACCAATGTACCATGTGATTTATTCAAGAGTCACAGACAGCTATTTTGATCGACAAAAATGTCAAACTAAATAAAGCTCTTTTTGAATTTAGTTTATTGATTTAATACCAAGCTCAATTATTTGATAGAAGAAAAAATAAAAGTGGATCCATCTAATACTTTGATAATTTTTTATGTTGTCAGTATTTACTTGAACTTAGAACAACAAAAAACAAAAATAAAAGTACTAAAAAGCAATGTTACTAAAAATCCTTACTTACCTGAGCCTCCTCCTGCCTAACAGTGCCACAAAATCTTTTTTGATCATCAGCACAAGCTGAATTTAATACTGGATCAAGTTTGATATTCTCATCCTGAAGAGACAAAACAATCAAAATAAGTAATCAAAATACTCACCTATGTAATTTAAAAAATTTCCAATGGTAATTAATTATAAGATACCTTCTTCTAGTCACACATTAAGACTAGAAAACGCAAATTTATTTAAGTAAAAAGGTGGTATTTGATCATAAAAAATTAAACTTTAATTGCAAAACAAAGCTCAAAATATTTTTCAGACACTTTTCCAAACAAGAAATTTAAATTGTGTTCAATAAGTATTTATTAAATAATAATCAAAATACATATTTCACATTATCACTGTATTGATAAGAGGGATTCAGACTTAAGCCATGTTTTAACTACATTACTAATCCGAATTCATTAAATTTTAAGCACCAATGAAAAATAAGATACATGTTTTAAAATATCTAGTATAAAGCAAAAAAACTTTTGATTAAAAAAATTTTAAATAATTTGATGTTAAAAAGTAAGTTTGCCCAAACATTGAATTAAAAAATATTGATACTAAAAATATTTATAAATATGAAAGCAGAATACATGTACAGAAAAATAATTTAGCTAAAATTTAATTTGTATAGAAATCTAGAGAATATTTTACTTAACGTAATACAGAAGACATATACAAGATATTCGTATATGGTTTCCTTTTTCAGTTTTGCTCAGTGTCAGCAAAAGTTACACTAGGCTTGCCTTATTTTCCACAAAGACAGGAATAATTTTTCTAACATTATAAAACCTCTAACACTTTAAAAGACCAGAACAGAGCCTGGATTGTTCCAAAAATTTAGACACAAAAATGAAAAACAATTATCTAATTACTCATTATCTCTAAATATTTTACTGCTGTACATGTATGCTTTTCTTAAAGAGCTTAAATATACCAGTACATTAAAAGATGAAATTCAATTATCTTTTATAAAAGTTTGTTTCTTTAACATTAAAATGCTGGAAATCTTGTTACCCCTTGAAACGACAGCCAGGTGTCCTTTTGACACTGGTTGAAATGAAGCTAAAAATTCGAATAAAATGTGTATTTTGAATACTCATCCTGCAAATATATATGGTACACACTAAAGTATATAAGTACACTGGTGTGCAAAACTTAAGCAACAATGTAAAAATTTAGCAGATAGCCATGAAATTGCAGAAAAGGAGGTCTGGAGATCAGTAGAGGGAACGTAAGTCTAGAAAGCCCGTGGTATGCAAATATCAGGAACAAACGCAGAAGTTTTGGGGTACAAAGCGGATGTCGGCGGCTGCTCAACAGTAGAATGAAATGAGGGCGGAGCGCAAATTCACCATTTTTCTGCAAGTGCCAGTGAGTCAGTTCGTGAAATATGGCTAGAAGAAATCACCTGGGCACTTCACCCGTGGAAAAAATGATGGAAAGCTGGAGGAGGGGCCTGACACCAGTGTAGCTGCAGAGTTGAATCAACAAAAGTGCTTTGTGGGCAAGCGTTCCAACCACTGGTACAGCTGTTAGAAAGGAGGGCGACAACTGCAGGGGATGACCGATATATCATCCTGTTTGAGGCAAAAAGAGATTCAAGCAGTCAGCAAGCGCCATTGCTCAGAAACTCTGTACAAAAACGGTGGCAAGTGGGGCCCTGGGACGCCTCACAAAGGGAAGCCTGTTCCGCCGCCCTGAACGCTGCCTCCTTAAAAAGTTGGCCACAAAGCCACGTACAGGGCCAGGGGCACAAAACTGGACAACTGATCAAGGGAGTCATTCCTCTTACGGATGAGTTGGTTCAGTACCAGAAGCTTCCGCCGCGTTTGATTTGGAGATGGACCGGTTTTACCCCAGTAACATCAAGGAAACATGTACGGTGGTCCTGGAGTTCTTGTCTGGTTGGAAATTATGCTAAACGGGGAACTGAGCTTCACATTTTCGACAGAGGGTCTGAAACCCGGGGATGGATTGTGGGGGAGGTACTTCTTCCCATGTGCATCTTTCTGGGGTGCCATTGGCCCAGACTTCTTTTTTATGGATGACAATGCCGGCCACATCGCACTCTTGCTGTTGAGGAGCTGCTGGAAAGTGAAGATATCATTTCAATGGATTGCCAGCATGCTCCCGATTTAAATCCATCGAACATGTGGATGCTTTGGGAGCGTATTGCCACATGCTTACATCATCCGGAGAAACCAACAACTCAAGCAGATGTTGATTGAGGAATGGGCCTCACCAAGAAATGTTGCACCAGCTGGTCTGAGTATGCGGGGACGGTAAAGCAACCATTTATGGGGAGGGCAATACCATATTAAGGGAAAATCTGCTTGTTGTTCTTCCCTGTTGATAGACAATCATGAGTCACGCATACTATGCGTTTAATAAAGCTTGTTTTTTTTTGATTCCATACCGTATGTGTTTTATTCCTTTTTCAGCCCTGCTTTTCGTATCTTTTATACATAATACTCTCCCTCATTTCAGAATTTCATGTCTCTCAGATGATTTTTCGTGAAGTTATGGCAATAAACCCACCTGTTGCTTAAGTTTTGCACACCAGTGTATATTAAGAACAATTTTATAAGATGATTTGAAAAAATAAATAAAAGAAATGACTAGTAACATTATTTACAATTGATGCATTTATAAACAACATATTTTGTATGCCACAAATCATATTCTTTTACAAGAACATTTTATTTGTCACATTTCTATGACATTTTTCTTTTTCTTCCCTTCATGTACCTAATGCTTAGAGATTTTCAGTTGGTAACCTATCTTCATCTTTTCTAACTGATTTACTGGAGTTTAATATATTTTGCTCACACAGAAATCTTTAGTTCTGATGTTTAGGCAAAAATACCCTTTAAAAATGTTTCCCCCACTATAAATTTTAAAATATTTCAAGAATTTATAGTAGAAAAGTCTAAAATATTACAGAATGTACAAATCTTGAATACTGCTTTAACATTTTGGTCAACATATGTGCTTTTGATGCATCATAAAAAGTAGGAGTTTCAGGTTTTACTTTGAATTACATGCAATTGCAATGTTTGAATGCTTAGAACTCAGGATTATCCTATGTTAGATTAATTTCTCCTTTTTCAATAATTTTGTTTAATATAAAGTTTTCTAACTTTTGTAAGAGTCTGGAATTTTTCACCAGACCACATTCATTTGTGTGTGTGACAACTTAACCTATTTTTCTTTTATTTCCTTAGCCAACTTCAGAGAAGTAAAAAATTCATATTTTAAAAAGGTTCATTTAGTTTTAAAACCATATACTCAATCTCATCCATTTTTCTTAGGTAAAGAAATACATTACAAATATACGAACTTTCTATATCTGTGGCTATCAAAATTTTTTTTTATATAAGTTTCAAAGATTGTTACACTGTTTATGGGTTTGAAACAACTTACACTGTTTTTAATAAAATTATTCCATGCTTCTAAGAAGAATGACTGAGTATTCATCCTGTTTTATTTATTCAAACAGCAATTGTTGATTTGATATTAAATAAATATCTTGATATTTCACAAAATTTGTCTCTGGATTTGGTTTTTAATAAAAATGTATACCTCATGTAGCAAACTATAATACAAGAAGTTCTTAGTTCCTACCTCCTGAAATTCCATGTTGCAGATACAAATTCAAAACGTTAATTTTTAGAAAGAGACTAAGCATTTTTAATATCTGAGGAGCTTCTGTGTTTGTGCATTTTATTATATACTTTAAAACTGTTCAGCTAATAAAAAATAACCAAGCATTCAAAACATAGTCATATTTCTTTTTGCATAGTTAGTTGGACAACTATTTTGTATGAGAATTGTACAATACTTTGGATTGCTAATCTCCCAGTTACACTTCTAGAAACATTCTTTCCACTATGAGCCATCGTGAGCTACAAATTCTTTCTGATTTTGAAAATCATCAATATTAATATCCTCATTGCTTCTCAGTTTAGATGATACAAAACGAAAAAAAATTTCATTATCAGAATGATCAAGCATGTGAGATAGTTCTCCATCTCTTTTGATAAATTATTGGACAATTATCTTAAAAGTGTGTCTCCTTCTACAGTAAACCCTCACCTGTATGAGAATTTATTCATACAGAGTCACAAGAACAGAAGAAAACCTCACAAAATATCTAGCTCATTATGATTCAAAAGTAAGCAAGCATACACCATTTTAACGAAAAATAAAATCTCAGCGATAGGTGTTGATATACCTGAAATAAAAGACCTCATGACCAGATGTCAAAAAACAATCTAGGATTCTTCTACTCTTCAATACAGTAAAACAAAATTCCAAATAGGGGAATTGTTGTCCTGTTCAATTGACACCAGATAGGCATTATAAGTTAATCTATCTGTAAACTAAGTTAAAGAAAGCTGATTTCCCAAAACTTCAGTATAAATTCTTCTAATAAATGCAATTTAAATCAGCAAAATTACAAAGAATGATTTAAAATTTAGATTTTAGAAAGGAGTTTATGTGCTTTAGTATTGAAAAATAACATGCATCGCTCCAGTGTTAAACACCTCAAATGCACACATTGATCAGACAAAATAAAATGCCATATATACACATTCCAATATCTTACAAGAATCTTACAAGATTACAAGTAGAGAGATTTATTCACTTTTGAGAGACATTCTTTTCAATAAAGTAATATTCCAATGAATAACCCTTATCCTAGAGAAATTCAAAGTCAACAGTCTAAAGCTGTTAAACTTTACTGAGGTATGTGAAAAATCTTCACTATGTTTATTTACAAAACATGCCCACAAATGACTAGTATGTTTTCAGATGAACATTACTTACCCTTTCAAACAATTCAAATTTCAGCTGCTGTCTACATTCCCTTGATACTCTATGAGTTTTCTCAAATACTGTGTCATTGGTTACAATACCACTTAAGCAACTGATGACTTCTGGCCTATGTAAAGAATAATGAAATTTAAAAACAAAGAAATTACAAATTTGATAGGTTAAATCTGTTTTAGGGCATATTTTTAATATCCAAACATGGGAAGAATTGAAATAATATTTTGAGTACAATTATCAGAAAGAAAATTTTCCTCAAGAGATTATTAATTCATCCGAGTTATTTTAAATGCCTAGTATTTAATTATTCCTATATTTAATAATAATTTTGCAACTATCCCAAAATATAATAAATGTTTCATATTAAAATCAAGATGGATAATCTTTAAGCTGAATAAGAGAAATGCAAGCAAAAAAGTCAATAAAATTTTAAAAAAACAATGCTTACTTTGTTTTTACATTCTTGCACAAATGTAAAACATCTTTTTTGCAGGCTTCTTTAAACTTGTAACTGAATTTATAATTCTTAAGAGATATCTGAAAGTTAAAACACACAATAAAATAAATATTTTTAATTTACAATATATATATATATATATGTAGAATTCAATTCAATAACAGGAGAGTGAGATTTTAATAAGGTTAAAATAAATTGTAAAAAGATTTAAACAGATTAAAATAAATTATTCAAAATTCTTTAAAGCTATTTATTCAATGATATTGATACTAAATTTTAAAAAGAAAAATGATTTTAATGAAAATAATTTAATTTTGCATACCAACTGGAAATGTTCTACTGAAATTCTGCATTTTGGATTCATTTTCATTTCAGGTTCATTTTTGTGCATGATCAGGCATTGAATTAAATCTCCTTGATCAACATCTTTAGCCATTAAATCCTATAAAAATCAACATGTTAAAATTATTGCCTTCAACGTATTAATAATCTTTATGTATAAATAAAAAATAAAGGCAATATCTGAGATTTTTTTTAAGTTTTGGAAATAAAGTGCAAATAAACTCCCTTACAGTATTTAAGATTTAAAAAAAAATCTAGTGTGAATATATAGAAATAAAGGTAATAAATGGTAATGTAGCAAAAGCACGAAAACAGAAAAAATTAAATAACATACTAGCGTAAAATCCAGTGTATAACGTGCACTTTTAACACCAAAAATAAGATCATAACTTAAGGGTGAGCATTATACACCAGGTATGAAAATAGCTTTAAAAAAAAAAAAGAGAGAGATGAGCATACAAATAATTAAACTTCTTCATACATCAAAATAATGTTTATTTAAATGAATGACATCTATACTTAAAAGAATTGTAATTCTAGAAGTATAGTATTTTTTAAAAGCCTGGATAAAATATTGAATAAATGACTTCAAAACATAAGAACATTACACATGTATACTTCAGGTTCCTTCATACAAAAAGGGGGGTGCGTGTTATGTGGCGAATATACGTAAAAATTAAAAAAATGTGACAAAAGTATAAGTGCGTGTTATACGCCGAATTTGACGGTAATATGAAATTCAAAGGAGAAAGAATGACATTATAAAATATTGGAGTACATTATGGTAAATTTAACCAAAATAATGCATTTAAGTATAAATCTGGTACTGCATGTATAAAATGTAGTTTTATTTTTTGAAAACAAACTAAAAAAATAGCAAATTAAAATATATAAACATACTTAACCTGTACAAGTAAAAAAAAAAAATGTATCCTAACACTGAAAAAAAAAGAGAATGCAACAAAAAAATATGGCCACAAAAATTCTTAAAAACATGATTTTGGTTTGCAAAAATATTTGTTTTGTAATATAAAAAAAACGAGAGAAATTGTGAAATAAGAATAAATTTTTAACCCTTTGTAGTACTTTTATGTGCAATTCTTACATTGCAATGTTTATGTAGAATTGTACTGCATGAGAAGAAAAGAGGGTAATTCAATTCCAAATGCTCAGATTCCTCCTCAGTAAAATTTGAAACAGCTTTTTGACATTCAGTCGACAGATCTTTCAAATTCTTTTGCAGACACACCATTTCCTAAAACAAAAATATAAGTTAATCTACATAATTAAATTATACAATACAAAAAAAAAGTCATTAATGTTTCTCAAATAAATCATACAGATTAATCGAAGCCAGAACATGATTCAATTTAAACAAAATATCTGTGTGTAAGCCTTCATTTTTACAAAACATTTGCTAAATTGTCCCTTAAGTTTTTAAAAGTATTCAATATGCAGTGTGCTTTTCTGAAAATGAAGATGTAACAATTATATTTTATTTAATAAAAAGACAAAGAAAGTCGAATTTTACCTCTCCTTTCTCTACATTTTCATTACAAAATTTTGTAAGATCTAATATACATGGCTCTTCAATTTCAGGTAGTAAGTCTACACTGACAGCACGTTGACGCATCACACGACGTACTTCATATAGACATTCTCTTGATAACTAGAAGGAAAAATAAGGATAATTAACAACAAAAATAAGTAAATTAATTTTGGAAAGAAAAGGCAAATATCAAAAAAAAATTCAACGATTTATATTGAATTTAAAATCTCTGAAGTTTTCACTTCTTAAATTTAATGATAAAGTATCTTAAAATAGGAAGAGTAATTATAAATCCATTTACAGATTTCTCATATAATTTTCAAAGCAATCTAACTTTCTACAAAATCCATAATATGACAATACTTTTGAAATATGCTGTAACAAAAAAACTCATTCTGATATTCCGACAATTTTAGTTTTATTGAGGCAAAGGCCACATAGGCCAAACTAAGCCACAAATACTTGTTACTTTACAAAAGACACAATTTATCTGTGATCTACACAAAATTCTAAATATAAAAGGGAAAATGAAAGTATAGTGATAAAAGAGAAAGATCATGAAGATTTTTCATAAATAATAAGGTACAAGATAGCAAGGAAATACCCATATTACTCCGAAAAGGCAAGTCACATGTAAAGGTCATTATAACGATAAAATTAGAACAATCAAAATGGATAATTGATTGATTGTTTATTATTATTGCACTGGGAAGTACAAAAATAATTTCAATGGACTTCCCATTCTGGAATCTTGATCCAGGTGATGAAGACAACACCTTATCTAACAATCCTCTCTCCAAACTTCAACACAATGCTAATGAGTACTTTTAAAGCCTCAGCAGGTTTAATGTGCACCTCTCAATGGATCTTTAGTGGCACCAGAACATGAATCATAACAGAAGAAACATCAACAATGAGTTTCTCATCATGATGGCTTGACTACCATGATTATCAAAGATAAAAGTAGTTGGTTATAATGAGCAACTGAATTATTTAAAAGTAACACACATACTATATAACAGACATTAAAAATTAAGAACTTTTTAAAAATTATTGTGAACAATTTTTCTAAGCAAAATATAACATGCAATATCGTAATTATATACAGAAGGAAGAAAATGTTATGCTATTTAATAGTTTTATAAATACAGAATGCAGGCACACACAAAAATATCAGTAATATGAAACTGTCAAAAAGTGTTACAAAAAATGATATTGAATTTCAACATTAACCAATTAATCAAGAATTTTTTATACAATAAAAAAATAATGAAAATATTTCTACATTTTCGATATCTTCCCTTCTTAAGTTAAACAGATGTCTTCACATTACTACTGTAAGAAAATGGACAACTTTTACCTACATTTTGAAAAATTAGAAATAAAAGTTTTTGTTGAATATTACAAAATATAATTTTACTGTCACATTTACAATATTAAATAAACAATATTACAAGGAGCTTCATCATTGTATAATATTACCAAGAGCTTCATCATTGTACACAAGACAAGATTTTTAAACTTCAATTCAGTAAAGACAGAAAAAATACATATATTTCAGAAAAATCTTATTCAAATTAATTTCAATAAGTGCATCATACTTGAACATTTTTGTCAGGATGATATGCATAGCGATATAAACAAGGCAAGACTATTGGTCCTCTTTCTGGATCCATTCTAGAAGGTTTATCATACCACTCTTTTTTAGCATGGCAATAGTTCTCTGCTTCTTTACGACAACGTTTGTACAGTATAGGATCTAGCCTGATAAACATAAATAATGTAATTTTGAGAAAAAATTCACATAAAGAAATACATAAAACAGAACTACAAAAATTTTGTTTTTCTTTTACAGACTTTTCAAAATTTGGAAAAATTTAAGAACAATAAAATATTTCTAATGTTATTAACTGAGCAGTCTTTGTATGCAGATTATCAGTTTAAAAAATATTAATTTTGAAAAGTTAAAATATATTTGCATATTTTGAGCATATCTCAAAATTTAAGAGAAATCACAGTAATTATTAAAACAATTACATTACAAAATTACAATTGTTTTTTCTATTTAAAACCGAATGAGATATAAAACAATTGGTATCATTCTTATATAAATTGTGGTTTGTATGGGGTAAGCTTTTTCTTTTCAGAGTAAGAGCTGATATTAATAATTCATCAATTTCTTTCTTTAAAATTTAATATGAATAATGCCTAGGCATGATATCTGAAGAACCCATTAAACTTTTCAATAAATGGCACTCAATAAGAATATCTAAGTGAGAGTTCTATGTACAAAAAAATAAACAAATGTCTTTTACAAATATTTGATTCATAAATATTGAATTTATTCCCAGAATTTTAGCTAGTCAAAGCAAAATTTAATTAAAAAATACAAAAAGAAAAGAATGAAACTTAAGTGAGCTTCTGAAAATGTTCTCTGAAAAAAACATTAATTTAAATTATACATGTTTAAAATCTGAATACAGGAAATTAAATTTCTTTTCTAGGTAGATAAAAGGTTTTAAAAAAAAAACTAACAAATTTTGATATTTTATTAAACACTAACATTAAGAATTTCTGAATAATAACTAAGAGACATTTAATATTTAACTTGTATAAAATATTTCCTCAGTAGTTTGTCAACTCAGGTTAATTGTTCATTACTGACACCCTCAGATGGACTATTGATAAAAAATTTCATAATTTTGAACCATGACCAAGTGATACGGATGATACATGAGTTAGCACCCCATTCTCCAAACTTCCCTACAGCACATCAATTTGAGAATATTAAGCCTCAATCAATTTAACACACATCAGTTTTCCTTTATCTCACAGGTATTTTTAGTAGTATCAAAAGTTGTTAGAAATAACACAGGCCATAAGTTTGCAACCTTGACAACTCGGCTACTGTAACCACTTAAAATGTAAATGATAATTATTAGATAAATTTAATAACTTTTTGTATCAGCTTCATTTTTTGAACAGATTATTTTGATTTGCATTGCATAATTTAATAGTTTCTACAACTACTAAGTTTTATCAAATTAAAATTAAGTACACACCAATTATGTACACATTGAAAACTTTCTAAATTCAGAAATACAAAAAGAAACAATACTTAAGTAATACTATACTAAAATATTCCAAAGTACAAAATACATCAACTTACTTAAAATCTCGAGCTACAAAATATTGAATTTGAAGTAACTTTTCTTTACAATCTTCGCTCATGTGGGTGGAATCAAAATGCTTCATTAAACAAGACATGACCCTAAAAAAGACTTTCAATTACTATACAAAATAATTACAAAATTTCTCTACACACAAGCTTAATTTTAAAACAAAAGTGCCATTTAAGCAATCTTCCTTCAATAGAGCAAAAACCCTGCATCGCATTCTCAAAAAGTTTCCTCCAGGATTTTTTTTATCATGGTCCTGCAATTAGTCACTTTAAGGGTAGTGAAATCTCTTTCTTGCAATCAACCCACCTGAGGTTGGATTGACCTGTAGTTCTTGTTCCTGTTGGCTTGGCCAAAAAGATGTTCTGCAATGATTTTGATAACATGGTCAGCCCATTTAATTCTTTGGAATTTAAGTGTTTGACAATGTCTGATTCCCTGAAGGCATGGTATTCTAAATTTGAGTCTCTATACCAAATGCCATCAACTTGAGTTCTTTTTATGCAATCTATTGGATTTTAATGGGTAATGGTCATATCTGACACTAAAAATGGGATCATATATATGTCAGAAGATAACAGAGGGATATAATACATAAAAAAGTTTGATAAATATTTTAATTAACTGCATTATACAAATTCTAATTGTATTCATGAAGGAAGAGATAGAATATGAATAAAATATGGCAAAATTATAATTCAACATTGAAATTTTTTGAGCATTAAAACTTTGCATCATAAACTACATAAGAGCAAAATAGGTAATAATGATTAAATACCATTTATCGGTGAAAACACTAATTTTTTTGTTGTAAAAGAAGTATTTTTTTTAAGAAACTTAGAATTTAATGCACAGAGTACACACATTTAGCTTTAATTTGATTAACTTAACCTTCAGTTGCCCAAATGGCCAATGAAAGAATACCTAATAAACTTTTTTTTTATCAAAGATGAGAATAACTAATAATAAAAATAACTCATATTGAACATCAAATGTTTGCATCACATTAAGATTCAGAAGTATAAAAAAATAAATACATTGTAGATTCAGTTATTTCCTTCAACTACTTATAATAAAATTAAATATAGAAATAAAAGTATTTTGACTGTAAAACTAAGTTTCATTAACCCTCCAAGTAGTCTGCACGTAAAATTCCGCCATTCCAGAGATGCTTTTTCTGCCTTCAAGCAAGATTCCCAAAAGCGGCCGAGCAGCATTCTTAAAAATACGGCTCAACCGCTTTTGAGAACCCCACCTGAAAACAAAAAAAATGTGCGGTACATTTTTGAAACATCTCCAGAATGGCAAGACTTTAAGTGCAGACTGCTTAGAGGGTTAAACATACAGAATTTTAAGCACTTCAATTAATTTTAAAAAAAACCTATTGTAATGTAAAATTTTCAAAATATTAAATGCATACCTTCCTTCACCAGGTTTTTCTTGTGAACAAACAGCATCAACAACAGGTTGGCAAGCTTCTTGTAAAACTGGATCCACACGCCAATCTTCTCCCACATCACTTTGTTTTAGCAAAGATTCAAGCTTTCAGAAAAATTGAAGCAAATCAACAAAATGAAATGCACAGCATCATAACTTTGTTTCATTAATGAAAATTCTAATTGCATACAAAAATCTATAATGAACACTGATATCATAAATTATTAGTCATAACCTGAAAATTATTTAGGTTATAATTAAATAATTATAACAATGCATAGTACATATTACATGAGCAACATGTTACATTTAAACAATACTTACATACAGAAAAATTTAAATGGTGAATTCATTTTAACTATAAAAACAAATTAACACTTAAATTTTATCAATAAATATCATGATTCTCTTTATTATATATACTTCAACAACAGAAAAGCTAAAACTTTCAAAAGTAGATGATTTTTTAAGTTTCCAGTACTTAATAGATAGCACATATTAAATGCAAACACAAGCATGATTAAAAAGACAATTATGTAATATAAAGAATTACACTTGTGATTAACACATTTTATTTTACCATTTAAAATAATAATTCAATCAGATAACACAAAAAAAACTCATCAGATAACAAATAGTTACTTCAATTTTTAAAATATTTTCACACATAGAAGAGTGGTAGTCAAAACATTTTTCTTTCATAAAACTAGGTTTTAATCCAAAATAAACATTTTGCCACAACAATAAAATATGCTCTTTTAGATTTATATATAGAAACACATTAATAATAATACAAAATAATGTAACAAAAAAAAACTGACTGAAATACCTCTCTGCGACAAGAATCACTAATACGACCACCATCAAGGCGAGTAGGTTTAGCATGGTCCATCAGGCAGTGCAAAGTTTTACCTCCTAGCTCTAGCCTTCTCCCACAAAAATGCTGCACATCTTTTTCACAAGCAGCAGCAAGTTCTGGAGTTAGCTGATAATTTTCCATGAGAGTTTGTCGATGTTCTAACATTTCAGCCTGACACTCACCAGCAACTGGATAGCCTGAAAGTAAAGATATATGAAAAAATTATTTCACTCAGTATAGGCTAACATATTTTACAATAAAAATTTACACCACAAATTATATAGTTGGGACTCTTAGAAAAAGAATTTTATTCGAGTGTTCTCCATACACTCTTACTCGCTCAAAGTTTACACATACACTGAACTCTACACACACCAGCACCCTCCTGCGACAAATATTCACGAGTTACTGTCGGAATCACAAGGATTATTTGTTCAACACTGAACAGTTGGTAATTTACTATATATATATATATGTAATTTACATAATTTTTTAATGATAAAAAGTAGAAAGGAATACAGATCACAAAATAGAAATGCAGGATGCAAGACAAAGTTTTAACATATGTACAATAGTAAGTAAATATTGTCATAATAAAATACAATTACAAGCATTTTTAAGATAATACTGCAGTTATAAAATCAGAAATAATAAAAGAAAGTACATAATTGTATCAGTGTATTTCTTAAAAAGTTGAGATAAGTTATGAATATTGAATTCCCACTTCAAAATTCTGGAAAAATCAAAATTCGGGACAATTGCTAATGGATTTAACACCTGCATTACAAGCTTTGAAAAAAAATTACTAAATGTAATAAAGGACACTGTAAACAATATAAATAACTATCATTGCAAAAAAATATATTAAAACTCTGTAAAGAAAAAAAAAATTCATTTTACTCATGGTATATATTTTGAAGATTTGTTAATTATATTGACATTGAGAATCTGATTAAAGTTCATAATCAAATATAAGAAAAATATTTAAATATATTAAATAAAAAAAAGGTAAATACTAATTACTTGAAAAACTTTAATCTACATATTCAAAAGAGCAACACAATTTAAGTTTTAAAGTGTAATTAAGTACTAATAGTTCATGAAAATTCTGCAGCAAAAATTAATAGGTACATACAAGCTGAAACAAAAAATCTTAAATGGGTTATCTTTTGAATTAAAAAATATTGTTCCATTTACAGAGTTATTGTAAGGGGATTTCCCTAATTTCAAATTAGATAAAGTTTGCATTTAAGTTTTTATAACATTTCAAGCTGTATGAAGATTTTACCAATTCTTGAAACATATTAGAATGAATCTGTGCTATAAAAACATGTGATATATAGGAATGTTTCCAATACTTGAATTGTGTTAGAGTGAATCTATGCTGTGGGAGAGTTACATTATATGGGAATTAACTGTATATCCTTTTTCCCATATAAACATGTGTTTGTGTGTGGAAATTCTTTAAGGGATTATTCAGAAACTCAGGAAACTCAGTTTTAAAACGAGATTTATATGTAACCTACATAGTGGTTTCCATTTAGATTTGAAAGAAATGAATAAAATAGAAGTCATTTCTTTTTTTAAAGAATAATTTATTTCATCACCTTCCATAATAACAAGAATCAAATCAAATTATTGAATTGTATCAATCTTCAAGAATATTTTAATAAAAAAGTAACTTGAAAATTACAATAAAATCTTTTATCTACAACTTTTTTGTTGATAAAGTTTTTAAAATAACTTTAAAATTTGATACAAAAAGTTAATACAAATCAAAATAAAATTATTAAATTTTTTAATGATTAAAATCTAGCAAAATAAAACCTTTCCTCTGAATAATTTCAAAGATACTTACCTTTATGTAAAGCATTTTCCAAACACAGTAATATCTGTGCAAGTCGAATCTCTCTTCTGTCAGAAGTATCATCCCTGCAGTGATAAATTTTTATGTTTTCACGGCAAGCCTTTGCAAGACCTCGATTGATTTTATAATCATGTACCACTAATCTCTCTCTTTGAAACAATTTTTCCCGACACTGAAAAAATGAAATAGATACATTATGAAATGAAATAGATACATTATGAATATTTAAAACAATTGTTAAGTTTCAAAGAAAATGAGTAGTTCCATTTTCACCCCCCAAAAAAAATTGTCACAAGAAAAATTCAAGTAATTATTAACATTAAAAACATCTACTGCATAATGTATGACAATTATTTTGATATATTTATATTATTCAGATGAATATTCAAAATTTTGTAAAAATACTTCTGTTATATAAATTCAAAACTGTAAGCCTTTAAACTTCACATTTAATAAAAATAAACACAAATTACCTCTTGGCTCATGTCCCTTTCCATTTTATGTCTCATCAAACAACGATAAACTCTTCCTTCACCAGCTTCGACTTTTTCGCAAAATCGTTCTCGGTCTTCTCGGCATGCAAAAAATAATGGTCTATCTAGATGAAAATCATCTCCCTGAAGTTCTGCAATGCGAAGAATTTCATGACGGCACTGAGGAACCAGTTTTTCTGTTTGCTTTGATAAACATTCAATAGTTTCTCCTTGTGAATGTGGATCCTGTAATTTTAAAAGTGAAAAATAGAGTTTTAAAATATATAATCTGAATATTCACATAACTTTGTATTTCATTGAAACATATGCATATTGTTTTATTATAAATTTAAGCTTTCTCCGTAATCAGAAGAGAACTGAAGAAATAATGATTTGTTATGTATAACCGAAGTCTAAGAGAAAGCAAATGCATGTGGTTTTATTAGCAACAGTTTTTTGTAACTAAGCTAAGTCAAACATAAAACATTTTATAATGAAAAAAATAAGTAAAGCAATATATATATTCTCAGGAATTAACTAAGCAAAAGCATACAGTGGGAGTACCTATGCTAAATTGGCCATCTACTCACAATGTTTCGTAACAAATGTACTTAATTTATTTGGCATTATTGCAACTTTTTAATGTCAGATTTATCATATCTGATACTAATTTTTTTACTACTTTGTATAAATAGTATGGTTAAAGGTAAGTTAATGTTGAATTCTAATGACAGATATTCCATTCTTACAAAATATACTTGTTCAAATAACATTAAAAACAAAAAAAAATCCACTTAATTTTGAACAAGAAATTATTTAATACTTTTGCGATTGATGGGTTCTTCCATGGATTACAAAAAATCATCTGTTATTATTTTTTATTTTTTTTTTAAAAAATTCTGTAGCACATAAATAGAATAAAATGAAAATTTATCACCCCAATATAACAATCAATTTATGAAGCTGATGAACATAATACCCAAACATTGAAGGGTTGATTAAAAGCAATCATTTTTGAAAATCCTTATTTAAATATTCAAGGAATTCATTTTCAATAAGTAAATCCTTAAGCGAAAAGGAAACCACTGACAGAAATGTATTTAAATAATTAAATTGATAAACTTGATGCTAAGAGAATCAAATAAATACCTGAATAATTATAAAAATATTCAAACAACACAACTGAAATAGTAGGAACAAAATTGTTTACATACAAATCTAGAAGGAAATTCAGAGTAATAATTTTTTTAAAAAAGAAACAGCTAATTATTGTAACATTGTAAAACTGCAAAAAGTAAGAAAATGAGAGAAGAAATCTTGAAGATCCACTTTGAATTCAAGATTCCACCTAAAAGATAACAATTTTAATTATCAAATTTATCAACCCCCTCCTTCCCTCACACTACTCAAACATATAAATTAGCTATAAATCCAGATATAAAAGGACAAGATCAGTTAAGATCTCCCAGACACCAATTTGAAAATCTGGTAGAATAGGATTCCCTAGCACATTAACAAAAAATATGTTTTGTCTTCATTCTTTTTCTCTCCAAAGAACCTGTTTTAACACCTTGATTTATATTTATAGGATGGTTTCCAAATATATACATTTTTCCTAATCAGTTAACATGTACCTAAAAAAAATCCCTTTGATTTAGCGATGTTTACCAAGAAGCTAATAGAATTTGGTTCTTCATTACTCTCGGAACACCTATTGCTACATATACGTACTTTGGTGATTGATTCTGGTCACCAAAAAATTGACTTCATCAAGGGGTCACCTATTCTACCCTTTAACCTAGGGTTAAAGGTAGAATAGGAGAGATCGGAGATGTTATATACTTCAAAAGTTTACAATATTATTTACATGCAAATTTACATTAAATTACTAAAATATGTCAGCAAAGCTACAATGTGTTCATCACCTATATACTAGCAGAAACCCTGGATAATTTTAGAAATTAAGTAATACTCCAAGGTTAATGCTTGAAATGCAGCAATTCATAAGAAAAAATTTCAATGATTTTTGTATCATTTGATACTAATGCTGAATGTAGAAACCATTTACAATTTTTCTATGCATCAAATTTTTTGCCTGGTCCCTAGGAATTTGTAACAAAGTTAAAAAAAAATATCACAAATAATTCAAATTTTATTTTGGACATTTCAAATGCCTCAAGTGACCATTACAATAAAAATAGCTCTGGCTTTCCAGCCAACATGAACTATTATAACATTTCAAAAAATACGGGACAGTTTTCCTGAAATGCAAAGCCATTCTGAATGACCTTGGACTTTCTAGATAGCTTTGGTTGAGGTTGTTGCCTTTCCTGCATTGTCTCATATTTTTTCTAACTTTCTCTTGAATAGGTACATAGTAAAAACTTTTGATCTGATTGAAAAAAAGATAAGTACATAATTTGTAATATACATATATAGTGTCAAATAAAACTTGTGTGTTTAAATCTCTGATTGTGGAGGTAACTCCAAAATTTTTTTCTTATCCTTTTCTACAAGGAAAACATGTTCATTGGTCTCTTTAGATTTGAATTATTCAAGTTTGACTGCACTAAATAATGTAGTATTTGCAGCACAAGTAAATGTAGCCCAAAGCAAGCATCACTCATAAACATAGAAGGTTGTAAACATCAATGTTATTCTGTAGGTAAAAGAAAACAGATAAAGTATCTTAACCCTTTAAATGCTGCAAGCATTTATATCCGTCTCGCTCAACCAGTGTGTTATGTGTCTCAGACCTATATATACAGCCTACCGGAACAATTCTTTTTCTTTGAGTGGCTATCAGTAAAACATCTCCGAAGGTTTTGGAATGTAATAAAATGACCTTGACAGTATTTGCAAAGGATTTATTTCAAATAAGAATTTGCTTGTTTATGCCTTTTCTCCCCCTCCCTTTCCCAATACATTACATATGCATACCTATGCGAAAAACAGTGGCACTAGAAGTGAGTTGGGTGCTTAACAGGTTAATAGTAAAACAGTAATCTATAAAAATCACCAATTTAGAGAGGTTATTCCATGTAATAGCAAAATGTAAATAAGCAGATTTTCTACTTCAAAACAACGTCTATTTTATAATTAATTGAAATTTCTGACAAAGATTTACTTACAGCAGAAACTAACTAGAAAATGATAGATTTTATCTTATAATTAATTAAAATTTCTGACAAAGATTTACTTACACTAAAAATGATAGATTTTATCAACAAGATTAGAAAACATAAGTTACCTAAAATAAAAATATTTTTAAGTGCTAAAATAAATAAAATTCTTGTTTTAACCCCTTAACTACTGAGGAAAAAGTTGCAAAACTCACCCCAGTGTCACCATTTTTTCTACAGGTGCGCGTTGTTAAGTGGTTTATTAGGGGAAAAGAAAAAGCATATTTTTCAACTAAAAAATTGTTTACTTTCACTTTAAAAAAAGGAAAGAAAAGGTCAATATAACAAAAAGAAAATGAAAGATTTAATCTCTAGAGTTAAAATATATTAAAAAATAAGGTATAACTTATCTGTTCTGTGATATTCTGAAGCATGGTTGAACACATTAATCAGCATCATATTCAGTACATTTGTAAAAAAATTAAAAGCTCCTATTACACATGGTAAGCAAAAATGAAAGCAAATGAAGAATAGAAAAGAGCACACTCAAACAAAAAAACATGAAAAACTGCTTAGCTATGAATTTTATCCTTCCTAGAATAGACTTTTTCAAATCACTTCCTCACCTCACTCTTTCTCCGAAATAAGTAAATTCTTTAGACTGTCAATGTCATTTTACTGTATTCTAAAGTCGTAGGACTAGTTTTAATTAGAGCAGCACAATACAAAAAGTCCTCCTATGGAAGGACGAGTATACACGGCCGGGGCACTAAAAGCACCAGCTTAGCAAGACGTGTATAACGCAAGACGTGTAAGTGCCTGTGGCACTTAAGGGGTTAATACCTTACACATGAACTTAACATAAGGTGGGAGGGGTTAAGAACACATTCAAAAATTAATTTTCATAGGGAAATTTCTACCAAAAAAGGATGTTCTTAAAATTGGAAGAAAAAAGAAAAAATAACACATGTTACTACTAGTCTGGGAAGTGAAGATTTAACTGCAATTTAATAAAATCAGCACATTAGATTACTAAAAGAAATTTTGACAAGAAAAATTTAAGTATTACAACCAGTACACATAATCAAGGAATGAAATTGCATATTTTAAATTCTATTTTAATATGTTAGCAGTATAGATACCTCAGAATCCATATCCAATCGGCCACACTGAAATCGATCAATGTCAGATTTGCATTCTTCAGTAAATTTATAAATTAGACGATAATCACTAAATATTATAGCTTCCATTTTTTTCAAAAAGGATCTGCATTCAGGTTCAGTAGCATTTTCCGTAAAATCCATCAGACAAGATAACAATTGTCCTCTTTCATTCTCTAATGGAACACAATCTTTTTGCTATAAAAAATAAATTATACAAAAAAATTTAAAAAGAGAAAAAACATAAAATTATGAAATTATTTTAAACTATTTCAAATATACTTACAGCTTCTAGAAATTTTTTACACATATGTTTAGCAGTGGCAACAAATCTGTTATCAATTGTGAGATTCCTCTTAAAGGTCCAGATTAACTATAAAAAAATATAAAATCAGTCAGATGCATCATAATTAATAAATGCATAACAATTTCTCTTGTAGAGCTGTTAAAAAAATTATTCTTTTAAAAAAATGTCTTTAAAACAAACTAGACAACTATTCAAAAACAAAAATTAAAGCTTCATTAGGATAAAAAATTTTTTATCATTAATATTTCAAACAATGAAGTTATTTTTTTATCCAAATTCTAAGTTGCTTGGTGCATATAGTAAGGAGTTTACTTATTCACATTTTATATATATATATATGAAGAATACTTATTCAATTATAGAACATTCATTTAATCGAACACAAAAATAATTTCAATAAAAATTATACATTAATATAAATTTATCAATCAAGACATACATTTAATCTTTCATGCAAAAAAAAAAAAAATTCTGTAATTGTAAATAACATTTTACAAAAGCAGAAAATATTCCTGCCTTAAAAAATATAAGAACAATGGTATTTAGTTATAGAAACTGTTAGAATTTAAAGATATGGACATTTTTTTCCTTTATTGCTGTAATATTGACTAAATAGCTGCTTTTAAATAAACTTCATAGTTTGTACTTGATTAAAAAGAAAACAGAAACAAAGTGTGAACATTGTGGAGGCCTATTTTAGTCAATGAATATTAAAAGCCAGACAATTGCCCTTTTCTATTGGGGGGAGAGGATTTTCACTTAAAATGGCACTGAAGAATATAGTCACTAAAAGATATGTTTATAGGTAAAAGGCTCTTGCTCCAAAACTAAAAACTTAGTAGTAAAAAATATAAAAGCTCAGGACTTTAATTTTGATATACAATATTTCTAGTCATACATTATGTATTAAATTAAAAACTAAGAATTTGTGTTCACAAGTTAAGCTATTTGTTACATTATTAGTAACTTTCTCCCACTAGTTATTTTTCTTTTCTCTTTCAGGTTTTATTTAAATAATTATCGGAACTTTTAACAGTATATTTATAGTTATAAGTATACTGTTAAAACTATAAGAATAGGAATTTACAAGCATGATTTACTTTTCAACTTAAAAATCATTTGAGAAAATTATGGATATTTTACTATGCAGTTGAGGAAAGTTTGTTACTTTGTTTATATATAAATATACAAGCAACTACAGAAAAATTGTAACATTATTACTATTAATTAATCCTGTTAATTATTTTTTATGTATTTTTCTCACACCTCATTTATGACTGGCAAAGAATTTTTCAAGAATACTTCAATTAACATTTTTTATCTTGACAGATTAAATTGAAAATCTGAATGAGCAAAAGTTATACACAGTGATTTCTTTTTAAACTGACACCATTCAGAGTCACCCCTATAACTTGATATAACAATCAATGGCAACAAAACTTTGTATGGAGAATAATGAAAAGTAGGATTCAGTAAAAAAATATTTAAAAAAAATCATCAATAAGATTATTTATGGTGCTATTGTAGCTTACCAAACTGAGCATCAGCATAAAAAAGAGGTATAATCAGCATTAAAAATGGGTATAAAAGAAAAATCAAAATTTATCCTTTCATATTTGACAACCACACCAGTAAGATGGGCTAGAAAAACATGCAGACAGTTTTCAGCAGAAGTGAGCCTTCTCCAGTGAATAAGCAACTCACATTACCAGAATGCATATTATTGGTAAAGATGTATTTTTTATTCATCCACAGCTCCTCATGAGCTTAGAACTTGACAGAAGCTATGTAAGGTGGTGGATGCTTTGAAAAGATCGATTAAAAAGTTCGAAGGAACTGAGTCCCTGACAATTCCCTCAGGTAGAGGGCGCAAACTTGTGTCAGAAGAGATAAAAGATGTTGTAAATGTAACAGTCAATAGATCAACATTATTGGTACACATATCACAAATAACATGGAATATTCCTTGCGACATGTTGCATACAGCCGTAGAAATTATTTTGCAGAGAATGCATGGTGTAATCTCTGAATATTGAATGTGGTTAAATTCCTCACTGGGAGGTTAATGAAAAGAATAAGCATTTCATTATTTTGTATATGTTATAACTTTTTTTTGTTTGTAACATTTTTTTGCATCGTACAGCGCCATAAACACCACCACTGGCGATTTTTGAAACTAAATTTTTTTCATGGAATCTCTCTTGTGTTATTATTTGTCTCCATATCAAGTTTGGTGACATTTCTTTTGTTAGATTGAGCCACAGGTGGTTCTGGAGATAATGTCAGTTTTTAAGAAATCACCCTGTTTACATATATACATATATAGTACTCTTTGGTAAGCCCAGTATACATTATAAATTACCAGATCTTGCTATCTATAGCAAATGAAATATCATTACTAACACTGAAACTACTTATTATCTACACAGCTTTTTAGCAGTAATATAGCAACAAATAATTGTGATTAGTTTAAATTTTTGAATTTTTAAAGTTATCCTCACATAAGTATCCACTTTGCAAAATTTGTACCTAGATAATTGAAAAAATTTCTATATTACATGTTAGTTTTATTTAACAATACCACATAAAAGAGAAAAATGTGTTTCAGTAAAATTTATAAACAAAAAATTTTTTAAGCTAATCTATTTTCTAGAGATGAGAATGAAACTATTAAATTAAATTGTCAAATAGATAATGCAACTTTGTGGTACCTAAAACTGCTTAAATTAAAATATTATCACATTTTTTAAGTATTGATGGTAAAATTCTAGGAGCCCACACCCTTGGCGACAAGCCGAAAAAAGCGCCAAGCCAGTACAAGAAGGCGCCAAGCGAAACCGACAATGGCGGCAAATGAATATAGCGGGACAAGGTGGATGCGTTATGAAAATAATATAAACAATACAGAAATTAAACATTCAAGGTAAAAATATAAAACAGCACTTGCTTTCTTACTGCTGATCTTTTCAGTGAAGGGTACAGCGTAGCCAGATTTTAAAAAGCCTTGGGCCTCATTGCTAAGCGAATGATCGATGTGAGCACCACCATATATATTCTGCAGGGTAATGGTTGAACATACCGGTGGTTGATGCGATTTCAAGAAGCGTTTTATTGCTGACCATGTTACATCATGCGATCATTACATTTAGGACATTCATAGCTTCGAAGCAATCAATCCTTCCTTCATACACCATTCAATCAATTCTTTCTTACCTTTGCCTTAACAAAGTAAAAATTCTAAAGTATATTCACTCACACCCCAACCATACTTCCAGCCGGAGACCCAACAACTAAATGAAATTGAAATACCGCGACAAAATACTGAAAATTCCAGAAATAGTAAGGGTTACCATATCTAGTGTATCAAAGTAGGATTACCAAGATGGCACAATTATCACCAACCAAAATAATTTGCGCCAAGGGTGTGGGCTCTCCTAGGACTGAACCGATATATTCCTTCACACATGCAAACAATCCAGCCCGGTTCCCCAAAACAAAATGAAATTCAAAATGCCCGCCGACAAAATACGAAATTTCCAGAAATAGTTAGGTTTACCATATCTAGTGTATCAAAGTAGGGTTACCAAGATGGCACAATTATGGCCAACTCAAAGTAATTCGCGCCAAGGGTGTGGGCTCTCCTAGGACTGAACCACATCGTATTTAAAAAATGCAAAAATTTACTTTATTTTCATAGTAGCACTAAACACTTCAAGATTTCTTTCATCAAATGCCTTATCATATTTTATTATATAAATTTTTATAACATATTGATACAAATATGCAAATTTCAAAGAGAATTTAAGTATACAACAATAAAATCTTTTATAGCTAGGTACATTCAATAAAAAAAAGAAGGTATTTGCGTATTATCGCAACATTTGCCAACGTTCAAGATAACTCTCCAAATTCTGGCGACCCTAATTTTGCATATATTGTATGTACCAAAAATGAGTAAAAGTCATAAAAACCCCTCTTTCAAGATCACTCACTTGAAGTTGTAGTCTTTTCAAAATTTATGCACAAAGAATTCAAATTTTGAAAACTTACCACAAAAATTAACTAAAGGTTGATTCATATGTTATTAAAAGAATTTTAATCCTTAATAAATTATTAAAGAGATAAATCCATACAAAAATTTTCAAAATGATTAACAATATAAAATTATATGAAATATTTAAAGAAAAACAGTCTATTAATTTTTTCTCCCCTTTATTAAACCAATAATATTCAAATAAAAAAAACCATTCCATATGATTAAAAATATCAAGAAAAAAAAATCTTAAAATAAGCATATATATTTATTTCATAATTAATTATACTTTGATTACTTACATGATGGCACTGAGGAGATAAATCTGCATCTTCTCGTTGCTAGAATAAAAATTATTGTTGGAGATTATAAGTATTACAAGAAAAAAATTGACGTAAGATATAACAATTAAAATATTTCAGAAAAAAATTGCTAACACAAATTTTCTTAACTTATTTACAAATAAAAATCCTGACAACATAAATTTTGCAAAATACAAATCTTGTTTGGCTTTGGTTATGATATATGACTAATAAACTGCAAAATGAATTTATTTAAATCAAATTAAGAAATAAACAAATTTCTCATTTTTCTCATGGGTTTTTTTTTAATTAAATGCTTTTTAAGATAAACTACCTAACAACCTTTATCAATAAAAGAATGTATGTTTCAAAAGTGTAAATACAAATTTTTAATTTCATAAAAAAATCACTACCATTGAAACTTAATAATTTAATGATATTAATATGTGAAGTTAATATTAAAATTTTACAGGAATTACTAAAAAAATTATCTGTCTTATATTAGTTTTAATAATGCACTTTATTAAAAAATAAATTTTAGAAAAAAATTCAAATATAAAAAAGTTATATTCACACAAGTAGAACTTTAGTATCCAGGTTTAGATAATCCATGACAGTGAAGTATTTAAAAAGAAATATTTTTTGTTCATGTTAATATTATTTTACTAGAACAATAAAGATTATAAACAATTTATTTCTGTTAGAATTATTTTAAAGCCATGAGAAATAAAAACCTGTTATTTGAGTATTACAAAGGGGAAAAAAATGCAGATAATGCATATTTTCATTTGTGGTAAGTATAAAACAAACTAAATAACTGACATATGATAAGCCTGCCGGCAAACCAATGCTAATCTGTATAATTTAAGCATAAATATTTTTTTTTTCTTTCCAAACGGATGTCTAAAAGGAAATACTGCCAGTTAAATGCATAACTAACAAAATACTTAAAAGACAGCTCATACATATCGCAATTTAACGTGCCGAAATACGTACAATGAGAAGTTTCATGGACATTCAATTTACAATTTTTACAAAACTTTACCTTGTCATTCTGCAAGCAGTCAAGAACAGCAAAATTATTGTTTAAAATACTTGTTGGACACAGATGTCTGATATCGTCGGCACATTCTGGAGTATCTGATAACTTAATTCTTGGAGGTGAAGATGTAGTAATTTTATATCGTTGCTTAGAAACAAAGTTGGAAAGTTTAGAATCCTTCAAGATACCATCCTTAATAACAGAATTAACGCAAAGTGCGGAGCCGAAAAATGCAAAAATTGTAATATAAAACATGACACTTTATGAAATTTCCTTCAGTAAGCACACATACAGAACAGACACACAACAGCAACACTGCGATCCTAACTCGAGTTGAGAGTGAAGCGTGGATGAACAAAAACTCTGAATTACTTATGGATTGCAGAAAATCAGTATTACATCTACTTTAATTCTCTGAAAATCTAGTTAGTTTTTTGAAAATTATCTTGAAAAACAAATGCCTCGATATCAAGTATAATTATTTTATTATTCCATTTATTTGTATTAAAAATAAATATCTGGTAGTTTTTTTATCTATAGAAAGTATATGCTCTCAGTATTTTTTATCCAATAAAAATGTAGGAATCTGCTAAGCCGTGAAATATTGTCCAATGAAATATAAGCTCATGGTCATTAATTCCTATGCATTGGTGTTTCTGAGAAGTTCTGTTTTGGTTTTGAGTAGCTGTCGAATGTGAAGAGATTAGTTTTCTGTTTCCAAAACATTAAATTCCGTTTTCCAATTATTGAGAAGAATGCCGATGTACGAAACTATTGCAGTTGTAGCTGAAAAACATTCTGTGATTCTAGACATTGGTTCAGCATATACGAAGTAAGTCGTGTGAAATGTGTTTTCATGATTCCGTGTTTATTTATTTTTTTTGTTTATTCGATTTAAAAAATTAGTCTTCGAAAACATTGAAAAAAAAATCAGCATTTATTTATTATATTACTTGTGATTTATAAAATCGTTTTCTGTTAAAAGTGCATGCTGAAGTTTTTAACCCAAAATACATGCTTGATTAGGGATATATTTTTGTTCATAAACTGCAAAAATAATAAATCTAAATCACATAATTGAAATTTTACAATTCCAGCAACAATTTACGTTATCTTTATGGACCATTATATCAATTTTTTGTGAAAAAGTAGAACTTATGTAATTTCGTAATTATAGTTTTCAAAAAAATAATCGTTTCCCTTATTTAATATAATAGTTCAAGTATGTGGTATTTGTTATGACCAAACACACCTTACTCTGCCAGCATTTATTTGTAATGAAATGTGGAAAGAATTTTGCACAAGTGATTATAATTGTGTAAATAGATAATTTTCAAATCAAAGAATCTTAACTGTTGTGGTCTTTCAGTTAAAAAAATATTGAAAGCATTTCTTATAAGAGTTTATTAATATTACCAGATTAACTTTATCAGTATTTAAAATCAATCTTAATTTATTCCTCTTAGAATTGGATTTGCAAGAGAAGTAGGACCAAGGTTCATAATACCAACAGAAGTTGTACATCCAATAACTGGAAAAGTAGG
Source organism: Trichonephila inaurata madagascariensis (assembly GCA_019973955.1). Lineage (NCBI taxonomy): Eukaryota > Metazoa > Arthropoda > Arachnida > Araneae > Nephilidae > Trichonephila > Trichonephila inaurata. The sequence continues at coordinate 72,548 of BMAV01001488.1, read as the reverse complement.
ATTTTTTATTTGTTATTTATCACAGAAAAATTTCATATTTTTAAAGAAGTTATTTACTTTTGTAATATTTTATTAATTTATTTTTAAAAGAATTGAAATTATTATCCTGTTTTAAATTAACACTTTGAAGGCAGGAGATGTGAATTTCCGTCCTTTATTTTTCATCTGTTGTTGAAAGCTAATAGATTTTTATATTTTTATAGATTGTTCGAATTTGGAATATCAGACGGAAGATGATTTGTTTATAGTTTTGAAAGAATTCATTCACCGACTGTATTTTAAGTAAGTTTTTTTCCTTTACTAGTTTATTTTACTCATATGAATGTTTAGATATAATAAAGAAGTTTCTGATCAGCTTCTCCCATTTAATGGTATGTTTATAAATTTTCAGATATTTAGCTGTGAATCCTAAAGATCGACGAGTTGTGATAGTGGAATCTGTGTTATGTCCAACATTGTTTCGAAATACTCTTGCAGAAGTCTTATTTATGCATTTTGAAGTATATAAATTTGATTTTTAAGTAAAAAAATAATTAAATTATAAAGTAATTAAACTAAAGTGTCACGTTATAATTTTTTAAAGAGCCCTCTTACATTTTATCTATAAAAAAATCTATATAACAAACTATATTATTGTTTTTTTATGTACATGTTTAGTATTTCAAGGTAATAAATGTATGCTCAGCCCTTTTTTTAAAGAATTGGCAGTCATTTTCAAGTTTAATATATTAACATAATCATTTTTGTAATGAATATCTTTCTAATATTTTGTTCTATTTTTTGTGTTAATACATATATTACAATAATGGAAACAATATTTTTCCTTGCATATATCCCATTATGTAGAGAGGATGATCTTTATTAAATTAGTCACAATGGAAAACTCTAATATTAACAAAATATAAAAGTATAGAGAGTGAGGTATCATTACAGGTGTTGTCTTTATTCCCGTGGTTAAAAATTAGGAAGCCCTTTAACAGGCTTTGTGTAGCTGCAAAGTATAATGTTAATAAACCATTGGTCAGTCGGCCAAGAATATCGTAACATGAATACAGTATTGAAATTGTGTGATTAATAGTTTTCAATTCTTTAAAGATTTTATTCCATTGTAGTATTTACATACATCTCACATTAAAATATTTTTCTGTAATATTTAAAAGTGTACATAAGACATGAGTTCAATATTTTCCAATATAATCAATATTTCCCTCAATATTTGATCTAATTCTTTTCCGCTCAAGTAATAGATTGCACATTAGCTTAAAGTTTCTGTAACCATGTATAAGAACTAGATAAATACAATATATTTAGAAAAATGGGATTTTTCTGAAATTCTCTTTGTGCAGGGACTTGGTTGTTAAATAGTCATAGTCACAAACTTGTTGCCAGTATTGTTTCTGTAAAATCATGACCTCAAGTTCTGATTGTCATTGAAATTCTGCCATGTAGAGGGACTGATGCATGGTAAATTTGACAGAGCTCTAGTCCAAGTTTTGATGTGGAAGTTTGTAGAGTTGAGTGCCAACTGAAGTATTGCCCTTGTCCACTAGACAGAAGTTCAATATTATTATCCATTTCTAATAATCATGATAGCTATTCTACCTAGTTTTGCGTGAATCTTAGAAAAGCCTATAAATCGTTATCTTTTTTAATATTGGAAACCATTCACACAAAAAATCAATACTTATGTACTTAATCACTAGAGAATACATGACTTTCTAAGATTTATAAAGTAATGCATGCTTGGTATAGGATGTATATCAAGAATTTATTGAAGTATACAATTCAAACTTTATAACATTTTGCCAGCATCATTTCCCTTCCCCTTATTATTTAGAGTTTTTAATAAGTGGTTTATGTGTTTGATAACCATCTGTTGAGATTAAAATTCAATTTATTATGTATCATGCATGTTACATGAAGTTTTCTACTGTTTGGCTTGTAGACAGTTGTATATATATGAAAAGAACACTCAAAGACTTTGTATGTTAGAGTTAGAATGAATGCATGATCTATTATTATGTTCTGCATTTATATATGTATATTCATTTCTTTCAGACTCCATCACTTGTATATGTGCCTTCTCATCTAATGGCATTATTTACATTAGGCATTTCCTCTGCTCTTGTGATGGATGTTGGTTATTCAGAAACTGTTGTCCTTCCTGTATCCTTTTTATTGAATTTTTATTCTGTGTATGAATTTATATGTGTAATGTGTATAATTTTATGTGTATGTGACAATATAAAGTAATAAATCTTTTATTAAAAATATAATTAAATACAATATGTATTAAATTAATATATAGAACTTTAATTTTAACTTTGTATTAATATTGCTTTCATTGTAAATTCTTCCTTTGGAAAATATTTCTTTGACTATATATGTGTGTGTGTGTGTATTAATGACACTTTCATTAAAATATTAAGTCAATTTTTTCATTGAGATATGTTATTTTTTCACAGTTATTGTTAATTCCTGTATTTTTGTGTTGTTTTAAAGTTTGACATGTATAAACTTAACTATAGTAGATATATTGTGGTGTTCCTATTCTTAATACTTATGAAAGTCTGCCAGTTGCAGGACAACTTATACACAGGTTAAAAAAAATTAGTTTTTTTGTGTTTGTGTATAATAATTTAAATTAGTTTATTTGCATTGTTATATATATATAAAGAAATATGGAATGGTGATCCTAAAAAAAGCAAATCGTAATTAAATGGTAATTTTTTCCCTGTGAGATAAAGAAAGATTCCTGATTTGTTAAAGATTAAGTCACTGTCAAAACATTTAATTTTTTTTCTACTTTTCATATTATCTTTTTAGAATGTTTTTTAAATCTTTGATTTCATATCAAGTTAACAATGAAATGAATCATATATTTTTCTTAAAGCTTGAAAAATATTTTGTTGTGAGGAATATTTCATGGTGCAATATATAAAATCATTTTGTGTCACATTTTGATGAAAATGGAAAATAATTTAATTACATTTATTGAATTTTAAACTTTTATATATCAGCTGAATAATATAGGCAAATGAAAGGGAAGGTTGGCATTTGTAACTCTGTAATTTTAAGCTGAAGGATTTACTACTGTATTACTATGGCTATTTTACTTTGCCATACATTATCTTGCTTTTTAAGTTAGATTTGCTCAGTAATATAGTAAAATATTGCATATTATATGTATATATTAATATAATAATTATCTTTAATTTCATCTAAACAGCTTTTTAATTTGTAATGGTCTTGGCCTTCAGGACTCACACACAAATAATTAACTAGCTTGCCCGTATAATGGGATAATTGTAACCGTATCTCTCAAAAATTAACAGCTTTACATTTTTGAAGTAAAATTGCATTGGAATCAATTGTATGATATTTTTCCACCTGTAATAAAACTCCGTCCATGGAAATCACACAAATTCCAAGATTACCTGTTGCCACTCCATGTAAAAACCCCGAGATATTCTGGAAAAGCTCCTTCATGTCTTCAAAATGTTGTAACGTGCATGTGTCTTTTTGTGCTGTCTGTTTTCTGTGTTAAGAGTCATCCAATCTAGTTGTTTGTGTCTAAGTGTGAAATAAAGTGGATTACTGTTTAACAATATTGCCTCATCAATAACGTTCATATTACATCAACCATCAAAATAATGATCATTGTTAAAGGAAATACTTACCAACTGCCATGATTTTAAATATATATATATATATGGTTATCATCATTTTCTTTGAATTCAGTAGTGAATTATAAAGCTATTTTCTTTTATTACACAGGAGAATAGAAGCTGAATTAATGGAAAAAGCTTATGTAAAAACCTCTGCACCTAATGAGAGACCACTGGCTGAAGTTCTATCAGGTAATATCTGGATTATTATTTGTCATTTTGTCGATTGAATTTAATAAAAAATAATTCTTATAAATGAGTAAATTTAGATGGTTTACTTATATCTGTTTACTACATAAACTATGTATTCAATTGATATTTTATCTGAATAAAGTTTCAAAAACACAACTTATTGCAAGAAATTCATTAGGAAAATGTAATATATAAGTACCATGCAGTCTGCTTACGTTAAGGATGTGTAAACAAACTTAGTTTCATATTCATTATATCTCAATGTGTTAGCTTGATTTATTTGATCATTCTTATAACTAGCCACTTTTAGTGAAACATCTAAATCTGATATTAATCCAGAGTTGTTTGAAAATATTGATTATTAAAATCGAAGGCAAGCCTATCTTGCACAATTCTTTCTTCTTGTTCATTTTATTTTTCTTGTGTTAAGAGAAAGATATTTTGAGTTTTTCCTGTCAATGCTCATTATTTATAAATATAAGCTTCTGTTACAAACAAGAATGATAACTACAAATATTTTTTTGTGGTGGGTGTTTTAGTTCCTTTTACATATTTCATATGTATATAGTTTATATATAGATTTCCATGTTAAATTGCGGGAAAAAAAACTTATATTTTTATATTTTATTATAATTTTTTTTTGCTATATGGATTATTGCTTAAATATATTAATATTTCATTTTTGTACAATCATTTTTTTAATCTGTTTTAAGACATAACTGTCAATCTAAAAATGTCCCATATTCAGTTTTCATTTTCAAAATTTAAGTTTTCAATGAAGTGTCTTGATTTTCAAGCTCATTTTGGTTGGGAAATCATTGATTAATGTTACATTGTAAATTTAATGTGAAATGAAACATGAGTTTGAATTGCAAAAATTAAAATAACAGTAGTTTTATGACACATATTTTATAAATTCGTATAAAACTTTGTGTAATTAAGAATTGGTGCAGGGTAGTAAGAAAATTACTGTTTAAGCAAAAATAATAATTAAAATAATATTTCAAAATGTATTGAATCAAAAAATTAGAAATTGAAAAAATCAATATTTTTTCAAATGGATTTTATGGATTAAAAAGTTTAAAAGGAATAAAAATTGCCAAATTTTCTTATTTTTGTCATAAATTATTCATTCTTATGTACAGAATTTAAGAAATATAATGGGATTTTTTGAAATTTTTTAATAGTTTTAATTTTTAAAATTAATAATTATTTCCTAAACAATTTATGATTCTCCCAATGAAGTTAAAGCAGTAAAAGGTGTAATATTCTGATTAATAAAACCAACTTCTGAAGTACCATAAAGAACTTTGTATGTAAAAGAATTTTTAAGTATGCCTTTTATTTACCATATTTTATTTTTCTCTCTCTCTCTCTCTTACATGCTATCTTTAGAATTAGGAGGTGAGTGTATTAAAAAGTTTGTAAATTAATTGGTTTGATAAAAGTAAAGAGTTTTTCTTATGTATGACTGTATTTTAAAAAAATTTTGTATTTGAGGATTATTATTATTCTTGTAATTTTGAAACAAAATGAAGATGCATGTAATTTAAACATTTTCTCTCGTTTTTAATAAATGTTTTACACACAATATTTAAAAAAAAACATAGAAAATATTATAAAAACTATGTTTTTTTGTATTTTAATAAAAATTTTGTATTAAAAGTCAATATGCACTATATATAAATTAAAACATAATTTATCCTTATTTTTCTCTTTACTCAAGAGTTATGTGTTAAATGAACATTTGTAATTCAGTAATGCAAGTGATAGTATTTGTAAAAATGCAATTGATGGAAAAAAAATGTCAGTATTTTTTTTTTATCCAAAAAGAAAAAATACTTAAATAAATAATATTTTCTTTTTAGAGCCTTTGAAGGAATCAATATTAGAAGATATCAAAGGTATGGACTTTTTTCTTCCTTATTGCATTTGAATAGCAATGACAATTTGCTTTTTTTTCTGAAATTATTAAATCATGTGAAATATCCTGTGAGTTGACTGTGAATTAAATATTTTCAGTTCGAACTTGCTTTGTAACACCTCGTGCTAGAGGTTTAATTCTTCAAGCTCATGAAAGTAGAAAAAGAATCAAAGGAACAGTATCTCCTGATCCAGAAGTAATTTTGTACTTTAATTTACTGCTGATTTATTTTTGTAAAATAATTAGTTTGATATTCAAAATACACTTATTGTATTTTTTGTTGTCAAATTCTACACCTTTTCTTATTTTCTGAGTTTTATCTCAGATATGTTTGAAAAATTATTATAAAGAATTTCTAGCTCCAATGTGATTCATACCAAAGTTTTCAATCATAAGTAAAAAGAAATAATTTTCTATTTTTGAATTAAATTTGTTTGTAATTATTGCAAAAATAAAATTTTAAGCTATAAGTTCTTAAACATACCAATTTTATTAAAAATTCATTAAAAATTGCTCTTTCATTATCTAATGATATGGAAGTTGTGTTGAATGCTCTCACTTAAAAAATTGCTTGTAAAATCCTGTTTTTTTTTTAATAAAATAAGAACATTAGTGCTGGAATTTGTTTTAAGTATATAATTTCAGAATCAAATATCTTTGAGTATTATTTTTTCAATATCAATACAGTAAAATGCATTTTATACTAATGTAGGCTTCATATTTCATTTTAACATTGTAGTAATATGATGACTTATGAGTAATATATAGTAATATGTGCCGACTAACTTACGAGTAGATATATCAAGACAGCCTTTGATTTTTTTAAATTAAGTCCAGTTCCATCTATTTAAATATGAATCAACTGAACTGAACAGTGGCACAAAAGCCCATGAGGACCAAGGGTGGAAAATATTTATCGACATGGGGCACGGAAGCATGATACACTACCACTCAGCCACTGGGCTTCTAAATATGAATCATATTTTCATTAATCTTAAAAAGATTATTTATTATAAATTAACTTTTACGCATTTATTAATGGCATATTATGAAGTATTAAGTATAGAAAAATATCTAACAGTGGAAGTAAGAAGATATTAAAAATTACTCTTCATCTAATTATAAGTACATTTATCAATTTTCTATTGCTGTCTAAATGTTTTCAGAACATTACATTTTTTAATTTCTTTTAAGAATATTATTTATATGAAAAATAACTTTTTTTTCCAGCTTGAAGTTCCTACTCCACCTCCTGATGTTAATTATCCTCTTGATGGGGAAAAAATTTTAACAATTCCAGGATCTCTTAGGTACAGTATTAAGTTTTAATTTCACACATTATTCGGATTTATAAATTAGAATAATAATTGATTAAGGTACGCGTTTTTTAAATTGTAATCTTATATATGGTTGTAAAGATGTTGATTCAGTTTTTATTGTCTATAATTTATAAGATTGAATGTCGTTTTTTTTTTTAACTAGTAGAAGGTTTAATGAAAATTGAATAAAGTTATAAGTTGCTTGCTTTAAAGAGATTTCTATTTTAGTTTGAATGCATTTCTTCCTTCTCTCTCATTTTTCCTATAATTTTTTTTCCCTCAGAGAATGGGCAGCTGAGCTTTTGTTTGAACAAGATGCGGACAACAAATCTATTGCAACATTAATTTTGGATTCTTTATTAAGGGTGAATATTTTATTCTATGATCTATTAAAATTATTTAATCTCAATAAAATTCTTGCACTAATGTTAATTTTTTTAAGTTTCTTGGAATTTTTTTTACTTTATATTTAGCATTGTAATTATGTTAAATAAAGATCTTATTTATTTTAATTTTCTTAAACTCTACACTATCATTCAATTTCTTTGTTTTTAATATATTTTCATGTGACAAGTATGTATTTCAATAATTAAATATTCTTATATGATATTTTAATAATTACTACTATTTAGTTGAAGTGAGATATGAGAAACTCTGTTCACTTGTAATTGTTATGAATTAAAGTTGAAAAATATTTTATACTGCTCTCATGTTTTTAAAGTATGTTCCTTAAATATTTTATTTAACAAAATCATTTTTTGAGAAATTAGAAAAAAAATTACCAATATATGTATGTATTCATTACACTTTGAAAACATGTTTTATTCAGTGTAATGAATGAAGATTATCCTTTCTCATTTAATTAAACTTCAGATTAATTATTTCTCTATTCTTTTTTGAACAATTTAAATAAAAATGGTATTGAAGTATTTGTAATAATAGATAAATTTTTTTCTTTTTAATTTTTCTGTTACCAACTAATATATTTCATGGTTATAAAATACAAATCACTGTAGAAATATATTCTTAATTTCATAAATTTAGTATATAAGAACAAAAAAGAACCTCTGCAATTTCATCACTGTTTAATTGCCTATCCATTAATGTCTTTTGTAAATATTTCCTAATTTATAGTAAAATATATGCTTTTTGCTCTCAAATATAAATTGCTGAAATTATGAAAAAGTTTTAAAACTGTGTAATACCTCCAGAAGAAATAATGGCATTGTTATTATAATTTGTGTAATTTAAATTCATATCAAATGTATTATTTTAAGGTAATAAAGACTTTGTATTGCTCAATAAATCATTATCATAATCATTCCTTTATAGTTTATACAAAATTTAATTATTTATTCAGCATTAAATTTTTTTTTTTATTGTGTACATTATTTTTTGTGTTTGAAATGTTGGAAGTGGAACATTTTCTAATAGCTCATATATTATGTTCTGACTGCTATTACACTGTACTGTACTATGAAGTGAAATTGATAGATTATATGGAATGACAGTGTTATTAAAATGACATAAAATGTGTTTGTAGTAAATCATCTAGTGGTTAGCATATTGTATTTCTTATCAATTATGTCTTTATTTTTCTTGTCTGTCTAGTGTCCCATAGACACTCGCAAAGAATTGGCCAACAATGTTATAATAATGGGTGGCACTGCCATGTTACCTGGATTTAAACACTCATTGCTCACAGAAATTAAAATGCTTTTGGATGATCCAAGGTATGCATCTCGTCTACCTTTGAAAGAAATAAAGATTCATAATCCCCCTGCTAAAGAGAATTATGTTGCCTGGTTAGGAGGTAAGGAATATTTGTATGATTATTAATAGTAACAAATTTTACTGTATTTTAGTTTGTGTAAGGTTTGTTAATTTGCTGAAAAGGGGTAAATTCCATACATTTGTTAAAATGATATATCATTTTCTTTCTTTCTTTTTTTTTTTTTTTTGACAGTATTTAATATCCCAATTATAATTTGTGTAATAAATACTTTTTTGTCAATGTGTAATTTTGTTAAGTATTGGAACTCTTAAATTAAAGCTTTATTTATAAGATAGAAAAAGTGCTGATAGACAATATCATTTTTTTAGTCCTGATTATTGTGTGTTAATGGGGCATAATTGTAAATATATACCTTTATGAAATATCATGGAATTATTTTTTCTTTTATACAGTGTGGGAGTAAGGTTATTTTTTAAAAAAGTTATTGAACAGAGACAAAGATTTGAATTTAAAACTAGAATGCATGCGTTTTTTAGTCTTTTAGCTGTAATCTAAATCACAGTTAGAAACAACTTTATCTTTATAGCTGCTGCATTTGGTGCAACAGAAGCCGTTCCATCACGATCAATTACGAAAGACCAATATCGTCAGAAAAAATACATTCCAGATTGGTGTGATAAAAAATGGGCTGAAAATGGTGAAAAAACTTTGTAAATTGTATATTTTATTATTACAATGCTAGAAAATTTATTTCATTTATATGTGCTAATTTATTTGAAATGTACATGTTTGTTAAAGGTTTGTGCTTCTGCAGCTCTATAAAATTTTATATCAAATTTGTTTTATAATTTTAAAAACAAAGAAGTGGCTTGTTATTTTTTCAATGTTTTTTTAAAATTGGAAATAAAAGATTTTTTTTTTACTTTCTTGGTTTTTAAACTTTTTTTAGAAATATACTTATGTCTGTAATCATAGAGTTTCCCTATCATACGAATACTTAGGAGTGCATCAGCTAAAGACAATAAACAGCACTTCAGTATGTTCAAATTAATCATTTGTAATTCAAACAAAATTTATTTTAATGCATGGGAGGGGAAGACAATTTACTTTTTGTTCTGAACATTTCTATTTTCAGTTACTAGCACATGATATTTCAGGAACCACTGAATTATTTTATGCTACATTTCCCAAAACTATTCTTTGATGAGTCTTGCAAACATGGGGCACTGTTAATTATTTTAGTAAAAATATTACTCCTGAACAAAACTGGCTGTGCATTAATTCAATTAATTTTTTTATGTCTTTGTTAAACGTATTTTATATCAAAATTCAGTTAAAAAGATTTTTTTTTCAATAGTAGTGCAGATTATTATCTTTTTGTCATTTTAACAAAAAGCAATTGGTTTTAACTTAAGATTTATATACTTAGCCTAATGACCTGATGGTCAATGGCCTGGCACTTGATAAATAAAAAATACCCTTGGATTTTATAGTCACTTCAATAAAGAAAAAGATGAAATATTCAGTTAAGTTCATTATTGAAGTTTTTATATTTAGCTTCATTATTTTAGTAGCAGAATTATGAAGTGAGTAAAACAGGTTCAGCCTTTCTTTTTTCATTTGTTGTTTGATATTATTGGGGATTATAAATAATAAATTTCTTATTATTTATTCATATTTAATCAATTTCAATAAATTGGAAGTAAATTCAGAGGAGTTTTGGAAAATATGTACTGTAAAAATTAAAGGAATTTTGAAACTTCAGAATCATCATAGAATAATAATATTAAAACAAGTACTCTGCTTATATACTAGTCTTGGAACTCACCTTGTGTAAAGGTCCTGATGCATGTCATGTCTGTCAAGGTTCTAAATCCTAACACTGGTGTAAAAATTTAAAGAATGGAATGCTAGCCTAAGTTTTGTTTTGTCACTTGACAGAGGTTCAAAATTATGAGATCTCTTAGCTGAATGTTTCTTCTAAATGTGTCATTAATAACAAACAATCTATTGAATTTATTACAACTTAAAATAAAACTGTTATACAATAAATTTTAATCCATTTGTAACTCACAGAAATTTGCAGGTAGATAATGCTCTTTCAGGTGATATGCTTCGGGCTATTCCAATATCAAAAACAGAGAAAGTGTGAGGCAGCATGATTCACTTTTATAATGTTCCTTTTTTATTTATGAATAGCAATTGTATATTGCATCTGTATCTTTTTGCAATTGATTACAATTTTCTTGCCTCATAAAAGTCTAAAGGTATCAAGTATACCCACAACAGTGCTTTCTACAGAATCAGACCACAAAAATATCTCGAAATTCTTCTCTCCAATATATTTCTCAAGATATTAATTTAAACATTCTATAACAGTTTTCCAGATTCAAAGTTAGTGAAAAAGCTTTCTGATATTTTGGAACAATGTAAATTTAAGCAATTAAGAAAAAACCATCAGTATTATCACACATTAGAACTTTAATGTGTGATAATATATGAAAAAACATTTAGAGGCCTGCCATGCTGGCGGTGTCCAATTTTAGCTATATATTAAATTTTGTTTTCAGTTAAAATCCCTCGTGTATTAGTCGAACCCCATCCATGTTCAGTAAATTGGAGCTTTCAGTCGGGCTGATTTTAAGTTGGAATCGTAAAATACTAACCCAGATGTTAATCTCATCTGGTTATTTAAGTACAGTTAGGTTCACTATCACAACCCTTGTGTAGTTATAGTGTGAATGTTAACTCAAACTATCCAAATCCTTACCATAGCTAGAATTTTTAAGGCACTGATGCTTTAATTGCTAGTCTGGAATTTTACTGACCTTATTATCAAAATGTGATTACATTTTTTAACACTAAACCTACGGACATTTTCATAAATACCTATTTCTACCAATGCTAAAATTTCTGCTTTTTACGCAAACATTGCCTTTTCCAGTTGATTATAAATAATCCAAAATTTATTATGAGCAATAAAGCACAAAATAATTGTTATGTAATAATTTAAAAATTTGTAATTAAGGCATAGACATTTTTATAAATTGAAAAATCTTTCTTTTTCAGTGATTTGCATATGTATTGATATTCAAATTAAAATGAAACTTATTCGTCATTCTACACAGTTTTTATCCGTTGTCGAAAATGGACAACAATGTTTTAATGAAAAAATACACTCTTCATTAATCTAAATTTTCTAAAAATTTGTAAACCTTCTTTTAAACTCAGGACTTCATTGGATGTTTTTGAACTGGGTCTAAAGACTCAAGTTCTGCAATGTCTTGTTCTTGCTCATGTATTTCTATGATCTCATCAATTGTCAGATCCTGATTGTGGGAATGCAACAGCTCTTGAACGTCATGATTTAACAATTATAACACGTAATAACAAACATAAACTCACAGTAGATAAGAAAAAAATTGCACAAATTAAATAGTAATGGCTAAGCGTCGATTCAGCGCGATACGTTGGAATATATACATTAGCTAAACAGAAAGCGGGGAGTGAGTAATCGAGTTGTGTAGCACTCAAACTAAAGACGAATTGACGAGATTTGAAAATCGCGTAGTACCGGAATCGCATAAGTCAAAGTATTAATGCTCCAAAGTTTGTAGCCTACCGTGGCAAGTTATTTTGTCTCGTGGGTTATCTACAATCGGGACCCAGTGCTCGGCAAAGGCGTGTAGCCTAGTGGTCAGGCAACGAAATCGGGGCTGGCGTGTCATGAGTTCGAGCCCAGTACCTCTAAAGACACGTCGTGTAGGGAAGCGATGCACGTTAAATCTGTCGAGAGCTGAAACGCCCTCCCGTTGGTGTGGTGTGGTAGTTAGGAGAGGGGGGTGCCAGCTCAGGTGTCGTCCCCGTCATTTGACCATGGCTCATGGTCCGTCGCCAAAAGCCCTCGTGTAGCTGAACAGTGCGACGTTAATATTTACTCACTCACTGTACTGGGCAAGAGACAAATTATACATTAACATAATCGAATGGCGTTTCGAAAACGTTGGAGTTTGAGGTTTCAATAAAGTTCTCAGCGGTCACAAAAGACTACTCACGGCAGTTAACGATAGAGTAAATATGAATATCTGGAAAAAAAGAGGGATTGAAAAATTAAGCATCTGAAACAGAAAAGTGATGAAAAATGGAAACTTTTGTTTAACAATTTTAATTAGTTTCAAAAGCGGCTATTTTTGACCACTCTCTAGTAGGTTTATTGTTGTGTTCTTCTCGAAGGGAACGAATGAAAGTTGCCTAAGACCCAGGTTGGGCTTCTGTATTTCACCCCAATTTTGAGGGAGAACACCTTGGGGGTGGTCAGAGGCCTCCCACCTCTCTTCCCCTTCCGCCAACCTCACGAGAGGACTTGCAGCTCAACGGCTATTTATAGTACCCCCATGCCGCAATGGCACTATATACTTACAAACATCCATGTCTTCTCCGGGATTCTAACCAAGACCCTACGGCACAGCAGTCAGCGTCGCTAACCACTATACCGGATAAGTGACAGGTTTACTGTTAAATCTGTTAACTATTGTGTCCAATTAAATACCGAAAAATTAAACTGTACACTATTCAGCGTATTTATACTAACACTCTTTGAAACATTTTTATGCAAAATTTTAATGCTCAAATTTTGTAACAGGTTGCTGTTTTGTTCTTTTAATGTAAATAGATATGCGATTTAAAGAGACAGGTATTTGTACAGAGTAAATTTAAGAATTTATTTATATTCAGTTTTAGAATTTAATTTTCGATTATTTTAGTGCGAATTAATTTTATATTTATGAATTCAAAATGATTGGAGCACATGAAACTTAATGTCAATGATTATAAATTTAATTTGTAGTTGTATCGTTAATACAATGGTCCACAATTGTAAATTTTTTCTGTTGGGGCTTTAAATGAATTCACTCGTATATAATTACGTTTTTTAGATACGAAACGGTAAAGCACTGTGGCATAATTAACATAGAACAACATTAACATTTTAACACATATCTTTACAGAAAACTTCATCCTAATAAAAGTTTCTCTGCATTAGATTCTGGAACTAATTTAAATCAATATAAAGGTGTACATTCGAATTTACATAGACAGAGTTCAAAGTTCTCACTTTGGCGAGATTTAGATGAGAAAAGTGCGAAGGGCGGTTCAGATGTCAATCTCATCGTCTGATCATGGTTCAAAGGTACGAGACGTATTAGCTGAGTCAGTCGAAATACCGTTAAGTACGAGACATGTCTGGAAACTAAGTACCGTTTCGTTCCATCGCAGTTAACATTTGCGCCCACGTGTTTCCGGTTGATTATCAGTCCAGTAAACGCTTTAACAGCTAGGTTGTGTTTATTTTACACTGGTTAGTAAGCGTTCACACAAAATGTTTAAGACGATTGCCGATCCCGCTGACTGCAAAAAACGTTCTGTAAATTTTTTTTTGACAAAGCGAATGTTAAGCTAGTCGAAATTTATCGTAGAAATTTATGCCGAAAATGTCATGAATGGGGAGAAAGAGTATAAGTCCAACTCTTTTCAATGACAGGCGCACCAAAGCTCAAGAGTGAGCTTCCTTCTGTTATCAATGTGGCTTGGTTGATAACGTGAATGAAAAAATTAGTTAAAACAGGCGGTTTCCGGACACGTCTCTTATTATAAGTTTTCTTTTTTTTTTTCTTAAAATTTCCAATGGAGCTGCGGATTGGTGTTTAACATTGCAGACCTAGTACAATCCCCGGGAATTGGTATCACTTTTTAATGCTGCGCCATGTAGGTGGAATACCAATCTCCGCAATGTAATTTTGACCCCAATTTCCTTCCCAGAGGAGGGCACCAGATATTTGAAGATACGAAATGGCACAAAGAATTTAATTTTGACGGAAGCACTCAAGCCAAACAGGCACTCTAGAGATCTTTAACATCCCGATTAATTATACGACTTGGACATTGTCGGTTTTCTGCAATATGAAAATCTATCGACTTCGGCCGGGAGTCGAACCCGCGAATTTGGGCGTACAAGGCCAGCGACAAACCAACTACGCCACCCACTTCGTAATAAGTAGCTTAAAACGTTGGGATAAAACCAAGTATTAGTATCAAGCAGTGAAGCTCCAGGTCTCACTTACGGAGGATATGTGTATGAGCACATCACAAACAGTTTTTTTTTTAGTTCACTCGGGGGTGACAAAGACTTTGATTCCATTTAAGGCTGTTTTCGCCATATATGTACAAGAGCGTGATTTGACGCGGAGCACATTTTCAAATAGAAAAAATACCTCAATTTTTTTTATAAAAATTTGTGACATAGTAACTCATGCATTTGTTAATAATATAGTGTTTTTAAAATTTCAAAATTTTTCATAAATAATTAATTTTTCCTTTTAACATGTGAATGGATAGCTCATTTAGCATTACCGTATAGGGGAAAAAATGCAAAACGCATTTTATGAAAGAAAAAATGTGTCAAAAAACTCAGATAAAAATGAGTAGTATGATAAAATAAGTGATTCTCTACAGGATAGTGTAGCCAGAATATAATTTTAATGTTTGTGAGTACTTTTATATCTGAAAAAATATTCAGAATTCGGATCCTATTCTTTAACATTAGACGAAGATAGCCTTAAACTGAATGCATTACATTTTCTAATGTTCATAATTCTGTCGTACGTATGTTTGACATTTATTGCGAACTCTTATGCATTGCTTTTTCACACTCAAGTTTCATCTAGTTCTCAAAATAATGTACTCCCTCCCACGTTGCAAGTTGCTAATCAATTGCTTATGAACGTTGTGATATTTGAGAAGATTAATGGTAGCGTAAGAGTTAAATTAAATATTTGGTTTATTTACGTCACAGCTATTAATTACAACATATACATTCACAATGAAGTTATTCATACTATTGTTTATTTCATTAGAGTTCGGAATATGTTGTTTGTGAGGGGGGAGACAACACAACCGTTCTCTTCGGTGTTTTCAACGGTTGGACGGGAGCGGTATCTTTCTGACACCTCGAATTACACTCGGAGTTTCCGGTTAGCAGGTGTGTCAGCCGTTGGGGTTTCTCATGGGCATATGAGGGCTATTCAGAAAGTAAGGAACGTTTCCGTCTGACATCGCTAGGCGCTCGCCGATCACGTTCATTTTGGTGTCTGAGTGCTCGGCGTCCAGCCATCACAACGGGAACATTTTAACGCTGCCCATTTTTTCTATATTCGAATTTAAAATGTGCGCTGCAATTGAAAATCCCGCCAGTTGTGAGATGCGGTCTGTGATACGGGTTTTGTTGGCAAAAAACCTAAAAGCTATGGAAATGTATCGGCAAGCCTGTGAAGTGTACGGAAACAACGTAATGAATAAAGTTCAATCCGAAAATGGTGCATTCAGTTTAAAATGGCCGAACTAACGTTCACGATGAAGAGAAGAGCGGACGCCCTAGCATTGTGACTGATGAACTGGTCGCTAAAGTTGATGAAAAGATTGGAGAAAACCGCCGTTTCACAATAACGGAGCTTTCGCTTAGCTTTCCACAAGTTTCACTGACTTTGTTGCTTGAAATTGTCACACAAAAGCTAGGCTACCGCAAATTTTGTGCAAGATGGGTGCTCAAATTGCTTACAGACCACCATAAAGGTCA
This sequence comes from Trichonephila inaurata madagascariensis, assembly GCA_019973955.1. Lineage (NCBI taxonomy): Eukaryota > Metazoa > Arthropoda > Arachnida > Araneae > Nephilidae > Trichonephila > Trichonephila inaurata. Next base: position 56,080 of record BMAV01001488.1, on the reverse strand, counting down.
GCGAATGGGGGCACCTTTGACATTTCTTGAGACCTACGACAGGCATGGTGGTTAATTCTAAGATCTAATCGTAACTGGTGATGAGACATGGGTGAAACACGTGAATTTCGAGACAAATTTACAGTCCATGCAGTGGGGTCCCACAAGTTTCCCCAAAAGGACCAAGAAAATGTTTGCAAACCTTGTCATCAAAGATTATGGCTACTGTGTTTTGGGATAGGCAAGGCATGCTTCTGATTGATTTTCTCGAACGTGGTGCCACAATAAACTCTGAGCGGTACTGTCACACTTTACGCAACCTTAGGAGAGCAGTTCAAAACAAGCGCCGAGGAAAGTTGACGTACAAAATTTTGTTTTTGCATGACAATGCCTGACCCTCACACGGCAAACTGCACTCAAGAGAACTCCTTAATTCATTCAAATGGGAGGTTTTTCCTCATCCGCCCTATAGTCCCGATCTTGCACCTAGTGATTTTCACTTGTTTCCAAGAATGAAGAACTGACTAGCCACACAGCGCGTTGACGACGACAAGGAGCTATGGGTGCGTGTCACTGAGTGTCTGAGATAGTAGGCGGCAGAATTCTATGATAAAGGAATTTCAAAGCTTGTCCACCGCTATGATAAGTGCCTCAATTTCTTTGGTGACTATGTTGAAAAGTAGAATTTTAGTCGCTCTTTCTGGTGTATATAGTAAAAAAAAATTTCTTGTACTTAGTTTCTTTTTAATTCTAAAACGTTCCTTACTTTCTGAATAGCCCTCATAGGTTGGCGGAGAGATGTCAGATGACAAGACCCCTCATTATTTAGGAATGCATAGGAACGGTGTTATCCTATTCACAAAACAAGTAATATAAAAAAAATTAAGTCAATTCCTATTTAAGTCAACAAAAATTTTTTTTATTTTAGTTACTTTTTATTAAATAATTACAGTTAACATAACTATGTATATACATAGGACATAATCACAATATTATGGGGCAAAACACCTTTTAAATTAACATTAAAAACTTTTTAACCACATTAAATTTATAATTACATTTTTAATAAAAGTTGAATATAATAGGTAAGAATTTATCGAAAAACCAGTGTAAAAGGAATGCTGACGTCTAACTAGCAAATGATTTTATTCCAGTTAAGTTAAATCTTCATCACAAATTTAAAAAAAGCTGTTTTATCCAATGGTGCTGTCATATAGAGGAATGATATCGACTGAAATATCTCTTAAACTATAATTAATTAACTAAATTTAATTAATGAATTAATATATTTGAAAAAACTGTATTAACATCAAGTGTCATCCACTACAAGTTAAAAAATGTATCTGAACTTGAGTGGATGAATAAAAAGTGTTGTATCAACGATTGAAAATTTGAACAAGTTATATAAATAAATATATATAGGAAGACTGTAAACTAATAGTAGTAATTGAAAAAAGAAGCCGATTTTTCAGCTGAGTGACACGAAAACGTCACAACGTCGACCCTGAAGCAACACAAGGGCTTTTGACAATGAGTCTCGTAATTTTGAGCCAGGTTCAAATAAAAAGAACGATACCTTATAGCTGTCCCTCCCCTCTTTTTGCAAACTTCCACACCACGTAAACGGGAGGATTCTTTTGAGACTCGATCGATAGAACATGCAACTCCTGTTCTACACGGTGGGTCTTTAGTGGCACCAGGACTCCAACTCACGACTCGACGACGTCGGCCACGAGTTTGAGACCACGAATTATTTTAGAAATTCAAGTGCTGTAAAATTTTAAATCCTCTAAATTGCCGAAAAAAAATTTAAAATGGCTTTGACGGATGACATTTTTACATTTAAAACAACTAGATTTTATATGACTGATCTTTTTTAAAAATAATAATAATAAAACAATATATTATGTGCCACTTTGATTGTCAGTGGCTTTAAGGATGATCCAGGATTTATTTCAATTTTTTTTTACCCTCTTTCATATATAATTCTTAAAAAAAAGAATTCTATAGAAACAACATTTTTTTCACCTTTAGGTTTTCAAAATCGCAAACACGTTCATAAAACTCTAATTAAGAATTGTTTTAGTACTTTCATCTTTTTTATAATGCATGTATTTTTACATTTATGAAATTTCAAAATATATATATATATACTGATCATTCGCCAACTTTGATTATAATTAAAAATTCTTAATTTGCAAAAGTAATGAACCAAGACGACATAAAGCCAGATTCGAAAAATCGTTAATTCCAGTCTTGTGACGTGTTGCTATTTTTAACTTCAATTACCTCTACTGTCTTAGAAATGGTAAGCAATATTTATGAGAATTTGCTTATTTAGCAGCCATTATTTTTCTTATTATTGAAGTTTTATAAGTGCATGATGGACGTTTTTATCTTGAATTTAAATGCAATAATTTCGTTTTACTTTGTGGAATTGCATTATTAAATTACGAATGCTAAGTATCGGGTTTCTTATTAAATTTTCATTATCGAAATCTTCTGTATCTGGAACATGGAATATATTATTCATTTTTGTACTTTTCCTTTTATTTCGAATATAAGCGTTTGTTTTGCTTATTTTCTCGAATGATCTAGAACTCACGTCCTATTTTATTATTATTTATTTATTATCTCTTTCTTAATTCTTGCAGCGTAGATAAAAAAAAATGCAGGATTTTTGTGCGGTGTAGAATTTTCGCTAACAAAGCTAATGTCGTTACCATGGTAACCGGTATTACGTCATACGGAAGAAAATTGCAGCCAATTAGAATGAGCTGATCTGAGGTCTCTCAATTTTCTTAGGAATGTGTAGGTTGAACAAGCAAAAATCACATTTTTGATGCAATATGTATTTTTTTTCCCCTGCTGTTTTCTTTTCAAAATTGCATGATTTCAATTTGTAGTGTTCTCAAGTTAATTGCGTCTATTGGAAGCATGAAATTGGAGTTTTAAGTATTTTTGAATGTAGATGATTTCAAAAACTTCTTGGTGGTTTCGTTTTTATTTATTAAATATTTCTCTCTCTTCTTTCTTCTTTTACGTTCCAATTTTTTTAACTGCGTAGTTAATTTCTGATTTCGTAATAATTCTTCAAATTTTTATTATTAACAGAAATGCGGGATACAAAAACAGGATATCTAACTCCACGCTTGATTTTGAAATTTCGATTTTTCTTTCTGCAACATACGTGATATCAATTCTGAACAAATTCCACACATTTCGAAATTTACTGCGATTTAATAAAATGTGAGTTCATACTAAATTATGTTCTGAATTTTTAATTCAAATTTTATTATTTTTCTGAGGAAAAATTTTATATAAATTTAAAACATTAAATTCTTTGGTTTTTAAATTAAAATTTGTTTTTGAGAATTACATATTAAGAAATTATTCGCAAAACTATAGTTGATTTTATTTAGTAAACATAAATTTTTTATTCGGAATGTTTTTATGTTAATTATTTATATGCCTGATTTAATTTTAATAAATAATAAACAGTGAAAAGTTAAAATATATTATGGCGTGTACACAACACACTTATGAGAATGAAATAATTTTATAAGCAAAATGTTAATATAAATTAATTTTAAAATGAACAGGGGGGGAGAACGTGCACATATACATTTGAAAATAGATCAACTTTTGAAAACGTTTTAAAACAAATCCTTGTGTGGTTTAAAATTTATTTTGAATGTGAATAAATAGCTACAAAGATAGTATGAATAAAATATAAGAATAGGAAATGTAAATTTCTTCTTATACTTCTAAGCAACTGTAAAATAAATTAACTTTTAGCATTGGATATATATAACAATATTGTCACTAACATCACTATTACAAAAAAATAGTGGAAATTATACTAGGAGATTTGTTTTATGATGCTTATTCTAAAAAAGGGCATTGTGTGAGAAAACAAATAAAAAAATCAAATAGTTGTTATATTTAGAGGAGAAAAACAGTTATTGTGTTATAAAATTACTTATAAATTGAAATAAATTATTGTTTAATAAAAGAGCCAAAATATTTGAAGGCAAATGCAAAAAAGAAATCAGTATGTACGAGGGTAAGTCATTAAAAAAGTCACAAATGCATATGGCAGGATTTGAAGTAGTAACAGATATGTCCACAAATAATGGCGATGGATGACAACCGTTCATAGTTTTATGATATTCAATTTATATTGAGTAGGTTGCATTCACACACAAACGGAATGTTTTTCAAAAATGGCGATGGTCTGAATGAATGTACGATAGAAGAGGAACGTGTTGTGGTCCAATTTTTGTAGGCAAATGGATTTGAATAAAAAAATATTTATAAAAAAATGTTACATGTTTATCGGAAGAAGTGTTTATCACATAAAACAGTGTACAACTGGTTGAAGAAATTTTCGCAAGGCCGTTCCAAAATTGTTGATAAAAATCGAAGCGGCCATCCAGTTTTTATTATGACCAAATCAACTGAGCAACAGGTGGAAGAATTTATTTGGGGTGATCGAAGAGAGACAATTGACAGCATCGCAAAGGCAACAGGATGTTCTCATGGCTTAGCATACAGCATAATACATGATCATCTGTTTGGTTCCACAGAAACAACATCTTGGAGCAGTGGCGTAACGTACACCCCCGCATTGCGGGGGAGGGCTGGGACTCTAGGGGGGCCCAAAGCTTGACTGACGCGAAGTACGTTTTTGGGCTTCGGGCCCAAAACCCGATTTTGCAGGGTGGCCCTAATATTCTCCGTCAATAAATGACTGCTTCTGATCTTGTCTTCCGGGACATTTAGATTTTAACTGACAGTTGTGCTTATATACAGCACCTTTCTCATTGGACAACTGTTGGGGATATGACAAGCTTGAATTTTCTGGATGTTGTGGTTCGACTTTCTTCTAGACACTCTATTTACTTTCAATGAGTCCCCTCCCATATTGGATTGAATGGTAACGAGGTAGCCGATAGTTTAGCCAAGTCTGCCACTGCTGACGCCTTGCGACGTGTGACGCATGTCTATAACTTTTGCTGAACTCTCCTCTATTAAAAGAATGGAATTTAATGCACTTTGGAGAGTGCCCCCAGCTCACCCTTGGTATAGTTTGGGAGAAAACCTCGTTGGTGTCACCAACATAATATTTCTAGAGATCGGCAGACGGCTTTATCGCGCTTTTTTAGTGGCCATATCAAGTCTCTTACTTTTGAACAGGGCCGGAAAGTCTTTCCAGCGTGTCATAGATGCGAGACTGATTAGGCCTCCCCGAGTCATATTCTTAATTGTTTGAGTTTTATTTTTGACGAGGTTTTAAGAAATCCCATTTTATTTCTGGATTTCATGGAGATTTTTGGTTCTATGGAGATGGTGTAGTTCAGCTACACCATCTGGGATAAAAAACAACAACAACAATATTCTCCGTTATGCCCCTGTCTTGGAGGCAAACAATTTACAAATGATGACGACGTTCAACATGAAGTCCTACAGTTGATGGCACGACAACCGAAAGAATTTTATGCCGCTGGAATGGAGGCTTTGATAAAACGATGGGATAAGGGCATAAAAAAGTTGCTGGAGATTGTGTGGAAAAATAAAAATTATTTCCAATTTATTATCATGTTAAATTATTTTTTTACTATCTTTTATGACTTATTTAATGACTTCCCTTCGTACATTTCTCCCTCTAAGCGTCATTTATATAAACCCACTCACACACCCACACGATTAATTATTAACTCTTTAAAAAACTTTAATGGAATGATGTGTGTTTTATGTATACAAATTACAACTGGTTTAATACTAAATTTAAATTGGTTGCGGCAAAAATAGATAAAGCAACTTTCTTTAATTTATCTGTTGCTTTTTATTCTTTATCTTTAACTAATTATTATTGCAACTTAGATTTGTATTTTCAAACATGGAAGTTAATTTAAATACGGAAATCTTTTGAAAGCAATAAAAAATTATTTTTACTTATACACTAATTGTTACGTAGAATGTAATATTCATTTGTGTTTGTATTTTTGACTACTTTCTTCTCTTTTTCTCTTGTTTTTGAAATTTTACTTTCCGAGGTTCTTGTGTTGTACGATTTTTGAGTAGTTTGTATCCTGGCGTATTTTGTTCCGAGTTTGTACATGTTAAATGAAATATATGAATAAATTTTAAAAAAATGATAAAAGCATTTTATAATCAAATGTTCAATTCAATTTTTAAAGAAGTAATGAAATAGTTTTCTGTGTCTAAGTTCTGTCAATAAATTTAAGTAGCAATTGCAAAAACTTTCAAATTTCATGAACCACTAAATGCATAGTTTGATATTTGGGTAAGTGACTGATACGAATTTAGTAACATAATATAATCATCACAGAAAACTTTTAATTTATTTACGTGAAATGAATATAGGTAAGTTATATATATATGGAGTTATTATCTTTTTAAAAAGAAAATTAAAAATTTATATACGACACACTTTTAGTGTAATGCTCCAATTTTTCTGAGGACCATCAAAAATTTTTCTCGGATTACCGGTAAGCGACTGCTGATTTAAAGCAGTGGTCTTCGAACTTTTTCAACTCACGAAACTCCTAGAACAAGAAGGTGTTTTTGTGGAACCCTTAGAACTAGAAAGTATTTCCGTGGAACCCTATTTCGCACACACACTTAGAAAAATATATCTTAAAATAGATAAACAATAGATCAATGTAAAGGCAATTAAAAAAAGTATTGCATTTAAAATTAAAAAATGTAATTTACTTTTAATATAATTTACTCATTAATACAGTGTTTCTCAAACTAGCGCCCCTTGGGGCGTGACAACTCTACGAGGGGGGCGCGAGCATATTGAAAAGTCGAAAACAAAAGACTATTTAAAAAATTATTAATTTACTGAAAGTAAACAAACAATATACATTCTGACATAATAAAAAATAAAATACACATTTACACTTATAAATGTATCAGTGCTATACAATTTATTTTATAATTAATTTAACAAGTTTAATAATTACCAGTGGCCCCATTTGATTGTCATATATAAAAATAAATTCAAAAATTAACACTTATCTTGATAATTTGTACGGTTAAAAACTAATCCATTAACTGTCGATTAAAAGTTACGGAATTAACTTCACAATACCAACAGTTTTCCACGTAGGCGCGAGTATGTGATGCATTGAGGGGAGGGGGGAGGAATAAAGAAGACAATAATCTGGAATAAGAGCAAATCTCTTTTGCAAACATTGTCAAGGAAGGTCCTTTTATTGCATTCCAAAGCTTTCGGAAAACATTTTATGGATAGCAGTACTCAAAAAAGGTCATACTTCGGAAAGACGAATATATACGTACGGGGAAATAAACAATTTCAGAAGACTTTTTTATACGCTGGCAAAGATAAAAGTCATATAGTGTTTTAGCGTCAAAGATGCTATTATTGAATTCATTGCATTGTTATTGTATGAGAGGGGAGGATGAAAATTAGACAAATAGGGGGTCGCGAATATGGAAACTTTGAGAATAATAGCATTATTCTGTGTTCCAAATGTCACCTACCTGTGTATTATGTTAAGTAACTGGGATATGTGTGCTTGCATTTTTTCACACAAACTGTTGAAGTCTAAGTCTATTGTGATTAACTGGAATCGCATTACATATTCTAAGTTACATTTGATTCTGTACTTGGTTTTTGTAGCCATTCACGTTGAGAAACATTTTTCACTTATACACATTGTTCTGAATGGCCTTAAAATGTTTATAGCTGTGTGAGAAATACTGTGTATTCTGCAGGAATTTGCAACATAAAATTTAAGAGCTGTTCTTGCTTTAATTAAAAAATTTTAAATTGAATATGTTGATAAATTTTTCCCTCTCCTTTACTGTAGGTGTTGTTTTTTTAAATACAAAATGTGCATTTTCCATTAGAAAACTATTTAATTTAATGAGTAAAAAATTATTTCGGGAAACCTGGAGTAGTAAGCAATAAAATATTCACAATCTAGTAGGTAATATATATATTGTTACGTTGATCGGGGCTCGAGGATATAATGCAAATCAGTCGCAAAGAATAAGACAGTTCTTTAAGAGCAATGAGAATTTACTGTCGAAAATTCAATTCTAGAAATACAAGATTCAGCAGCAATATCCACAGAATAAATCTCAGAAGGTCTTCACACCTTCAACAGCACTCAAACACAATTATCAGTGTTTAAAATACACGTATGTAAAAGATTATTCACAACCAATCGTTCGTTCAACAGCCGAAGTAATCACTAATCGCTTCAACACTCAAAACAATATTGACTCGTTTCGGCCAAACTTTTTTTAGGCCCGGTGGATCCCGAGAAAAAAACCCCCTTGGGCATAGACGGGAAAATTTGGATTTCTCCGCAATTTCTAAAGAATCCATAAGTTTCCCCAAATGCCAAAAATGATCACCAACGGTCGCCAAAATCACCGACTTGGGTTTCCTTTTTCGCCAATTGGCTCTATCCCAAAATTTCGCCAAACCCATTGAATCGCCATTATAACGTAAGGGGCGGGTTTTTTTAATATTACAACTTTTTAAAATAAATTAAATATAACCAGAATAATATAAATGCATTACAATCCAAAACAGATTATTAACACTTTTTCACAAAAAAGTAACAATATATAAATATTCTTTTATTATACTATAATAAAATTTTTAAAGTATTGCAAAATAAAGTTATTATGTATAGATAAAATTTTCAGTTTCTTAAGGATATAAGAGATGGGTTTTAAATTCTTGTGGGCATACAAACTTCACAGAAAATGTGAATCCATTTTGCATACACATCACATTTATAAATTCTTTTTTTTCTTTCGATTTTTTATTGTGGCTGGTGGAACCCCTTAGTATGCCTTGTGGAACCCCAGGGTTCCGTGGAACACAGTTTTAAGATTTGACTAATTTAGAGTAATCTATAATTTTTTTTGACGGAAGGAAAAGTTTATTAAAATCTTACTTGTTTAGTATACACTAATTTCTTTTAAACTTTTTCCTTTTTAGCATTTTTATACATTAGCAGAATAGTTTTTAGAAAGTACTTTATCACGATGAATTATTGCTAATGGAGATATTTTTTAGGTTCAACTAATTCAGCTGATTCAACTTAGTTAATATTGAAAAATTTATGAGATCAATCAAATCATATAAATTAAGGCTTGACGTTTCTAGCATTCGCTTTTGTGTAACTCATAAACGAAAAAATTCTTCGAACTTCTCTGGCAAAAAATCTCAATTCAAAATGTCAAACTGGCAGAAGTTCAATAAACTCTGTACATTCCATTTTATCATTAAAGGGAGTACTTAATTATAGGAAAAAAGTTGTGCCCTAAATTTTATTTATCAAATTTTGATTGATGTTCATGATTTTTTGTCCTGAAAGTTTGTTCTACAAAGTTAGAAACAAATAGCAACAAATCTTCGTTGATGTTCTTTTGAGTACTGGAAATCTTTGCGCCATTTTGGAAATTAGAAATCCGTGAAAGGACTTCGACCTCTGATTGTATTTGTTCTATTTTATTTTTTCTCTTTGAGTTGAACTCTTGCTGATTCTTTATGAGATTTCTTTAATACTCTTCTATAAGACTAAATTTTTATTCCTCAGACAATTATAATAAGTGCAAGAAGTAATATGCACTGCATTTAAATGTAGTAATTAATTTAATTGTGTTGTTGAAATTGAATATTTGCTTTTATCTCTTTCTTTTTCACAGAAAACACTTTAAAAACAATTAATTTTTTAAATATTAATTGAAAATATGTTTTATTCTTATTTTTTTCTAGCTTCATTTTTTAATATTTCAAATTATGACAGTCTTTACAATTTATTAGCATTTTTTAATTAATGTTTTATACGAATGAATGTATACTATGCACTATCAATTTACAAAATATTTCTTTACGAATACTTTTCAATATATTTGCTTCGTAATAAATATTTTTCAAATTTTTGTGAGGTACTTGAAGCTATTTTGATTATTGTAAATTAAAATAATATCTTCACTGTGAAACACACAATGATATTTCTTTTATCGACAAGGCACCAGTGAAATAATTTTATATGAATAATTTTTTGTAAATTTAATTTTACGAAGCATTTTTGTTCAAAGGATTTCAAAGCATGTGTTTAACAAACCGATATATTTTCAAATTTGAAATGCATTCGTCGACGATTTAAATCGTGTATTGAAATTATTAAACTAGAGTGAAAAAGTTCTCAAAAAACCAGTAAGAATGCTGTCTTTTATATTGAAATTTAATATTAACGAAATTTTTTTTAATCATTATATTCATTAAATCAATTAAAATATATTTTCTTTTCATTTTATAAACTTTTTATATTTTATTGCTGTTCTGTATTCGATAGGAAGCAGATAATTTACTGTTGACATTTCTAAATATATCTGATTAATATTGAATAGCAAATAATCAACGATTGAAGAGAAATTCTCATTGTATAATTTGTGTTTAGAAATAATTTTTTGAACGAGATAGAGGGAAGTCGATTTTAAATTTAGAACAACTCAAAATCAAACAATAATAAATTATTGCTTAAAAAAAACTAAAAAACACGCTTTTATAGTTAATCGAACTAGTAAAAAAATAATTCTTAATATAAGAATTAAACGAGAAAATTAATGTCATTGTGGTAAAACCGTGGGGTGCTTGATATTAATTATTATAATTTTACTAATTCTATTCTGAAATGCTGAGTTAGTGTAAAAAGCAGTAGTACAAAGTACAATCTCCCACAATGCTTTACCACAATGACATTTAATTTTCGTTTATCATTTATTCGTTTAAGCACTTTTTACTTTTGTTCGATTAACCATAAAAGCGTGTTTTTAGTTTTTTTCAACTATAGTTTATTTTTTTCATTTTTTAATTCGATCTACAATAAAAGCGTGTTGTTTTTTTTTTAGTTTTTTAAAGTATCATTTATTCAATGATGAATGAATAAATGATAGTTAGATGCGTCATTTTTTAGAATCTGGAACACCCGTTGGCATCCTATCAGTGCGTCGATACGGCCTGGTTTGTAAAATGTAGAATCAGCCAACCTAGCGAAATTTGAAAATGCTAAGTTTTAAAACATTTCATGTGGAGGAAGGTATGTAGCCTACCGCATATTTTTCAGCTCAAAAAGAGCTCAATGAAACTTGCATCAGCATTGTATTACGTGCTACCCAGTATTGGAATCGAAGGCTCTAGGAGAAAATTATTTAACTGGTGAGAGACCCTCCTGAATCACCTCATATGTTTCGGGTAAATGTGAAGCAAGAAATGATGCTTCATCCCACAGATCCGACAAGAGAATTTAGAAAAAAACAGACTTTGTGTTCTGAGTTTAGCCGTTAGAACATACTTTTTTTTTTTCATATGCACGAGTCTTTTTTTTTAGCCGTTTCCATTTTCGTGAAAAATCCATACAATTGTTTTATATTATGGTTAGATTGCCGGACGCATCGTCCCCTTTTTCATAAAGAACACTTTAGTTGTAACTTAATCTCTTAAATAGCCAAAATCTGAAATGGTATATACAGCCTCTATTTCACCAAATCTAAAATAGTTAATTCTGATGATCCTGATCAGGACAATGGAAACAAATTATGAAAATTATTGTATTATCTCATCGGTCCTTGACAAGTGTGCCACCCCTCGAATTAATCTGACCTTTTTAAAGTGGATGTTCCGAGTCTCGTACATTCCGTTATACAAGGGAAGCTATAAAAGAGTGTTAAAAAATAGTAAAGTTTGGAGCCGTTGTGTTCATACTTTCGAATAATTTCAGCTTCTTACATTTAACTAGCTTAAAAAGCTTTCGTGGAGCGATATCAACGTCGGCGTGTAAGCTTCAAACTCCGCTTTCGTGATTAGTTAGCAGACAAACTTCATGCATTCCATGGCCGCTTTTTATTTCCCTATAAATCACCAACTGATCAAAAAAGACCCTACTGAATGATATTATTTCGGCGGCCATAGTTAATACTAAAAATAACAAATTAAATATTAAGTTCGAACAGCGTCGATTACGAACTACACAATTCTTTTTTCCAATTGAACAGAAACGTACTTAAATTTTATCACAAAAAGATTTTCAACTTGCTAAACATAACTTTAACAACAAACGATTTTATATCAGCAAATAAATTAAGTAATCATAAATTAGAGTTGCAAAAATTATTGAATTAAAGCGGACGATTATAACATCGAAGAGAATTTTCAAACTAAAGCATGTTAACACCTACTGTGCAATTTAAATCAGGGGTGTCCAACACGCGCAACAGCAGTACGTGTTTTCACAGCCCGCCGACTCTTTTTAAAAATTTTTAAATATCAGGATTTTAAAAGTTTTTCATTTTGTGCCTGGCCTGAGGGGAAATTTATATATATACTAGCTGCATGGTCCAGAGTTGCACGGGCTTTCTCTAATTTTATAAATTTTCCCTTTCCTTCACAAAATCAGAGTATTCCTTCTAATACTCTTTTTCAAAATGACTTCCACCCCCCACCCCCCTTTCGCCGCTTAGCCCGGCGTTGCTCGGGTTTTTATCGAGTGTATAACTTAAAATCCCCTGTTTCGAAATTTTTTCGCTTCTTTTCTGTCAGACAGGTTTATTTCTCCCCGGCGTAGCATGAACATTTTTAAATGTATAGCATATTGTCATGGGAATTCCCCATACCCTCTTGCTATGATATCTCTCGAGTAAGTGAACAGTGGGACTTAAATATTCACTCACTTACTTTGCAACTTTTTAGGCCCCAGAAAATCTGCAAAAAATGTACCCCTTTTAAAAATAGTTGTATGTTGGAGAAAAGTAGAAACCTTTGGCCAGCAAAATTTCACAAATGTATAAATGTTGAATTAAAATTGTGAGCATTTTTGGAACATTCGAAAAAAAAGTTTCGTGTCATTATTTTTATAAATGAAGAAGTTATAAAAACTTTGAATTTGATAAATACTTATTAAATATTTAAAATTCGAGTATATTTTAACTGATGCAACATGTTTAAAAAATAAAATACTAAAAGGAATTAAAATTTATTTAAGTAATTCCCAGTTGAATAAAAATGTTACTTTGTCTTCTATTTTTTAAAAATATTTAAGCTACCTTTTTTACTAATTATTATAATACTTATTATTACACTCTCTTGAAAGGCTTAGAATTATGCATTGTCAGACTTATAAAACCGATATATATCCAGTATCAAATTTACTGTAGTTTTGTTATAGGTTTATAATATTCTTAACTATCCACCATTCTTCAAGTTTAGTGAAATGGGTGTCCTACACTTGGCCTTTTTCAACTAAATTTGTTTTGTATTTCGATATTATCTTTTGAACTGTAAATTTGTTTGAATATTTTTGAGCCACTATAAATAGTATTTAAATTTTAAATTATCGCCTTGCTTAGTGGAAACTATTATTACAACTTTGCATTCAAATAGGAGAATCGATCTTACTTTGAATTTAAAAGACATTTATTGAGTTTGAGGACCTGTTAATATTTAACTTACAAAATAATTTCATTAACGTCTCATTCAAACTATTCAAATATCGTTTTTTCTCACGTTGTTTAAATCGAAAAGTTCACCGAATCTTCGAATTCTGTGTAAGCGACCTTAAATTACCATAACTGAAAAACTATATATAATGATTTAAAAACAGTGAAAAGCTTTTTCCGAAAAACGCCAAATATATTTGGTCTAAAAATGCATTCTTTTTCAGGTCGACTGATTCGAGACGTATCTGTTTTCGCAAGGATTTTATAGAATAATCGTCTGTGTTTTGTCTTTAAAATTCTCGTTTTAATTTTTACTTTAATTAATATTCCGCAGTCCGTAAATATTAAGATTTAATATTTGGCGAACGTAAAAACATGTCTCCAACTTTTCTAATATAATAAGCAAATAAATCAAATGCGTTATTTTTCTGATTAAAATAATATAAATAAATTATATCTTGAAGTGTAATACGTTAATATTACTATTTGTTGTATTTATATATATACAGTTAAAATTATAATCAGCCCCACACTCCGCCTGTTCTGCTTTTAGCAGTTCCTGGCTCCTTGGACGTGTAGACACAAAACAAAATGCAAAGATTTGCTTCACAATATGTGTGCTATAGATATATGCTGTCGCGTGGCCTTTTGCAGCATGACAGAATTTTTCCCAATACTTTAGACGTTCCTCGCGTCCTTCTTCTAACAACATAACTCCTAAGTTCTTTGACGGCCACGATTAATGGCAAAACCTTCCAACCCAATACCAAGAAGATAAATCGGATCAAATATGTAAATGAGATATACTTTAAAGCGGATAGAAGCTTTGATGATAGGGAGCGGCAGTTTAGAGATAACTTAGTGTGGAATCATTCGGATCACGAGTTAGATGTTCCTGAGTATCTCTGAAAAGAAGGATACGTTCATATAAATTAAATTATAAAGAAGTCTCAATCTTCGTAGCCAAAATTAAGTTATAGGTATTTCCCTCAATTGATGAAGGAAGGAGACTCTGCAAAAGGTAATAATATTTTGTATAGGAAGTTAGATGAATCAGTTAATTTATTATACTAAGATAAATGATCTAGCTTGCGCGATCTGACTTGAACATAAGGCTTCTACCTCTGGTAAGCTAACTCTCACCCCTTGAAAGTTGTCAATTAGAATTAAGTAATATAAGCTATTCTTAATAAAAAGCTGTTGTATTAAGAACCAATATGTTCCCCATCATTTCAGATAATCCCACACCTCTAGCCATGCGGACTCCAATAGACATAGTCATCACAGGATGGCTATGTCTGCAACTCTTTTTGACAATTATCGTCATATTTTGAACACTTCACACAATATCTATAAAGTATAGCCTATGTGTTATTCTGATGTATAAGCTATACTATTGTAAAGTTTCATTAAAATCCATTCAGTTGTTTTTGCGCAAAAGACTACCAAACATCCTCATACATATATATAAACATACATACATATATATAAATCTACAATGTATTTGCCTGTTACCTGTTCTTGTTTTAAAATAAATCCTTTTTGATAGTAGAAATGTCCTTTTAGGGATAAAAATAGATTTATATTTTATCAAACAGTTGGTTGTATTTGATTTCAATATAATAAATTACTTTTTAATGAATCTTTCGAATTGTATTATGCATATCCTTTACTATGGATGGTGGTACATGATTCTCTGTATGCGGACTTTCATTTCTCCTGTACCCTTTCTGTTTGGAGTACCCAAAAGCAAGAGTAAAGTCAGAGATGTTTTTAAATTTCAAAAAATATTCAGAAGGTTAAGATAAAGGGCAATGTATACTTAATCGTTTGCGAATGACAGCACAATCAAATTCTCACTAATGAGTAACGAAAGACTAATCTTAAAAGGAACAATCTCGTAATTTTCAAGAAAATGGCAACTGTAATATTATAAACATTATTTGATCAATGTATTTATTATATTATATAAACATTGTTATATCCATGCCCGCATACATCAAAGATAAGGAAAACAATAATGAATGTAATTAATTTGTTTTAAATTTCTACCTGTAACAAAATTGTTTTTTTTTCCAAATTCGATACATATAAAGGTAAATATTTTTAGGGTGGTAAAACCCTGCTTATATTTATAATTTTTCCGAAGTGGCCCTGCAAGATCGTTTTGGGTTTGGCTAAATTCCGATTTAAATATTCAATTAAAAATTAGTTCTGCTAAAATATATTAAAGAAAAGAAATTTAAATAAATCTAAATATATTTTTATATAATTCGAAAACAAAATTATTCATTCTAAAACATATAGAACGACATTTTGTTCAGCGGTGCTCTGCATTGTAAAATTTATCTGTAATCCCCATTTAAGACGTCATGCGGGGAAGAATTTTTATTTTGAACAGTTAACATTGTTCATAGATAAATTTGTTGAAAAATGAATTTGACTTCTTTTAAAGGCAAAGACTCTGATTTGCGACTAGAAATAACCGCTTGCACTTTTACAGAATTTTAAATCATTCGTCAGTGAAGCCAGTTCCATACTGCTAAAAAAGGTCTGCAGCCTAAAATGTCCGCTTCACTTAGGCTAACAGCTGAGTGCTATATATAGAACAGGGACCGATATTTCCAGCCATTTCCAGATCCATTCTAAACTCTTTATTTCAGGCAAAGGAAATGACATTTAAAATTTCCTTTCCTGTTTTATGAAATCTTTATTAAGGAAGGAAAAAATTCCTTGGACATAAAAGGTCTCTATTCAAAAGGAAAATAAAATTTAACTTCTCGAAAAGAGGAAAAAAAATTGTTTGTTTTTTATTTATTTGGTGAAAATAAAGTCATGCGTTACACGAGCATGACTTTTTTTCTTATTAACTTAGGATATACCTTTAAAAATGTTTGTTGAATATGCTAATACGATGCAGTAATATTCCATTTTGTTTACTTATAAGGTAACCAGTTTTTTATAATGAAAAGGAGAGGACGAAAAATTTAAGAAAATATTACAACGTCAACATATGAAAAATTTTGAGTTAATTCAAAACAAAAATAATTCGATTGCGCTTACATTCCTTTTAATTACATTCTTTAAACGTGAGTATTTCTTCACTTTTGAATGATTTTTGTCAGCATATCATTTTCTAATATACATATATCGAAATTTTAGAGCAAAAGTATCCTTCACATACTGAATTTTATGGTAAGCAAACACTGTGTAGATAATATATTAATGCTCTATCTGATTTCTCACTTGTCCAGAAACGGCTGCAACTAAAGAAAAACTTTCAACTGCTGCATTAGTTCCAGGGTTGGCATAACGTAAATCTCAACAAGAATAACTAAATTTTCGTGCTGGAATGTGGCTCCATTTTGAAATGAATTAAGTATTTCACCCATCTTTTTATCAATTTCAACATGTTGATTTTCGGGGTTGTCTAATTTATTAGAATTTAAAAATGCTTTCAGTCTTTTCTACTTCAAACAGACAATTGTCATCGATTTGTAATACGCATTTCTTTCGATAAAAACTCAACACAATTTTCATGTTTGCCCAATTTATTTGCGATGAAGTCAAAAAATAAACTGTTATTTCCTGTGATATTTGTTTCCAGATCATTCTTCGACATTGGAAACATGTTTGGTTCGTCTCTGAATGCAGAGATTGTGAATGGTGATCGGTATGAAAATATTGAAAAGGAGTTCAAGTAGAGAAACCTTCGAGAAAGGATAGAACCTATAAAAGTATGAGGACGGTTGGTCACCTTAATTTTTAGAAAGTTTTCTCTTCTATTAATATTTTCAACTGAAGTATAGTTTTGAAAGCATTAAATGTTGATGCTTTATTTCTTTATCTATTGTAAACATTACAAATTTGTTTTCACATTCTTAAAACTAAAACATTTGGAGTAAAATTTTGAAACATGAATGAAAAATAAAATAAAAGGCAACACGAAATCAGAAGTAATATCTACGTTGTTTCAGTTTGTTACAGAAGTAAAGTAATATGATTCCAATTATTTGAATAATATATTTATTAATAGACTTGGACAAAGATAACAAATCGAGACACATAAAGAAAACAAATCGAGAATTATAATATTGAATATAGAATTATAATATTCACAAAAGAAATATTATAACAGATTACAATAGTGAAAATGCACTCTCGTTATAAACAAACTTCATAACATCCCAGAAACGGCTTTCTAGAATAGTTTTTTTACTAACAGGAACTCAGACAGATTAAATCTCTCTCTGCGCTCTTATAGCAGTCAACGCACAGCAAATTTAATCTCGACCACCCCTGGTTCCCTGAACTGGACTCGATCTTGTTCAAATTTTAGAAGCTTCTGATCCTAATGCTTTCTCGGTGATTCCTTTGGCGATGTTGTATTTGTCACCGCGGTGATAAATTCGCCAACTGATAAACCTGGTATGCATCTGGTTTTCATTATTGTTCATAAAATTTTATTTTTCTTGTCCATACTGAAAGTGAGCTGTTTGTAAAACTCAATTTTCCCACAAACGGAGTAAGCTACTACAGGGAAAACAACATACGTGGCGTAAGCCTCAGTATTAAAATTACATCGTTTACATTTTTATCTAAATTTAATAAACAATTAAAAGTTCTAAAAACTAGGCACCAGTCTATTAAAAGTGTTTATTTAATCACAAAAAGCCGCTTTAAAAACAACATACATAGATTTAACGTAAAATGCCAATCATTTAAAAATAATTCTAAATTTTAATTTTGATAACTTAGAGCTTCTCTTTTGAATGTACCATTAAAATAATGCATTCCGTTTATTTTAAAACTTTGCTTATTTAACTTTTTTTAAAAGTCTTATATCCCACTAATTTTTTATAATTATTTTTGTGTGAAAACTGTAAAATACTTTTGATATTACAAGAATTTCTGAACTTGTTTTAGAAGAGGTATCCACACAGAAATCCACCAACAACAAATTATTATTTTACATTATATTTTGTAAATAGCACACTAGGGCAAAATAATGTGGCATGGACAATAATACAAAAAGTAAAACATTTTGGGCTCCAAGGTTATGCAACATGCACAGAAAACCGCAAATTTGTTTTCTTGTCCGGATTAGTAGCAATTGCAGCTGTTGGAAGAATAAAAAGCTAAGTGTGTAGGCGGAAAATAACATTCGAGCAAAAGGAATAGAGAAGATTAAATTTCATGATCAAGTTAAACCAAAATATAAAACAAAAAATGAGGCCCTATTTTATGCTGCTCTTTAAAAACGTTATAATAATATTTAGCACACGAAAAAGTTACACTCATAGTATTTTATTTAAGGAATTTTATATATACTTCATTATTATTTTTAAATTTCAAACGTTTTCTGTTTTATTGAATATATTTGTGATAAACTATTTGAAATTTCAAAAAGGAAAAAATATTTCTATTATTTATAGTGTAAATATTTTCATTTCATTTAAACTCAAATCATGAAAATATATATATAAGTACTGATTTTGTAAACATTTCTGTGTTTATAGTACATTATTATTGAATGCACATAACACAATAGTTTGGTTCGAATTATTATTTTAATTTACTTAGTTATGCCAAAAGTTTTGATATAATTACAGAGGAGTTAAAATTAAGTTGTGGCTTTTGGTGACAATAATATTGATATTATTGCTCACCCACCGCACTAAGACAAGCCTGGCCTTATTGAAAGAGACCCCCAGGATAGGACTGCGAATTACTGAGAATAAAATCAAAATACATGCCTAGCATTAAATTAAATTTTAACAATTCCCACTTCTAGATTGAATAGAACAATGTTGATGTTGTTGACAGTTTCACTATTTAGGTTCGAAATTAACAATAGGAACGACGTACTACTGGATATCCAAAAGAGAATTATTATGACTAATGGATATCTTAATGGAATACTACCTAGAAAATATATGAAATAGGAGTGTAATCAATAGAAAAACAGAGGTCCCATTGAATAAAAGTGTTTTAAGATCAGTACAACTTACGCACTTGAGACTTGGTCCATGTCTCGAACAGGATGAGAACATGATAAGTATCTAAGAAAGGAAGATTTTTAAGAATTATTTTTGAGGAATTCAAGAAAATGGCATGGCGAAGAAGATCAAATTTAGAATCTATCGCTCATATAAAGAATCTGTGGACAGGCCTCGTTGCCTAGAATCGACGAAGACTTCACCTCAATAAAAGTCTTCAATGCCAAACCAATCGGCACAGGAGAAAATCAAGACAAGGCAGTGGCGCATCATTAAAGGGAGGGGTCTGGGGACCTGATCCCCCCTAAACCCTTGATTTTTTTACGATTGACTATAACTCTAAGTATATAGTACGTAAAATCTAATTAAATATTGGTTATTAATGATTAATTTTATTAATTAATGCTAATTATTTATTCAATTGTTTTTAATGTGTTTTGTCTCTTGAAAAATTGACAAAAATCAAAAGGAGCCTGATAAAAATAATGGTGAACTTTCGACCCTGGACCTCCCTCGAAAATTCCCTGTGGTGTGCTACTGAGACAAGGGATGTCTTAAGACTCTCTTGAGACCCCTGGGGCCCCATGCAAAGTAGGCCTTGTCCACACAGATGTAGGTGGCCCCACCTTATGACCCCTTTAACAGTAGACAGTTTGCCTTGCATACGTTGTCAACATTCGTACAAATAATAACCCGAAACAAATAAATGTGTATGACTTACAACGCACGAACCGGCTCACCGATTGTCACCTTTTGACTGCAGCATGAGTAATGATGGTGTATTGTGGTAGGCCTTGGCCTATACATATACGACGGTCATCACCGTAGCCAAATGGACATATTGTCCGAAATTTCAATTTTTTGGAGAATACAACCAAAAAAAAAAAATATTTGACCATTAAAAATCATTCGAATCATGATCTTATTAAGGCTGGTCGAAAACAAAACGAGGTCCCCTTATTGTAAACAAGGCTCCGGGCCCAGTTGGCCCACATGCCTTATGACGTCCACATGGACATGAATAAAATTGTTTTAAGGACATATGACAAAACAAATTGTTTAAATACACTTTGGCAAAATTAATTTAGAATAACCTTTTTTTCCAAATGTTTCCTTTTGTAAAAAATGCTCTATTGTATTAATATTTTGCCTGTATATAGCTCTCAGACCCCTGTACAGAGGCTCAACCATGATTTTTGAAAAATGCAAATTATTTTCAGAGTTACAACCATTTTGAAATAATTATCGCGTATTTTCTTAAAATTTCTCCTCTGTTTCGTAAAAATGGATAAAACCGATTTCCAAGTTATATTTCAAAAATTTATTTGAGCCTCCACAGAGGTCTGAGCTGAATACAGGCAAAATATTAATACAATAGAAGCATTTTACAAAAAGGAGAACATTTGGAAAAAGGTTATTTAAGTTAATTTTTTGCCAAAAAATTGTATTGAAATAATTTGTTTTTTGTCATAATGTCCTTAAAACAATTTATACATGTATTCTAATCTAAGTGACATTAAATATCATAAATATATCCATTTACACGTTTTTGAAAATCACGGTTCCGAACGTAGTCGGATACCTTAAATTTATAACTGAAGGACGAACGACTCACTACTGACGTTTAACGATCCACGATTAATTTAAACACACCCCTTTGTGCGGGTTGAACTAGCATTTACATATTAACATAAAATCCAGTTATCTCTACAGAAGGAAGTTTTAAACTCAAACCACAGTGAAAGGAAATATAATTCTCATCCAAGAGTGTGTTATTTGAAGGACCCTCGGATAGAAACCATCACAAAATGTTCTTTTAAATTCTTGTATCATCTTTTATGGTAATGACTAGGTATAAAAATACGTTCGTATCAAAATTGTATTTAAGAACGCGATGTTTCGATATTATTATATTGTAACAATATCCGTGCACATCTTTCATGAAATAATTTTAGTACAAAAGAAATAACTTATAAAAAATTAGATAGAATTAAATAACTAAAATGATTTATATATAGTGTGTGAATATTTTTCACTATTTAATATAGTAAACTGTAAATATTCCTGTTTCCACAAAAGGAATTCCTTTTCCGTCTTATATATAAAACTGGTAAGCTATATTATTCTTATCTGTAAAACTAAATAAATTCAGTAAAAACAAAAATTCTTCTTACTAAAGATTTCTCTTTTTTTTCTTTTTAAATATAAATATTTCATCTACAGAAATATCATGGGTGATTCAGTCCTCACTACTACAAAAAGCTTATATTTGTTGCTTTTATTTTGTTTTCATATTTCCTTCTGTGTTTCAGAGTTTCGTTTATCTTTTAGGAAATCCTTTTTCCATGAGATACCCGAAGGGTATAAGAATACTAAACAGATTTTGTATTAAAATGTAAATTTTGAATTTATCTATACTCCTTCTCCCCTCCCAATGCGTACAAATTTTTTTACTAGTATAATATTATTTCTTAACTAAAAATAACTGCTTCTGTAAACGAAAGAATCAGTTTCTGCATTTGTCTGAATTTTTCATATCTCAGAAAAATATTGGTACATATTGTAAAATTGAATTTTTTAAAAATAAAATGACAAGATTTGTTGTATTTACGAAAACTTGCTTGTACGATGAAGAAAACCGATTGTCTAGCCAAACAGATTCTATCTGCATGTTAAACGCCAAAGGAACGTAAAACAAAAGACGAAGGAACAAGAACAGATGCGCTTGTACAAAAGATTCAAAATGTACTCTTTTTGATCAATTCTTCGTTCTTCAATTTAATGCAAAACAAAGCATTGCATTCATCCGCTCTTCTATTTCATATAAATTGATTAAACATAGATTTAAAATAAAGGTAGAAGAGATTTTATAGCGTAAATAAATTTTACGTTGCACAAATCTTACGTGATAATCCAAGCTAGTAATGAATATCACTTGTAAAAGTTATTCTTTATCGTATACTTGTTTGTACCCACCCCTTTGTTGGGTTTTATGGTAATGTTTTTTTTATTTCTATTGGTACTGCAGATTGTGGTGTTTTACCATTACAAACCTAGTACATTCCCCTCGAAGCTGGTATCTCTTTTAAGTGCGGTGATTATATAGGCGAATACCAATCGCCGCAGGTAATTTGACGCCCAGTTTCTTCCCCAGAGGAGGCACCTGTGCTCTGGCGTGATGCGAAACCGTACTTGGTATTTTAATTTTTGGCCAAGAACATCCGAGTCAAACAGGGAACTCAAGGGATCTTTTACATCGCCACATGAATCAGGCGACGTGGCCGCTGTCGATTTTCTGCATCATGAAAAATCCACCGACTTGGCTGGGGTTGAACCCGTAACCTTAGACGTAATAAGGCCAGTGACAAACCAACTACGCCACGCAGCCGCCGCTGGTTATGCATGACTATATGTTTTTTTGATAGCTAAGTCTTAGCATTAAGCTTTAATTGCATGCAAAAACTTTTGCAGGCCCCATCTTTTGATTTAAAAAAGAACAAAATTGAATTTCTAAAACAAAATGTTCGCTTCTTTTAGGCTGTCTTAAGCCCATCCCTTTGGAGTCGATTTCTGCAAAAAACCCATTCAAAAGCGGATCTCTACTCAACCAAAGAAATGGCGCATGCGAAATTTCAAATTTGTAGGACTAATCGCTCAAAAGCCGGAATTTTTATTTTTAATATTATATCGGAGTCGTGATTTTTGCAAAAACACTTTCTTTAAATATTGCCAAATCATAAAATATCGCTAAATGCTGTAATTGTTTTTCAAACATGAGTGGGAACGGTTTTCACCTCGTTAGTCGTATATCTCGGCATTTAGTGACCTAGCGCAAACATTACTGCAAAACGTTAAGAAGGAGATTTAGGAAAAATGGAAAAATTTCACAAAAAATACATTTTGAAAAATAAAAGGGGGGTATAAATGTTCTTACGGGTCTTTTGAAACATCAACGAAGCTCCCTGCAAAATTTGGAATGGTACGATCAATAATGTGGATTTCATAATATTTCAAACAAATATTCAAATGTATATTTGATATTATTACCTTGTGTCCAAGGCTTGGAATGTGGTTTTTGACTTCTATAACAGTAATTTTCATTTTTTCATGATAACGCATTTCTTTTATTTATTTACTTTGTACATTCGTCTTCTATAATTTTTTTGTTACGCTTATTATTTGAGTTTACAAATTTCCATAAATCTGTCAGTAATCAAGATTTTTCCTTTGTTCCCTAGTTCTACACGAATTTCAACAAGGGGACATGGTACGATTTACGCAAAAATTTTTTAATTTAAGGATTTTAAAAATTTTTTTGTTGTCTCCCTATGTAAGTATACTATGTTAAACAGACTCTTTTGTGTTCAAAATTTCATCAAAAGCTAGACATGTAATTTTTTAAGGAAAAACCTCTAAAATTTGTGAAGTAATTTCAAAAATGCTACTTCTACAAAATGTAATGTACATGCATGAAAATTTAATTCTACAAATACGTCAAACTATGTACAATAAAAAGTTGGTATGAGTTTTATGTTAAATGATTGGTATTCATATTACTTCTTTTTATGAATGTTTATTGAAAATTCCTTAAAAATATGTATAAGATCTGAGTTCAACTATTTTAAAAAACTAGCCATTGCTTTTGATTCAAAATGCATTACGTACCAACTTTTGTGCCATATGTACTACTGGCAATAGGTGGTAAACAAAATTCAAAGCATTAGCCGTACAGGTAGCATTTAAATGAAGACAAACTAGTTATTTTATCTTCTGAGATAAATCAGTTTAAATTTTGATTTTCCATAGAGACGTGAATAAAACGAGCGTGAAAGCTATCATAACTGCGCGTTTGTTAAGCTAGAGCTTTCAAATTTTTGTGAGGTTATAGAAAAGTATATACAGAATAATTTGGGGCAAAAAAAACTAAATTTGATTTTTGACCGATTTGATCAATTGAATCGTACTGTGTCCCTTAACGCACATGTGTACTTGTACTACATCATATAACCCTAAAGAATATGCGGCGAATCACATTTAAGGAATTTTCCCGAAAAATCCGGCATATAACGCGCACTTTTAACACAAAAAAATGATATCGGTTTACAGGTGTGCTTTAAATGCTAGGTATGAAAATGAGAGCTTTAAAAATAAAAAAAAAAGATGAGCATAAAAAAAAATTACACTTCTACATATACCGAAATATTTTTATTTAAAATAAATGATATTTCTTATCAATTTAAAGGGCTGGGGATTTTAGAATTGTACTATTTTTAATACATTTTATAATTTTCCCTTGTATGTAACGCGGAATCTTTGAACTCGATTTCTACCCACTTTGAAAGGTCAGATTAATTCGAAAATTTGCAAACTTGTCAAAAACGGATGAAAATACAATAATTTTATAATTTTTTTCCATTGTCTTGATCAGGATCATCCGGAATAACGATTTCCAGATTTGGCGACTAAAATATTAAGTTACAACCCCAAAAACCCAAAAGGTGCTTCAGCAATTTCTTACCATAATGTAAGCAATTGTCTAGTTTTTCTGAAAATGGAAAAAAGAGAAATGTCTCGCGTACGTGAAAAAAAAATTATATTCTGCTAAACTCAAACATAAAGTCTGTTTTTTTTTTAAATTCTCTTGTCAGATCTGTGGAATGAAACATCATTCATTGCTTCCTTTTACCAAAACAGCTAAGAATTGATTCAGAGGTCTCTCACCGGATTAAAAATAATTTCTCACAAACTCTTCGATTGAAAACGTGTACTTATACGTCTAATGCTGATGCAAGATTCAGAGCTCCTTTTAGTGAAAAATATCATTGGCTTAACACCTTATTTTGCATGAAATATTTCAAACTTAACTCTTCCAGATTTCCTTCAGTTGGCTGATCCTACATTTTGCAAACTAGGCCGTATCGATGCACTGATAGAATGCCAATGCGTTTTCCAGATTCTAAAAAAATGACGCATATAACTCTATCATTTATTCATTCATCATTGAATAAATGATAGTTTTAAAAGCTAAAAAACACGCTTTTATTGCAGATCAAACTAAAAAATGAAAAATATATTAATTGTAGTTTAAAAAAACTAAAAGAACACGCTTTTATGGTTAATCGAACAAAAAAGTAAAAAAATAATTATTAAGGTATCGGACTACGTTCGGAACCGTGATTTTAAAAAAGAGCATAAATGGATAATTTTCATGATATTTAGTGTCACTTAGATTAGATTACATGTATAAAATTGTTTTCAGGACATCTTGACAAAAAAAAAAATTATTTAAGTACAATACTTCGGCAAAAAATTAACTTAGAATAAACTTTTTTCAAAATGTTCTCCTTTTGTGAAAAATGCTTCTATTATAATAATATTTAGCCTGTCTATAGCTCAGACCTCTTTACAGAGGCTCAACTATGATTTTTGAAAAATTCACATTATTTTCAGAGTTACAACCAATTAAAATAATGATCGGCGTTTTTTTCTTAAAATTACTCCCCTCTGTTGTCGTAAAATATGGATAAACCCACTTCTAAGTTATATGTTTCAAAAATTCTAGTTGAGCCTCTGTACAGAGGTCTGAGCTATATACAGGCAAAATATTATTATAATAAAGCATTTTTCACAAAAGGAGAATATTTTGAAAAAAAATTATTCTAAGTTAATTTTTTGCCAAAATATTGTATTTAAGAAATTTGTTTTGTCAAAATGTCCTTAAAACAATTGAATACATGTATTGTAATCTAAGTGACATTAAATATCATGAAAATTATCCGTTTATGCGCTTTTGCAAAATCACGGTTCCGAACGTAGTCGGATACCTTAATATAAGAATAAAATGATAAATGAGAAAATTAATATCATTGTGGTAAAAGCGTGTGGGGTGCTTTGTACTACATTTTTACACTAACTCAGCATTTCACACAGAATAGAATTAGTAAGAAATTATAACAATTAATAAAGAAGAACTCACACGCTTTTACCACAATAACATTGATTTTCTTGTTTATCATTTTATTCTTACATTAAGAATGTGGCCGCGGTAGCCGAGTGGTATAGGTATCGGATCATGGCTTGCCTTGTCACGAGCTTGAACCCAGTGCCACCAAAGACCCGCTGTGTAGGGCAGCGATGCACGTTAAATCTGTCGAGAGCTGAAACGTCCTCCCGTTGGTGTGGTTGTTAGGAGAGGGGGTGCCAGCTCAGAGGTGTCGTCCACGTTACTTGACCATGGTTCAAAATTACGTGGTCCGTCGCCAAAAGCCCTCGTGTAGCTGAACAGTGCGACGTTAACGTTAATATTCAATCAATCAGTCTTACATTAAGAATTATTTTTTTACTTTTTAGTTCGATTAACCATAAAAGTGTGTTTTTTAGTTTTTTTTAAACTATAATTTATCTCGAAAATTTTTTTGAATAATACCTTGAATAAACGACTTCGAAACGTTCCATATGTACATTCTAGGATTCTTTGTAAAAAGTGGGTGCTCGCTATACGCGGATTTTACAGTAATTTCCAGTTTTGGAGCTTTCAGAATTCTACTGACATGTTGTCTTTTAGCAGGTCAGGATGACATAAATTTAGAGGGTATAATCAGGGCTTGATCTTCGGAAGCTGCAATTCCAGATACCTCAAATGGACCCATTCTAGATTTCTTGTGGGGGGTTTCATACATTGTTTTCTTTCCCAGCCGAAATAACACCTATAACCAAATGACAAAAAATATTGTGTCGCTGGATTTTTGAAGGCTAATGGCTTTTCACTGATATTTCATAGTGAAAAGGCAAAGAGATATCTCAAACATTAGTCATGTTCAGACTATGAATATTGTTATTATAGTCCAAGGAGATTTAAATAAATGATAATAGCACGAAAACTTCAACATTAAGGGCCCCTGCACGCTCGTTAATTGTTATGCTGCATTTAATAGAAGGAACAAACAGTCGTGAGCAGGCACGTCTTAAGGCATGGGCCAACTGGGCCTAGGCCCAGGGCCTCGGACACACTGGGTCTTTTGTCTCGTTTTCCTCCCAGTCTTAATAAGAGCATAATTCGAATAATTTCAACAGCCAAATGTTATTTCCAATTGTATTCTCTGAAAAACTGGAAATTTCGGACAATATGTCAACTGGTTACATGTGATGATCGCTGTCCATGTACAAGAATATAGGTCTGAAGAAAGATAAGAACTCAGTACCTTCCGATCTGAAACCGAGTACTTTAGCCATCATGCCAAAATGATCATCGTAGCATGGAGACTATTACTGGCTTATATAGATACCACTGCCACAGGCCTACCACCTTACACCATCATTACTCATTCAGTGAAAAAGCGGCATTTGGTTGAGTCGGTTTGTGCGATTGTAAGTCATGCATATTTATTTGTTTCGGGTTATTGTTTGTATGAGTATTTGACAGGGTATTCTATGTACTGTCTATTTATAAGGTCTATGTGGGGCCCACATTTTGTAGGGCCCCAGTGCCTATTTTTAAGTAGAGGCCCAGGGCCTCAAGAAGACTTAAGACGTCCCTGGTCTTGAGCAAATTTCGAATAGAAGTCGTCTGGGTTCCATCACACGTGATCAACTGGAACTCCCTGCTGTGAAGCTCTCAAAACCATGTTCTTCTCCCCACTAGTTGACGATTAAAAGGACATTGTTGAAGCAACGCTCTTCATACTACCTGTGTATTGAAATGGAGAAAGCTCTTTAATTCGGACTCAAGTATTGTATTGATGAGATTGTGAACTCTTCACAGTCCCTTTTTCAATCAACTTTGTGTCCGCATGTGAAAGGGAATCTCTCTGTTCCCCTCTCTCTAGAGGAATGGTGAAAGCAAACGAGTTAAAATGTGTGCAATGGTCCAATCTGGTTCCAATGTTCCCATCCCTTGGCTTTCTATAAGATGGCCACAATTCGTTATATATATATATATATATAATATATATATATATATATATATATAACAAGGGTTATAATTTACCTAATTTAAAATATATGAAATTAATACATTAATGCCTCTTTGCTCTTCAGTCGTTGAATTTTGTGGGGTTTTTTAAAAATTAAAAAAAATTTTTTTTGGGAAATCATTTTTTACTTTAGCGGTCTATCTTTAAATTATTTCATGGAATAAATGGGTAAAGTGTGAAATTTTCACCTATTACATAAACTTAAACTGACATGTCTATTTCTTCTCTGAAATAACTGAATTACACACTTTAACGGTACATTCATTTCATTTTTTCATCTACGATTATTCATTTTGATTACTTATAGTGAATTTTTATCTAACTAATAATATCATGTTCACACACGCGTATGGGCCTCAATTGGGCGGCGCTCTTTATAAGAGCTTCCACTCTCTCCTGCGCATTCTTCGATTCACGCGTGGCCGCGATAGCCTAGTGGACAAGATAACGGACTCGTCGCTGGCATGTCATGAGTTCAAGTCTGGTACCGTTGAAGATCCGCCTTGCAGATGGAGCCGATGCACGTTAAATATGTCGAAGCTCAAACGTCCTCCCGTTGGTGTGGTGTGGAAATTAGGAGGGGTGTCAGCTCAGATGTTATATTCGTCACTTAGCCATGGCTTAAAATTATGAGGTTCGTCGCCAAAAACCCTTGAGTAGCTGAATAGTGCGATGCTAATATTCACTCACTCATTCACTATCCGATCCTCGGTGAAGACTTCATTTACATCCCTAGCTAGCTCGCTACATTCTCCTTCAGCGGCATAAGCAAATATGTTTATTACGGTTAAGTTGTTACAACGTTTCATATCTTTTCATTTGAACACCCCTTGCACATTATTCTCGCACTGATACAGAACACATATTACAAGTATATAACATTGTGACGGGCTCACGCGTCTTTTCTTTAACATAACCTCTGGGTTCTTTGGTGGCCAAGATTAATGGCAACTCTTTTCCAACCAAAACCCAAGAAGCGAAATGTGAACAAGAAATGCAAATAAGATAGCTTTTAAAAGAACAGAAATTTCAGTAAGCAGAATGGCAATTTGGGGAAGTTATGTTTGGAAGAGATACGGGCGTGAATTGACAGCCTCTCGTTAAGTTACCTGGGAACCCAGCCATTACTACAAGGTGCATACCATTGCACGCGCGCCCAGACGTTTCCATATAAAGATTGAAATTTGGATTAAGGTAGGACTGAATTATTTGATATTAGGACGTAATATTATTGGAAGTGAGAGTTGGCGGATTAAATAATTATTTAGAGAAAGTGGTCTAAGTTACGCGATTCGGTTTAACTATTTTTGTGTGTTCGTTCATTCTAGATTCTCACTTATTTAAATTTATCTAAATTGTTAGACATTTAGGTTCTATACTTAATAAAGTCATATTAAGAATTTAAAATGTTTATTCCTTTTGCAAACCCTACACCTCTAGATCAAAGATACGGTCACCCGAGGGGGGAGGGGTATCACAACATATAGTGATACCTAGAACAAATGTATAGTATACATTGTTAAGAAACTTAATTAAAAAACGGTTAAAGAAAAAGACTTCCAAAAATAGATCAATCAATCCTCCCCCATAATGAACCAAAAAGAAGAAGAAAAAGCTGGTGTCATTGACTGAAAGGCAATAAGCCGATCCAATGTTCCTACTGGAATCAGGATTTTGTTGTTTTTACAACCAGAACAATAATTAAACTGCGATTAAGTTTAAAGAGTTTCTGAGGTTGAATTATTCTACGTAATTCGTAGATCCTGAAAACAAGTTAAAATCACAAAAACTAAACTAAAAATTCGAGTGAACAATGCATTTTTCTACGCAGCGAGTTAAAATGTTCTATGCGTCCATACACACATTTATTTATCTCTTCTTTCAAATTAATAAATATCCGTTTTTTCATATGTTTCAGTATAGTTCATTCGTTTTGCAGTATCTTTTGTTTTATTCGTATTCCCCAAATTTCTAAGAATAACTCGGAAGATGAAATAAAGAATTTTTTTTTTTTACAATTCGTAGAACAAAATTCGCTAATGAATTTCCAAGAATACACGCTTATTAGCACAAGAGTAACGACTTAAAAACAGAAGAGAGGAATGGGGGTGGAATGCGCGTGCGGTACGTTCTTATTACTTCTGGGAATTGTAGAGAACGTTTAATTTCGCGTAATGAAGAATAAAAAGAAAAGGACAGAACTACCAATGAGGTAATAGATATATATGCATTTTCTGCTGAAATTGCTCACAATTAATGGAACGCGAGATAAAATTACATGTGTATGTGTGGGATCATAACCAGTGAGCGTAATACATCATTAATTTTTTTGAATAATCAAAAAAGAAGAAAAAAAAAATATATAGAACCTTTAGGGTAGGGGTACTTAAACTTTTTTCCGCTGGGCCGCATACATATGTCAGCTACTTCCCGCGGGCCGCACACATATGCCAGTTATTTCCCGCGGGCCGCAACATGAGGATAAATGGGGGGAGGGGAGAGTGAGGAAGAAATGCTTGAAGAAAGTGCAAGATAACATTGGAAATTTAAAATGTGGAAAGTTGACCAAAATATCATAACTCCTGTTTTGCTTCTTTTAATTATTATTTTTTATATATTTTATTTTTGTCACTAACACTAAATTAGAAGCATTTAAGAAACACTCCTTCAGTTTCTGCATCAGTAAACGATTTCATATGATTACGAATAATATAACAAACTTCATAGGATGTCTTTGTTACCGCAGTGATATTACCACTGACAAAACACTGTTGTTGTTGCGAAGATTATTCAAGAAAGCCTATTTATCACCTCTTGAAACAGATCTTCGAGGAAAAAGTGTCATTGAACATTTTTTGTTTTTTTTTTTTTTTTAATACAGCGCCTTTCACGTGACAAATCAAACAATTATTGATCCATGTTTGCTTTTCACTGCAAAATAGACAACCTCCCAATCGTCTTGAAACGATATAGTTTCTTCGAATATTTTTCGCTTGCAAGATATAAAAGATAGTTAAAAATTAGTTCCACCCATGAAATTATCGCTACTCTACTGCTGTCTGTGATCACTAATCGTAACCGTTCCAAATAGAAAAAGAATATCAGTTCGTACCCGTACGACACCAACAACAAAAAGCAGAATTGATATATCTGATTTCTTGACAAAGAATTTCCCACCAAATTTTTATTACAATCATCTTAAAATAAGTGAATTTATCAGGGCAGTGGGCCATGATAGGGCCACTTAAAAAGGCTCGCAGGGTGGGCCGCAGGTTGAGTATCGCTGCTTTACGGTATAAAAATGCATTCCAGCAACTTATGCAGACTCTTGAGTACTTAAATATGAAGAGGATCCTGAACGATAAAGTTGTGATGCAGAGAAATTCAAAATAAATAAACAAACAAATTACAGATATTGATTAGACACAATAATAGCTATAAGAAAATAAATCAGTCAAGAGTATTAAAAAAAATATCGGCTTAAGAAAAGCCTTGTTTTGATAATACATCTAATATATACAGGATTTCTCGAAGCTCAACGTCAAGCGGGTACGGACGGAAAGGGAGGGTTATATAAGTGCTGGGGAAAATAAAAAACAAAAATTCTATATCGTTTGGTTAAGTGATGACTAACATATTTTTTGAAAATGAGAAAACTGACACCCTCCATCACATCATTAGATGCTCTGATCACAAATTTCTCAATTTCGCATTGATTTTTTTACTAACATGATTTTACACAGTCATGCTATTGATCACAGTCACAAATCGAGCAAAAAATGCTGCTGGTTTAGTTAGTATTAATGTACTTTGAGAAAATGATGTCACCTAACTTTGACTCTCCCTAAAAAAAAATATTATACGTACTACTCTAAGCAAGTTTTTTGACCAATTAAGTTATGATTAAAAAATGGTATAACACTTGCTATTTTTCTATCCATAACAATTACAACCTTTTTTGCTTTCTTTTTGCCAGCTTGACGTTGAGCTGCGGGATTTTGTGCTTATTCGAAAAAGTAAATTTAGTCTATTCCTTTATATAAAGAGAAACAAATAATTCTTAAGTTTTGTTCATTATAATAACTTAGTAATGCATTTTCTCTCTGTTACACAGAGAGTCCAGGATTAAAGTATCTAAAAGTTATGGCTTATTATTACGGAACCACTCATCAGAATGAAATAAACTATTTAGCCGTGGATTGGAAACACCCACGGGATTTTTTGGGTCTAGTCCGATTGACCGCACGTATGCGCATTACTCGTCAATCGTGGACGATAAACTTGTTACACTGGCTTCATTAGTAAATATGAGGACGCCACAGCAAAAGCTGCACAGTGCGTGCTTTGGTTAGAGGAATTTAAATCAGTCACGCGTATAACGCGACGTGTTCGAACAGAATGGGATGTCGATCCTCCGACATAAAAATCTGTCCACCAATGGGAAAGAACTTTAAATGGGTCGAGAACTTTGGTATCTCAAACTGGCAAGTATCCTTAATTTTTCGTGATAGAAGACATTGCTGATTGCGTGCTTGATTCATTTTGTCCTGATAAGTCTATTAGGCAAGCCAGTAACGACATTCCATTCTGTTCAAACATGTCGCTGTACACGCGTGATTGATTTAAATTCCGTTAACCAAAGTACGCAATGCACCTTTTTTGCCGGCTATCCACATCTTTACTAATGAAGTCAGTGTAACAAGATTATCGTCTGCGATTGCTGAATAATGCGCGCACGTGTGGCTGATCGGATTAGTACCAAAAAATTTCGGAGGGCTTTCCAATCAACGGATGAAGAGTTTATTACATTCTGATGGGTAGTTCCGTAATAAGAAGCCATAACTTTTGGATACTTTAAGCCTGGACACCCTGTATAGGTGAATACATAAATAAAATGCATAAATATATGTATTATGAGTATATTGTTAGTATATAAATTATGCTTTCTTTTTTTTTCGAAAATATTTGTCGTGTAATGATTTATTTAATTTTTTTTTTCCTTCAGAAGTATTCGACACCTATGCACATCATTACTTTCTTCTATTCAAATTTGTTTCCTGAAAAAAATGGAGTAACTTCTTTTAACTCGCGGTAATCTGACATATGCTCAAGGGCATATTAAGATCTTGGTAAGTTGACTAAGCATTGTTGACACTTTAAAAGGGAATCACTAATTGAATTAGTTTTATAAGTTCGACATGTTTGCCAAATTCACGACAGATTTGCTGAATTATATCTGTTACTAAGCCACAAGATTCTGGAGTTGGTAAACTTTTCGCGTCAGAAGTTCGGCGTCAATAATTAAATTGGATCGTACGAATGAAATTTCTGAATTCTGCGTATTTTAAAATGGATATTTTTTAACAATAAGGAATGTTCCGCGCCATGAAAGTAACAATAGAATATTTTTCATATTTTATACATTGTGAATAGTCATGTAGCATTATTCAAAGTTTTCTATTTACAGTACTTTTACTCTTTCTCATCCAGCTTTAAATACCAAAACATATTGCCATAGAATAAAAGTTAAGTTTTAAGAGAAGTTAGGCTTAACAATTAAAAATACTTAAAATATATTCCCTCGAAATACTCCCAATGGGTTTATGAAAGATGATGCCACCCAAATATTTTTCTCTTTGGATTATTAATATTTATCGAAATACGAGAAATTCTGAATTGTAAAGAATAAAAGCCAATTAAAAAGATATTTTCAAAGTCAGCATTTATATACATAAATAAATTAACAAATTTAAAGGATGAAAAGCAGTTATTTTTTAAAATGCTAGGGAAAGTGATGTATCAAGTTTACTGTAAAACAGCTAATTCGCTAATATTGCATTTAGGCACGTTTTTGCTTACATTATATGAAAACAGGGGAATAATCTGATCTAAAACTCAAACTTTGAAATTAAAATGATGTTTAATAATAGATCAAATTTTTTAATCAAAATACTCGACTTTAACAACTATCTACTAGAAGCTATGTTTAATTGTCTAATACTAAAGAGTGGTACCTAGCCCCCGGTCCGTGGATTAAGCGGCACCGGGCCACCCATGAAATATTAAATAAATTCTATTTTATTTACTGTGGTGTATTTCTCTCAAGTTTGTTCGACTTTTCATGGAAATCATATGGAAAGAATGGAAGTCATATTGTTGCATTACTTCAAAGTATATTATTATTGAATTCAATACCTTATTATTCGAAGTAGGGGGCGCGATAAAAATTTTAA
The DNA here is from genome assembly GCA_019973955.1 of Trichonephila inaurata madagascariensis. Taxonomy (NCBI): domain Eukaryota; kingdom Metazoa; phylum Arthropoda; class Arachnida; order Araneae; family Nephilidae; genus Trichonephila; species Trichonephila inaurata. The sequence continues at coordinate 21,382 of BMAV01001488.1, read as the reverse complement.
TTAAAATTGGGTCGCAAGTACAATAAGTTTGAGAAGCACTGTCCTAAAGTATCCCAAACATGCTGAATAGGATTTAGGCCAGAAGATTTTGCTTGCCATTCCATCCGACAAATACCATCTTCCTCAAGAAAGTCTTCGTAAGATTAGATTTCAGAGACCTTGTGACGGGCTCACGCATCTTTTCTTTAACATGTCCTCTGGGTTCTTTTGGGGCCAAGATTAATGGCAACTCTTTTCCAACCAAAACCCAAGAAGAGAAACGTGAAGCTAGAATGCAAATGAGATACCTTGTAAATAACAGAAGTTTCAGTAAGTCGTATGGCAATTTGGGGAATGTTATGTGAGAGATTGATACAAGCGTGAATTGACAGCCAGTAGACGTTACCTTGAAGATTAAGCCATTAGGTCAAGGTGCATACCATTGCACGCGCGCCCAGACGCCTCTTCATAGTATTGTATCTACGATCAAATTAAGGTAGGATTGGCTATTTGATATTAGGACTTGTAATATTATTAGAAGTGAGATTAGGCGGGTTAAATATTGATAGTGGTCCAAGTTACGCGATTCGGTATAACTATTATTGTGTGTTTGTTCATCGTAGGTTCTCTCATAAATATTATTATCTTAATTGTTAGAGGTTTAAGTTACATTCTTAATAAAGTCATATTAAGAATTTAAAAATTTCTGTTCCTTTTGTAAACCCTACACCTCTAGCTCACGCGGATAATCAAAGAAACGGCCACCTTAAGGGGGGCGGTTTCACAACCTTGCATAATCATCGTTAAAAATAAAATCTTGACCAATTGCTCCTCGGAAAAGTCTCACAAGAGGTTCGAGAATTTTATAATTATAACTCTCTATGCAATAACAGATTCCTCATCAAAAATGTGTAGCGGTGTACAGCCATGTAACATAATACCTCCCTAAACAAGAATTCCACACCCTCCAAATGGATCGGATTTTCTTATGTTAAAACATGATAATGAGTCCTAGGCTCTCTCCAAATGAACACTCGATGAGAATCCTTGTTGATACTGATCCTGGACTCATCAGTGAAAAGTATACGGCTCAATTCTTGATTTTCAGTGCCATGTTGTGATACCGCCCCCCTTTGGTGACCGTATCTTTGATTGTGAGCGTGAGCTAGAGGTGTAGGATTTGTAAAAGGAATAGATATTTTTAATTCTTAATATGACTTTATTAAGAATGTAACTTAAACCTCTAACAATTAAGATAATAATATTTATGAGAGAACCTACGATGAACAAACACACAATGATAGTTAAACCGAATCGCGTAATTTAGACCAATTTCTCTAAGTTATAATTATTTTATCCACCTACTTTCACTTCTAATAATATTACAAGTCCTAATACCAAATAATCAGCCCTACCTTAATCCAAACTTAGATTCAATCTTTATGTGGAAACGTCTGGGAGCGCGTGCAATGATATGCACCTTGTATTAATGGCTTCCTTTCCAGGTAACTTCACGAGTGGCTGTCAATTCACACTAATCTCTATCACACATATCATTCCCCAAAATTGCCCTCCCACTTACTGAAACTTCTGTTCTTTTAAAAGCTATCTTATTTGCATTTCTTTTTCACCTTTCGTTTCTTGGGTTTTGGTTGGAAAAGAGTTGCCATTAATCTTGGCCACCAAAGAATCCAGAGGTTATGTTAAAGAAAAGACGCGTGAGCCCATCACAATGTTTTTGTATCCATAAACGACGAGCTCATTTCTGCAATGGGTTAAGAGGGATACAAACCACTGGCCGTCGGACATATATATAAAGAGCCTTTTCTGTAAACAGTTTATCAATACATTGTCCTTTCAGTGGCAGCAGCAAAGTACTGAGCAAACTTCTACCCTGTCATATTTCTGTGACGATGTACATTTATTGACAAATATCGATCATTCGTAGGTGTTGTAGCTTTTGGTCGACCTTGTCCATGCCTTCTAACAACAGCACCCGTTGCTAGAAATTGTTTCCACAGTCTGGATATCACCGTTCGAGAAACAATTAGGTTTCAGGCTACTTCTGCTTGACAGATGTCAACCCAATGATTCTCCATCTGAAATCCACATCTAAAGGATTGTGGGAATCATTTTAATAAAATTAACACACATTTGTGCTAATCGCAGTGGGATAAATAAGAGTAAACACAGAATTCAAAGCCCTATTGTGAGAAGGGTTTTAAAATGTTAAACTCAAAACGGTATAAAAATTCTTTTAATCAGTCAAAACTCACAAAATTAGGATATGATGCTTGCTTTTGCTCACTTTATATACAATGATGGAAAAAAATCCCTACACGAAGAAAAAATTATTGTAGAGTAATGGAATTTGGACAATGCTATTATCTAGTTAACATGTTTAATTGATTAAGTATTCAAGATTGCACAGGTTAATTTACGCTCAACAAAACGCATTTTGAATGTGAAATGCTGTTACATTAATAGCCAGTGTAACCTTCAGAATTTTGAATGCAAGCCTGCAAGCGTGCATGCATTGAGCCAGACAGGTGCCGAATGTCACTTTGTAGTATGGAGTTTCATGCTTGTTGTACTTGTACCCAAACTGGAACGATCAGTGCTGGCTGTTGATGGTACTGTAGATATCATTTAATGATATCGCATATGTGCTCAACTGGAAACAGATCTGGTGATCTCATAGGCCAAGGTAACATGTCAACACTCAGTAAAGCATGTTACGCTACAGGACGAGTGATAATGGCTTCTTAAAGACATTTTTGGCTAATATCAACCCAGTCTTCGCAACACAAGTCTTTCTTGGTGTTGGGAGTTTTTACCTCCGTGAGTATATTATATAAGTTCGAAAAATGATAGTGGTAGATTTCTTCAAAGAGTAGGAAATTATTTATGTTTGTAACGTTAATTTTGGACACCAGTGTAAAATACGCTTATTATAATTTTAATAATAGTAATGTTATTCTTTAAATATTAGGTAATAAATTTTAACACGTGAAGCATAAACTTCCACAATCCACTTCGCTGGAAGTTTTGAGATGTTATTTTAACTATAAAGAAACCCTGAAAAAAATAGTTTCACAGTATTAATTACTGATACGTTGCTTCAATTCTTTTTAAAAAAAGCTTTTGTCTCTCATATTTTTAATAAAAGAAAATTTATTTTGTTTTCTAAAAAAAAAACTTCATACCAGGTAGATAAGGATGGTTAATCAATATTTTGTTATCCAGCATACTTTAATTTCTATTTAATATTATCACTCATTTATAAAATTTGTAACTTGGAATCCTCCTACCCTGTAAATATGGCTGAATTTTATATGGATAGTAAAAAGAGTTTAAACATTTATTTTTGAAATTCTTAAATATATTATATTAAAATTAACAATTACAAATAGCCTACATTTGGGTTTTAATGATTCTAATTAATTTGTTGAAGTAAAAAAAATAATATGGTAAATTATTTTTAAGCAACTGGTTTATAACAGGAATAATAATAATAATAATAATAATAAATGAATAAGGCTAGAAAAACATCGTCTCAACGGCGAAAAATTCAAACAAGCATTTAATTTTATCTTTCGATAATAAATACATCTCATTGCTAAGCAAATCAAGTTTTAAATGACATTTATAAAAAGTTATATAATAAACTGAGCTGTTTTGAAATATGAGTTGTTTTATATGTTTTATTTATGAAAAAGGGGGGTTTTTTGAAGAAAAAGATTAAAAAAAAAAATGTTTCACAACAATTGACAGAAAACATTGATAAAAATATATAAGAAATATATGAATGTATGAGCCTCCTCAGATTTTTTATTCATTCCGTTTTCAATTTCTATTAGCCAAACTACTTAAATTACAGAGAAAAATTACAGAATTGGTACTTACTACCAAACAATGTCAACGTTTAAGATAACACGCCAAGTTGGCAATCCCAATTTCGCATGTGTCGTACACGCTGAATTGTCTACCATGGGCTTCGTTTCATGTATAATATCGCCAATACGGTTGCAATAATATCTTAAGTACCACTGAATCAATACCTTTTCTAATTAGTAAAGAGTGTAAATAAAATTAAATCTAATTGTATTCATACCAGTGGCCTAGTGTGGGGGGTGGGGGTGGGGTACCGGGAGGGCCATGGCCTCGGACGGCATACGAAAAGGGGCGGCGGCTAGCACACCGTGATATTTAAATTCAAAAAATATTTCAAACTCCAAATCGCGCCCGCGTGACGAAACTGAAAGAAACGGGTGAAAGCTTTAATACACGCACAGATGCAGGAAGTTTATTAGTTGCTATGCGATCGCATTCGTTTTTATATTACTTAGGCTTCTGGCAATCGGTACTATATGAAGTCGATGATGCTCAAAATTATTTGCAAACAGAGGGACTAAATATCCATTAATGTGTTAAAAAATACGTGCTTTACAGACCTTATTAGAAGCAAAAAGAGAAGAGTTCGTGGATGATACTTCAATATATACTGACAGTTCATGTGAAGAGCTTGAAATTTCTTTTGAACCCCAAGACGAACTAGAAGGAAGCATATATTTGGCGACGGAAGTAAAGATGTTCATTTATCGTTCGAAGATGACTTGAGGCGAACAATGTTTTCTTCAATAGACAGTAACTGCTGCGATTCGAGAAAGATTCCTATAGTTTCAAAATCTAGAGCAAAAAAATATGCTTTTTTATATAATGCCTGAAGTGATATTGAACATGGACGAATTTAAATTAGATCAAGCTCCTCAAGACATTAATTAAAAAGAATTTCAACTTGAGGGCGTACGTCTACAAGCTTTCGTAGCTGCAACAGACCCAGGCAGTAAAAAAAGAACTCATTAGGTCCGGCTCTCTGGGTTTATTAAAATACGAGGGTTGGGCATAAGTCATGGCAACTGTTTTTTTCTTGTATTTATGTGAATGCATCACAAACGTATATGTGTCGTGTGGAAGTTCTTCAGGCATAGTGTGTATACAAAAGAGCTGATGGCTCTGTGATAGCTGGTAGTAGCGCAGCGAGGACTGCGAAATCAGTCAGTTGGTGAGTGTCGTGTGATAGAAGTAACATGTGTTGAGCAGCGTTCTTACATCAAAATAGCCGTTCTCCGAGGGAAAAATGCGATGGAATATCACAGTGAATTAGGGGAAGTCCTTGGAAATAATGCCTAACCATATCGTACAGTACCGTAAAGACCATATTGCCCTGTATACTACCGTAATAAATTAGTGTGTTACGATATTTCAGTGCTATTCATTGTCCAAACATGTAGTTAACACCTTGTCCTTTCGTCTGTATATGTCACATTTTCCAACCGGACTGGTATTTTTAAGAAAAAAAAGAAAAAGAAAGAAAAAAACAAACAGTTGCCATGATTTTTGCCCCAACCTTCGTATATTATTGAGTTCTACTTGAAGATGGCTTACTAAACATTGTCATAATGTTGAGAATTTTTATAACATCTGCCATCAGTAATGCCACAGTTGCGAGAGAAGCTTCTCTAAGCTAAAATTAATCAAAAATTATCTCGGATCGACTATGTCCATGATACAGCTAACAAATTTAGCTATTCTGACAATTGAGCATGACATATATGTTGATATTGACAATTGTATAAAAGCTTTTTCTACGAAAAAAAACACAAAAAGTGCATTTTTAATCAATAAAAAATTTAAAGCTGCTTTTTTTTTTTACTTTTACTAATTTACTTGATTAATAATTAAAATAGAGAGGCGACAAATTTCCGGTCGGCCCCAGGAGAGGCGTAAGTATACGCTACGCCACTGAATCATACAGTTACTTTAAAAGATAGGTACTTGCGCATTATCGCAACTATTGCCAACATCTAAGGTAACTCGCCAAGTTGGCAACCCCAATTTCGCATGTGTCGTATGCGCTGGATTTCGTTTCATGTAATGTAATCTATACGGGTGCGATAAGTACCACAGAACCAATACATTTTCTCAATTAGTTAAGTAATATAGTGAATTAAAAGTAA